>VZRZ01002852.1:1368-28437 GCA_013398175.1 Climacteris rufus
CCTGGATGGGGCGCTCCCCAGTGGCCACTCCAGAAAATCCAGAGATCTTTGGGGGACTTCCATGTGCACCGTCCATTGGGACATGACATCCCTTCCCCACAGGGTTAGTCCTGCATTAATCACCAATGGGCATACAGAAGCCAATTGCCCATCTGGCCCCTCAATTTGCACAATGGTCTTACTTTGTTCAGCCCCATTTATATCAGTGCACAGGGCCACTTCACACTCCATCCTCAGTTTCCCTGTTCTGGAACTTGGGAAACTTTTTTACTGTCCTTTTTGTTTACAGGAGCTGGCGCCCTACAGAATCTTGCTGAGTGTCCCTGTCCCTAACAATGATAACAAATCACGTCCCCTCTGGGTTTCACCTCCCCCACCACTACTGTGGTCTCCTCCGCAACCCCAAGCACTCCCCCTCTTTTTGGTTTTACTGAAGGCTCCAGTGCCTTCAGCTGTGGGCACGCCTCCAACACATGATCCAGAGTGGGCGGTGGATCTAGAGGTAGCCCCAGGATTATGCTTCGACACGCCTCGTTTGCATTGGCTTGGGCTGGCTCCTTTAGCAGTCTTTCATGGGCCACTTTATCTGGGACCTGCGCTTCAACGGCCTGCTGGAGCCTTTCCACAAACTGTAAAAATGATTCCTGGGGGGACTGCGTTATTTTAGTATAGATGATACTTGAGGCTGCAGATGGTATTTGAAAGAAAGCTCACTTTGACGCCCTTTTTATCTGTTCCAGAACAGGCCCTGAAAGGCTATTGGCCTGGTCCTGGGGTTTAGCCTGATCCTTCTCGCCACAAAGGCGGTCTAAAGTGAGACCTCGTTTATTCTGCATCAGCACAGGAAGGAGGTCTCTTTTCCATGTTTGGTCCCACAAGAGAAATTCTGATTTTAGGAGAAGGCAGGAAAAGATGCCTTTAATGTCATAGGGGACCAGTGTGGTTGAGGAGAGAGCGGCCTGTAAAAGGCTCTTAACAGCTTTCTCTCCTGAAATCTTTCAGTGCCTTTCAGAGCTCCTTTCTTTCTGAATGCAAGAAGGCTTCCCATCGGGCGTTACCTCCCTCCCGGTTATAAGACACTGGGGCAGCGAAGGGTTGGGCCTCCGACTCCTGGTTCTGGTTCCCACGGGCATCACTTTCAGTTCCGGTAACATTGGAATCAGAAGGGGGGCCATGGAAACCAGAAGCAGGAAGCAGGTAGCAGGTGGGTGGAGCCGGCAGAGGAGTGGGAGGAGACATGGGCTGTACATCGACAGCAGGGGGTGGGGCCCGATGCATGGGGGGCAGGGCCCAATGAATGGGAGGGGCCCGGCAGGTGGTAGGGGCCTGGCAAAAAGGGCGTGTAACATGGAGGGGAGGGGCCTGGCGCCGCAGCTTCCGGAGGGGACAGAAAGGGGTCGGGACAAAGGAGAAAGGGATTCTGGGACAGAGAAGGGGGGATGGGGGCCACGCCATGTGGCTTCCACCATCTTGGGGAGTAGGGAACACGAATCTGCCATTTCATGCCAGCGGGGGTTGACAAACTGGGGAAGAGGGAGAGGAAAATGGATTTAGGGAAGGGTCCAAGGTGAGCTGCACATTCTCGACTCGGCAAGGGTGCTGAACAAGGTTGGGAGAGCCAGAGGGGCAATAGCGGCTCTGTGCCTTGTGGCATTCTACATCTGCCACCTTGCTCGGCATAGGGGAAGCAGGATTAGGAGCAGAGGGTAGGGGAGAAAGGTTGGGGATACAGGAAACTGGGGAAAGCGTGGCTGGCTCTTTTTGAATTTCCTGCCGTTTTTTCACCATATCATAAATATAGTCAAAAAGAGGACAAAATTGCACCGCCGGCGTGTTTCCGGCATTACTCAGTATCGATAGCTAGCTGCCGACAGAGTCCTAAAACTCGAAATCCCTCAAGTCGGCAGAGGGCACCCACGGGAAATACAAAAAAAGCCACCAGATAAACCTTTTTAACAACACCTTTGAAAACTTAACACGTTCTAATTTAAGGAACTCACTATCTTGGAGATAAACTTCTCATTGGGGCGCGGACAGCTTTACACCCATTTTCACAAAGGAAAAAATATTCCACACCCCAAAAGTCAACCCAGCCGGCGGGAGAAAGGAAAACTAAAAAAATAGGACCCAGAAACCAGCCACAAGGTAAAGACCCAAGAGGTACTTACCCAACACACCACACGATCCCAAAGAGATCCAACGGCTGGTTCTTGAACAAAAAACTGTGGTCTGGGTTCCCCGCTGCAGATCAGCTTCTGCTCTGGACTGTCCTGGCAGCGAAGAAGTTCCGATCTCTCCAGCGGTCACTTGCCAGATGAAAACGCCGCATGCTGCGATCTACAGCGCTGGTCCCCAAGAGTGGCGACTGAGTCCAGAAAGCTCTGACAGTGCGGAGCCCCACCTTGGGCGCCAGCTATCGCCACACAGGGGGTGTTGCTGCCGCTGGGTTCCGACCCGAGGTTGTGCGGTTGCGTTCGTGTCCCCCGCGTGTGCTGGAGAAGGGAGAACCTGCCGTGCAGCAATGTCCCCAAAAACGCAGGGTTCCACCTATGGCTGCTGGACCCTCTGATACGTGGGTCATCCCAGCCCAGTGTTTTCAGGCGGCCGGCGAGGAAAGACTTCGAGAAGGACCTTTGTATGGATTTGCCAGGTTTTATTTGCTGGAAGAAGTGGGGGGAGAAGCGGCAAGAAGCAGCAGGAAGGCAGGAACAGCTGGGAGCTGCAGCGCGGGCGTGCAGCGAAGTGGGGCGTATCCAGGGACAAAAGGCGCGGGGACACGGTACATCAGGATTTTAAAGGGAAAAAAGGTGGGTAAAAGCAGACAACGGGGGTACAGAGATTATAATAGAACCAATAAAAACCCGAAGAGATGCGAACTTTCCAGACTAACTCCAAATACAGAATATTAGGTAATAATCAAATAAACCAATAATAGCAAATATGCAAACAGTAACTGAGAGGGATCATGGGGTGAACCTGAAGTGTCACCCTAACCAGAGCAGGAGTTCTTAGGTGTGGTGTGCTGAGCTCCATTCCACCAATGCCGAGGTTTGGCTGCTGTGGCCTCAGCTCTGCACACCACCACAAGACACTGCCAGGACAGGTGACCCCAACTGACCAAAGGGATACTCCAGACCCTATGACATCTGTTTGGTATTTAAAGTGGGGGGAAGAAGGAGGAAAGGAGGGGACATTTGGAGTGACACTGTTTGTCTTCCTGAGTAACCTTTACACATTATGGTGACCTCCTGGAGATGGCTGAACACCTGCCTGTCCATGGGAAGCAGTGAATCAATTGCTTGTTTTGCTTTCCNCACTGCCAGGACAGGTGACCCCAACTGACCAAAGGGATACTCCAGACCCTATGACATCTGTTTGGTATTTAAAGTGGGGGGAAGAAGGAGGAAAGGAGGGGACATTTGGAGTGACACTGTTTGTCTTCCTGAGTAACCTTTACACATTATGGTGACCTCCTGGAGATGGCTGAACACCTGCCTGTCCATGGGAAGCAGTGAATCAATTGCTTGTTTTGCTTTCCTTTTATCTTTTGCAGCTTTTGCTTTCCCTATGAAAATATCCTTATATCATCCCNCTCCAGACCCTATGACATCTGTTTGGTATTTAAAGTGGGGGGAAGAAGGAGGAAAGGAGGGGACATTTGGAGTGACACTGTTTGTCTTCCTGAGTAACCTTTACACATTATGGTGACCTCCTGGAGATGGCTGAACACCTGCCTGTCCATGGGAAGCAGTGAATCAATTGCTTGTTTTGCTTTCCTTTTATCTTTTGCAGCTTTTGCTTTCCCTATGAAAATATCCTTATATCATCCCACAAGTTTTCCAGCTTTTACTTTTCCAACTCTCCCTGATCCCTCTGGTGGGGGAGTGAGCAGGAGGCTGTCTGGGGCTGGACTGCTGGCTGGGGTTACACCATGACATGAACACATGAACTCTTGTTCTGTACAGTACTGTCTGAATCAGACTTGGTACTTTTGGTCTGCTGCTGATTTTCTGTTACAAATCTCTCTTTAGGTCTCATCACTGTGAGACCCATGTTCAATGTAACAGGATGCTTCAGTGTGTACAAGTAGTTACTTTTCTTAACCATTCCCTACAGGGCAAAATTAAATATCCCCTTTTGTTCAAGCATAATTTCACTAGAGAGAATGAACAGTTTAAAGGGAACAACTGTCAGATAGCTAAGACCCATTTTCCTCTAGGTATCCCTTACACTCAGTTTTTGGCCAGGAAACTATTCTCATTTCTGTTCTGTACACAAGATGGTGATTTAACTGCACTAGTGACCAAACGGAGGTTGATAGGTCATTGTTAGTGGCATAAGCAGGAACATATTTCTGACAGACTGTTGCAATCTGTTAGTTTTTGTTGTGTTAACTGGGATTGGGCAAAAAGAGTATCACCATGCTGGTATCACCATTAATTCAAAGTGCTTGGTAGTGTTGTTGTTACTGGTATTGCTCAGAAGGTAGTGATACATTCCTCACTGCTACTCTATCCCACTTTTAATAGGAACTGTGAGATCTGTTGTTAGTACACAGGCATCTTCTGTAACTATATCACCGAGGAGTATTTTTAAAATTTGAGCCCCTTCTTCTTAATAATTGACCACATGGTTCCTATATATGTGGTTTATAACCAAAGCAAGAAAAAAGCTAGCTCATCCATTCTATAGCTCAATGTGATTTAATAAGAAATCAAATCTAGAGTCATAACACCTCTCTAGAATGGATTGTAAAAAAGATCTAAATTAAGCCAAATTCAGATGACAATTTTTTAAAGTATACTCTCTAATATGGGCCAGAGAGTTAAATATAGTGTTCTCTTGAGTAAACTAATACAGTCACAGTGATCTATTCTTCTTAAATATGTCTGATGAAGAAAAGGAAAAAAAAAATAGCCAAAAAAATGGGTTTTTACACCTTCTCAGTGCTAAAGCAATGGCTGAAAAGTTAATTTATTAACATGGTTTTATGGGTTGGGTGCAACTGCAGTTTATCACTCAAAGGTCTAGAGATGAAAACTTCTATTTCAGAAAAATAAAAGCCATTGCTTTTCCCTGTTAGATCAAGGCAGACGTTAACAGTCAGGGGTCATACTTGAAACTACAGCTTTGTAGGATTGAAACCTAAAGCTTGAGATATGTGGTGATTTCTTTCTGTTCTGTTCTCTTCTGTTCTCTTCTGCTCTGTTCTGAATTCTGTCTTGTCACCATTCTGTTACACCCTTGTGCAAGACCCACAGCTTTGGTATTTTCTCTCTTTATATCAATATCCCTTTTTTACATATAAAGTAATGCAGTGATAGAGTAACAGGACATTTGACTACAACCTCTGCTCCACTTCTTCCTAAAGTATAAATTGACATTTGAAATGCTCCATGGCAGAGGAGGAGAATACAACGCCATCTGCAGACAAGACATCTGCTCCTCTCTCCTCCTCAGAGCAGGGAAACCTCTTTGGTAAGATTTGCACATCTGCTGTCTCAAAGCGTACGTGGGAGACATTAAGCTTAATTGATGGTAAAGTGAATTACCAGTTGTGTTGGGGGCTTTGTGGTTGCTTTGGTTTGGGTTTTTTGTTTATTTCTTTTTTTTTTTTAAGATTTATCACTAAAGCAGTAAGTGCATTTGTCAATGGCATTTCCAAACTTTTATTTCTGTTGCTTCCATAAACCACACTGTTCATGAATCTGCAATTGTGGACGTTCCTATTGAATGTGACCAGGCTTACAGTGCCAAATGGGCTATACTCGGAATAAATCCCAACCATACACAGCTCCTCTGATCTCTGAAAAACAGCTAGAACACAAAGGGATTTATTTTCTGCTAAATTTCTGTACTCTTAATGCAACAAGTTTCAATTTATCCAACATAAAATATAAGTTGATAATGATAGGTAAAAGATAAGAAATACTGCCACTCTGTCTGGCTTGTAATACCATATCTTTTACATGGTGAGGTAATGCATTTTCACCATATCATTTGCACATTTTCCTGTACAAAATCAGACAGGCAGTTATTAAAATGTTCAAACTGTAAAAATGAGAAATGTGTGTTGCATATTGCTAACTCACTTCTTTGTGAGTCATCTCACAAAATATATGGATTTTAGTAATTATTTAGTAATTAAGTATTGTTCCATTTGGAATGGGATGCTTGGAGAAACTTTTTTTACATTGCATACAGCATGGACAGTAAATGATCAGCTACAGTGAGGAAACATGTTTCTCCTGCTTCTTAATACTCCCAGATGATGAGATAAAGAACAATGCAGTTCAGATTGATATTAATTAATTTAGCATAAATAACTCTTTTTGTAATTCTGGTTTCATGATTCATTATGTAAGTTAAAGCAATATTCAAGTACTATATGAGCACAATTATCCGTAGTAAAATGACAAAAATGCCTCTAATTGAAGGAAAAGACAAGTATAAACAAATATCATACCACAAGATGCTTCCATTAAGGCAGAGGAAGTAGAAAAATATATTTTGGACAGCAGCAAATATTAGTGATTGAAAGAGTAAAAAAATAACAAAATATTACCTGACTTTGCTTCATGAACTTTCTAATCAGACTATAAAATTTTAACAGTGCTTGACAGATTGCCCTGGTCTTAATTTTTCACATACTTGAAACTATCTTTAATTAATTTATTTACAGCTTTCTAAAGGACTGGAATCATACGAAGTATGCTTATCACCTTTTAAATATCACAGATCAAGCATTGCTGCTGAATTTCCTGTTAAGAATTATGAAAATCAAAAATCTTATGAAACTATTATAGGAATTACACAGGCCTATTTTTATAAACTGTACCTTGGTTCTTTGAAGATTACTATTCTATTAAAGATAAAAGTGTTTGAGGATGCATTATAGTGTGTGATACGTAGATATGCGTTATTTGTGATTTCCTATAGGTGAATACTCTGATTACAACATTGTATCACTAGCTTCTGTAGCATTAAATGCTCTTGATGGATTTTATCTATTCCTTTATATTTGTAATGTGCTTTAAAATGCTGTTTAGTTCACAGTTGTTCAAATCAACAACTTTTGTTTAAAAAAAAGCATATAGATATTTATCTTTTTTTTTTCTTTCCCTAAATTCAGAGGAGACAATAAAGATTACTTTGATTTATCCCTTCCACTTTGAGATTTGGAGGGAACTTAATTTGTGAATTATTAAACCTGTGTTTTTTTCCTGGTATTACCTTTAGTGACAAGCTAGGTACTGTTGTGACTAGTAACTGCTTCAGTGTTTAGTTTCTGGTCTAAGATTACATACTATCAAGTGACCATATTAGAAAATAAAACAAAGAATTAACTACCAGTTTACAAATCATTTAAGATCAACTAAGGCAAAAGGACTCAGAGAAAGGAAGACTCAGTGGGCGCACAGTAATACAGGACATTAATATAGCAAAAGTAATTTTTAAGCATAGAGGTCATTTGGAAAGCTATTTGCACTGTCCAGTCACTAAACTGGTTATTCTTTTATTTGTTAATTCACCTTACCTTGTCCTACTTTATCATTCTGACTTTTCAATGGTAGTATTTTGGTTGACCAAAAAATATGCATTAGAATTATATATTTGCCATGTCTTTGAGGGGAAGAAAATTAAATCAGTTAGATTAATAGAACAGTTTATTTGAAAATAGAAGAAGCTAAATCTATTTATGTAGCCTCTCCTTTACAGAATTGGCAAAGGACATTGTGATGTAATTTCATTGTGAAGTCTACAATTTTCATGTAAGTAATTGCATACTTAAAATTAAAATTATCTACTATTGATTTAAAGACCTTGAATGACGGAAAAACTAGCATTCCTGGAGAGATTATTTTAATGATTCATTATCCTGATTTTTAAAAATAATAAAAAAATGCCTTATTTTTTATAGATTAATCTAATTTCTGTAACCATTGAGACTTCTGATAAAATACAGGCCTGTCTACTACCAGAAAGTTCTTTTCCACATAACAAAGATAAGATCACCTGGTTAATTTCCTGTGGATGACTAGACTAAATTTCTCTACTATATTACTGAAAAACTATTTCTAACATCTTAGATCACTTTTGTTGTTCTTTTTGAAACATGTGAAGCTAAGTGTCCTTTTTGCAGTTTGACAATGATAAATACACATCAAACCAAACACAAACATAGCTGCATATCCATATCTAATACTGCCTTGATATTTCCACAGTGACACAATTTAGTGTCTTGAACCTTTTATCTTATGTTTAAAAAGAGATGTTTTACATACTTTTGGCTAGACAGACAGCACCTTTTTCACATATTGAGTAAGCTAGGAGCTGTCAGATCCTCAAAGGTCAGTTGATGTCTGAAAACACCCGTGTCTTCATAGGGACCCCCAAAGATTGTCAGAATAGCTGCAAATTTAATCTTACTTGAAGTAATTTTATTTTTATGACTGCTCAGAAGTTAGGACCTAACTCACCTTTACATCTTGTAGGAAAGCATAAACCAGGCATGTGTTTCTTTTCTTTATTGCTTAACTGATTGGTAATCTTAAAGCACCACTGGCTGAGCTCAGCCAAATAAAGAGATATTACCATCCCTGCTGCAAAGTACCTTTTATCCAAGTTCAGCAGTAAAAGTTGCTCAGTCAGGTTCCATCTTTGCCAGTTTAAAATGAGACCTTTTTTTCCTAATCTCTTACAGTTTGCCTTTTAGTCCTTCCTTCACAAGTTGATCCAACATTACACGAAGTAAGTGTTCATTAAGAACCTATAATATAAGGAACCTTATTTACAGCTATCCTTATTCAAACATATAACATTTAAGGACACTTAAACTCATTTTTATGAGGAAAGACATATTTTACCTCCTATGAGAAAGAGAAAAGCTCTTCTTTATCTTGACTCTCTGTTTCTGCAGCATTTATTTATTCTACATGGAACAGAAGAGTTTCAACAGCCTTTCTGAAACTAAGGAGCTTCTAGAACCTGTCTTCTCCTCTCCCTTACCCCCATCACTCTGAAGTGTTCTGTAGATGGTGGTACAAGATTTGCTTTCAGTGGAGGACAGACCTGAACCTGAGGCTGCCATGTGGTACAGTGAATGGTTTAGTAATTATGCTAATTTTTTAATTTGTATCTAATAAATGAATAAATACATCTCTAAATTTAAAAAATTATGATGAACAGGGGTCCAGAGAAGTTGTGGAATTTCCATCCTTGAAGAAGTTCAAAATTCAGCTGAAAAAGGCCCTAAGAAACCTCATCTAATACCAAAACTGGATACATGTTAAAAATCAGCCCTGCTTGGGAAATGAGAGAGAAATGGAGGTTCGTTCCAACCTGAATAATCTTAAAGTTCTGAAACTGTGTTCAGTTCTACAAAGCATGCCTCAATCTTGGGAAAGATTTACTTACAATCTGTCTGTGTCCTCACAATTTCATATTGATTAGGGAGCCTATAATCACACTCAGAATTTAGCAGTAGCATGAAAATATTAATGAACATTGCCACTAAACATCTGTGGAATATAGAAGTCTCAATCAGGTCGTTGAATACCCGCTGGGAGCCTAACAGCTAGGAGCTAAACAACTGTGCACTAACACAGACTTTCTCTGTGGATCTGTTTGTTTACTAGCAAAGTTGAAAAGGCTATTTCAGCTGTACAGCTTTTGGATGAAGCTTCCATTCTTGTACATGAAGTTTAAGTTTCAAAGTCTAAAGGTATGACTTTATTTTTGTTTGCTATTGAAATTAATTTTGTTACTCTACTGTGGCTCTATTCTCAAATTATTTTATTTCTACTTCATATCATTAATTAAAAAAAAAAAAGACAGTGAAAAAAATATCCTGTGAGTTCTTAACAAAAATTTGAAAAAAAAAATAGAAAGACCATATATTTTATTCATTATCAAGTTTGAAGAGATTTGGAAATATGACATTGTTTTGATTGAAGAAAGACAATCACTTGCCAGTTGAACAATGTCATTAAAACTGGCAAGGATCCATCCATCCATCCATCCGTCCAGCAAACACAGCACATTTGTGAAACATGATTACCTCAAATGAATCTGTCATTTCACACACTTGAGAGAAACATAGTGGTTGATTAAGGTGCGATTCTGTTTCAGTTTCCATTACCCCAGAAAAAGGAAAGTGTTAAAGCCTACTATTCTTTACTCAGGTTTGTTGGGGCTTCTTTGTGTTAAAACCAGGTACATTTAAAAGATTTGTGTGAATTTTAACTGTAACATGTTCAAGAATCCCTTCCCACTTCTGTGAAAACTGACACTTTCCTGTTTAAATAAAAGTGAATTTTCATACATGTTTTTAAGGACTGACAAATCCATGCTGTAGTCTGACTACATAGTGCCAAACACCCTGGTGTATTAATTTGGTGTCTTCTTTTAGAACCAGCATCAAACTGAACATCTGTATGGAATCCTCCATAATTCCAAACCCCTGGCTTGTGTGAACTAGTACCTTAAAACCACCACCTTCCACTGGTTTATGCCAGTGGAAGATCTCATCCAGCAAGGAGAGCAAACAAATGGAAGTCTATTCCAGGAGAACAATTTACCTAAACATCCTAACTTTTAACCCCTTTTCATCAAATGCACTATTCATAGCTGTGAGTAGTTTACACAGATTACACGTAGTTTCTGCCACAAAAAATGCAGATGTACATAACATTAGGCACAGGAATCAAGAAAACTGACTTGTATTTTCTTTCCAGACTTTTGGTGAAGCTCTGCATAGTTTGAGTAGGCTCCTCCTTGTCTAGACAGAGTTTCCAAGGAGCTTTTAGTTTGAACTAAGGTAGTGTACAGCCACTTTTCACTGTCAAATCAACTCCACAGAGGTACATCTGAAATTGCTTTACATGTTCTCAAATCACATTGTAGCTGTCAACACTATGTATTTCTCAGTCCTACACAAGGTCTTTGTATTCGATATTGTATAAGCATTGCTGCTTTGTTACCTTTTGTTGCATCTTAAAATTATGTGCAATGAAGTGTTTTAGAATATTTGGCTTCATAGAATTCACATGTGCTGAACTTCTCTGAGGGGAGAAAAGAACCTTAGCAAGAAGACTAAAAGGCTAACCCTCCCAGTATAACTTCTTAGACAAAGTAAGAGCTTGTAGTTCTCTGAATCTGTAACAGTACATGGCTTTCTGTTAAAAATGTGGCTTTTGAAATTATTTTATTTTCCTATCTAACATATTTTTGGATTTTAAATTTTTTTTTCTTTTATATGTTTTGATCATAATGTAATGATTTTTCCTCATTTTCTTTGTGGTCATATAGACCACTGTCAAGATAATTCCTATGTGTTCTTTTCATTCATGTAGAGATAACTGGACAAGATTAAGGAATGTAAAATATAGCATCATTGTGCTTCTAGGCCATTTCATTATTAATCCCATTATTCAGAAGATAAATCACTTCAGGCTGGATGTTGGTATAGATCAAGTTTGATTCTAAGTATATTATATATAAAACATTTTTGCTTTTCTTCCACCAGATTGCTGTATCTTTAGGTTTTCTACAGCACTACCAACGTTGTATAAGGCTGCTCCAAATATTTCCTTATATAAATATAGCCTGAAATAAAAATTGCATCCCTGTAGTCCATCATATCAATTGCTTATGTTAAATCAAAGATTAAATTGGTACAGATATAAAAGCAAATCTTTTGCAAATTGTCCTCACATTAGTATGAAATGAAAAAGAGCCCTTTCCCACCTTTCTAACTCTTTTTCTTTCTTCTAGGGCTGAGTGGCTTTAGACTTTCTGCTACCAGCCCAGGTTTCTTTGGCATGTACCTCCATGCCACATTAGCATGCAGCTACCATCACAATAAGTTACTTTTAAGAGGTCATGGAGGGAACATATGACAGCTTTTGGGTAGTACTGGTCTAGATTCAAACCAAGATCACATTGAGATACACATATCAGAGCTAGTCCTGGGCCACACTCATTCATGGTTCATAAAAATCAGAGTGAAAATCTGAAAAAGGGGATGAGGAAGAGAAGGTTGAGGGTTGAAGGTTGAGCAGCAGGTTTTGGTTACCTAAGACACTTCTCGGAGATGCACAGTAGGAATAAGAGACTACCAACACAGGTTGCAGCAGGAGAAGCTCACTGTCAAGAGGGGCTGCTGAGTGTCCATCCTTGGACATATTCAGAACACAACTGAGACAGCTCCTGACTAACCTAAAGCAACCTCACAACCGGCCCTGCTTCACTGAGGGGAGCTGGGCTGGCCAATTTTCACTGTGTCCTTCCAGCATAAGTATTTCATGGTTCTGCTCCATAACACTGACATTCAGTGAGTTATAAAAAGTTTATATTACCTTTTCAAAAAAATACACTACTTGAATACTGAAGCAATTTCTCATATGTTTCCCCCAAAAAATTCCCAATAGAAGACCCTTGCAGTATTTCATAAGAAAAATTATAGTTCTGGTTTACTGGTAAGTTATTTGCTGATATTAGATTCCTCTTAATTCTGACATTTAAAACAGTGACCTCAATTGAGTAGGAAAAATGTTTCTGTTTTAAAAAAGATTCAGATTTTCACTGAAATACTTCCCATATAGACAAACTATCAAAAGTGTAAATAATAATATAAGGTAATCATAATATAAACTTCAGTGAAAACCATATATCCTGAAATAATTTCTGACTGGTCATAATAAACACTTTCTTTTTTTTGCTATCTCATTTTTTCAATATTTTGGTTCTGTAACAAACAATATTTATAATCCCATTACGTAAAAAACTTGCATTTACACTTTAGTTTCATTTTTAAGAAGGCTTCAAGAACATAGTGAGTTTTCAAAATGATACCTGGATAGAACTCCACAACTCTGTAAGTTGTAAAGTAGGTATGTTTTATTCCAAGTACTGGGAAGTGTGGGGGTAACCCTCCAAAACATGTGCACCGTTCGCCGCACTTGGCTAGCTATATATCAGGTTACAGGTTACATATTCAACAGGTTACACAATCTGCCTATACATATTCATAACCTATCTCCGCATCATATTATAATGAGTTCAAAAGTCATTTGCATTAATCTGCACTTGCCCACTGCCTCCTGGTGGTCGTGCACAAGGGTCTTCAGATGAAGAAAGAAGTCTTCCTCTAGGTTGAACTTTTTACCTTGCCTCTTTGCGCAAGTTGCCTGAGTCTCTGGCTTGAGTCTGAGTCTCAAGGCTGGTTTGGGCTGGTTTCAGGGTCCGAAAGCAGGACCTTTGGTCATGGTTACTTCCCTTTACCAATGGTCCTGCATCCTCCTTTTCTGCTTGGGAAACAAGGTAAGTATTGAGCAAGCCATATGCATTGTTTTAATAGCTAATTCTCACTAAGCATCATTTTAACCCTTTTCTTCCCTGTATCAAAAACATTTAAGAATGCAGAAATGGCTAACAAGAAACTTTTCAGCACCGGTCATTTCCTACAAAATGCTTTTGGTTTGATCAGTCTTTTTCTGATTAAAAAAACTTCCAAGATTTTACATACTATCCAACCAGCTACACTCTGAGCTCTATAAAAACCAAGCTGCTACTGCTGAGACAATAAAGACAGGCTGATAAAAGCTTGCTGCAACAGAAATTCCAGTACTGCCTTTTATAGGTATCTAGACTACATGAAAGTCACCTCTCTTGCCTCCACTTTACCTCTCCTTCTTTGCCCTTCAGTGTGCAGTCACTCATAGCCTAGAAGAGTGAAACAATATTAAAGTAAGCTCCAATATGAATGTAAGCTCCAATTTTCTGCACGCTTTTAAATTTTATCTCTGCTGATGGTCTTTAAGACCTAAGCACAACATGAAATGAGATGCTAAGGACAATGCTATTGTTGTTTACTTCTAATGGAATTAATTTTGCATTTTTTTTCTCATAGTTACAGGCATAGAAATGTCATTTCCAATTATTCTTTGTGAGGGGATGAAATAGAACAGATAAAGACATAAAAATATAATAGAGAAGTTCAAGCAGATAAGAGTGAATAATTCATATTTCACCATTGTCCTTCTTTATGATGGATATCCTTCTTATCAGGCCCATATTTGCTTCTAAGCCTGTCACTATCTGACTTCTATTACTGCAAATTATTGTTGGTAATGTTGAATTGTAGTACTAAGGTGCTACACAAATAACTTTAACTTAGAGTATTGCTTTCACCCCAGCTAAATCTGCTTGCACAATCATTTTGTCCTCATTTTGCCTCGGTATTCTGTTTGTCATACTGATGAATGCTTGCAGACCCATACTTGTGAGCACCCCTAGGCAGGATCAGCTCTGCCTTGTGCTATAAAGGCAGCAAGAAAAGTGCTCATGGAAAGCTTCCTAAAAAGCAGCTCATGGAGTCAAGCACTGATTCTCTCAGAACCAGCAGCTTTTCTCTATGACAATTTTTGCAGGTACAAACATCTGCAGACACCAAGTAGCAACAAGGGAGCATCAAGACTGAGCAATATATAGAAATAGAGACATATCAAAAATACCAGCAGCATGGTCATGTTGAGCACCTTGCAGGAATGGATTTGTATCCAAATTAGGGACTTTGAGATTTACAACAGAAAAAGAAAGACAGGATCTCTCCTAAAATGAGATACATTAGCTTTATACATCCAAAACAGGTAAGCAGCCCCAGTAATTTGGCATGCATCAAGGAAAAGCCCAACAATGGAGAGAGAATTAGATTACCAAATGCCTGCATATGTCTGTGTCATGCCTGCTGCAGCCTCCATTGGTAATAGACCTGCTCCAGGGCTACTAGGATGGTAGTAACTCCTTGGGACCTCTTTATGGCACAGATTGATCAAATAGTTCATTGCTGACATTTGTTGCTGATGTGCATATAATTAATGAAATGCTTTGAGATATATAAGGTGAACTGAGCTATATAAATTAAGTCGTTTAATATATTTTGCTCCTTCTTTTATTGAAAGCAGATCATAATCCTGATCTTTAAACGCAAACACAGGACGGATGAAAAGGTAGTTTCCAATGCTTTTAAAAGACATTTTCCTTTTCTTTCATTATTTTAAGCAAAATATAAATTCATTACAACCTTTGAGACTTATAAGTTATTTAAGATGTATAGCAGTCTTTAGAAGAAATGTTGACTTGACATTGGTCCTATCTTACTCTCTGGTTTGAAGTGTCATTGGAATCTTTCAGAGAGTGGGAGAAGTAGAAAGGACAAGCAATTTCGGTACAGTGCAGTTTTCTTCCTCTCCTATTAAATTGTTAAGACAAATTTATCATGCAGCTACAAAACATGAGTTTTTAGCTAAGCTTCTGCTATCCTGAGTCATAGTAACTCAGAAGGACCTGTCAGTGGGACTAAAGGGAAAAAAATATTTGGCAGAATGTACTCCAGTCAGTGAAAGTGAAGAAATAATAGAATTACCTTAATGAACTTCACATAAAATAGTAGAAAGATCATCACCCAAGCATGGAAATCACCATCTCTACACAAGTGTTGAGATACTTTGGATTTCATATGTCTGGTGAACAAAAAAATGGACAGAATATAGTTTCAGTTATGGTTTTGGTTATAGATCAATGTCTGTGTTTATGTCAATATGCATGTTTGGACGCTGCAAAAAAAATTAGAAAGCAGAAGCCAACATATGCCTACTAATGTCCTTGTAACATGATCCTAGGAAAACCAAAGAAAGCAAGAAATACTTAACTTGCTTTACAGTCAGTATTTTAAAGATGAGCTGGTATTTTGACAGAGATCTTGTACAATGTTCAAACAATTCTCTTCTGCTAAGTGAGGTTTACTGTGCTTGAAAAATCCAAAATATATTATTGTTAAACCCTCTTCCTAAAGAAAGATTCCTTTGTGTCCCTTGTGACAGAAACACACACTCTGCCAAACTGCAACAAGAGAGAAGCTTTGTGACAGGATTGTACAATTCAAAAACTGAATCTCAATGTAAAATTCTTATTTACAGCCATGTTAGTTTGTAGAAAAACTTCCTTGCCCTTTTTTGAGACATAGAAGAACTCATTGATAGATATTTCTAAATGCAGAAATGCAGACTTGATCTATCACCCAGGAGTTAGTCTTAGCTTGAAAACAATGTCCTGCCAGTGTTTATGCATAATTCATGTAAATTTGCACATCATTAGGTATCATCATCCATCCTCCCACTTCCCAGTATCCCAACATAGGGGAGCACTAACAGGGTAAGTGCAATGTAAAATATTCAGCTCAAATATGCCTCTTGAATTTCTCAGAATATGTTTCAAAAGCAGGGAAAGATCTAAGAGACATTTAAACTTATTAATTGCAGTAAAAACCTTTCAAGCCAAGATATGACCTTTTTCTGCTACGTCTATCACTACCTCAGCATGTAATTCCTGATTATTACGGGCTTTTATCTAAAAAAAACTCTATTCCAGAAATATTCATTGTCTGTGTGCCTCATCTTTTTATTTTTGGGAGAGATTTCAGTTTCTAGTTCTTACCAACAAAGGGCATGGAGGACCTAAATATCTTTTCAAACCTGACCACTTTTACTGGATTATTTTTCCTAGAAAATAATTTCTGAACTTTCTGATGAAATGAAAGAAAAAAAGATAGCTAAAAAAAGCAGAGGTTCCTCTTGAAATTTTATTTTAGCTGGAAACTCATTTTTCAGTTGCAAACCAGTTTGAAATTATTCTTTGACTGTTCCTCTACACAATAATTTTTCCTAAAAACTGTGTTAGATGGGTAGCAGAAAAATGATACATTTACTTTCAGGACAATTACTAAGCCTGAAAAATGGAGTACTGCAGTCTTCTTTGACAGGTCACACACCAAACAGACCAAAAGGTCTTTCCAATCTTTCTACTTTCTCACAGAGTTTGGAGTATGATGACACCATCTTTCCTACTAAGACCATCCTCATTTTTATACAGCTGTCAACAAGTTTCTGAGTAAAGCTGGCTGAATTTTAGAGTGGCTACAAAAAAACCTTTCTCTTTTTCATTATCCCCAAATAAATACAATTCTCAATTTTATTGATAAAGTAATACTCTCTTTGTTTCTTTCTGCTGGTGAGATGATAGCAACATTTGATTGACAGTAGTGCACTGGAACATATTTTATCCACTGAAGGTAGTACGAAGCCTAGCAAAATTATATTATTTTGTTGACAGAAGGAAAACAGACTTTTGAGGAAATTAATTCTGTCACTGGAATAAAGTATGTTTTCTTAAAATTCCTTCCATTTACCACAAAACAACTTGTCTGCAAAAAAGCATTTTGCAGTCAGAATTCACAATTTCTCCAATTTTCTTACCCCTAGCATTTCTTCTCTGATGGTTTAAGTTTCAATCCTTTTACCCTTCTAAGTAACTAAAAAGATTTAGTTAGACTGTTAGACACATGAAGGAGTCTCATGAATCAGACTTCCTGGATAAATTAAATTCAACAAGTAAAATTTCTTTGGTCACTCATGTTTTGATATGGGAGATCAAGCACTGCTCTACATCATATAAGGACACAGTTTTTGAGAAAAGTTATTATTCAGCCATACAGTAATCTCACAGACTTAACAGAGCTGCAGAATGGTTGAGGTTGGAAGTGGCATTGGAGATCACCTCGTCCAGCTCCTTGGCTAAAGCAGGTTCACTCAGAGCAGCTTGTACAGGATCATATCCAGGAGGGTTTTTAATGTCACCAGGGAAGCAGACTCCAGGATGTCTCCAGGAAGCCTTCTCCAGTGCTTTGTCAGCCCCACTGTTAAGAAGTTAATTTACTGCATTGATTGTTTCTCTGTATTGTTTCTCTGTATGGATTTCTATGTATATCATATCCAATTGTATATGACAAAAGAAAATTAAACATCAATGTTTTGCAGATAAATTTCACTTTCCTTTTGGGCAATACTACAGTCACAGAAAGGAACTGCAATAAGCTTATCTACATTCTCATCTTCTATTCTTTTAATTCTCCATAAATTGCTTCTCAGGAGTGGCAAGCCAAAGAGATTTTTTCAAACCATTATCTGTATTATTAATTTCTTACTATTTATTATTGAATTAAGTTCTTTATTGTGAACCTTACCTCTAGAAAATCAAGTCCTCTGTCTCCAATATGAGACACCTAAAGAACTAACAGAAATTTAGGGGGTTTGAATATTCACACACGTTTTTATTAACCAGAAATTCTTGCTAAGTTTTAATTTTTTCATTTATATAGTGTCATATTTCAGCTTCTGTTGACATGTAAAAGTGATTAAAAAATGAAAGGAAGCAATTCCAAATATTATGGAGAGCTGACGTTTGCACAGCTTGACCAGAATGGCTGGAAGACAGAAATGGTTCTGCATCTGGCACTATCTACAAGCATGCCCCAAGATCTTTCACTTGTATTAGAGTGTTACTCACATAATTCTGCCCTTTCTTTCACCCATAAAATGGTGAAAATATTTCTATACCTAATGCCAGAGTTCAGTTTTGTCTGAATTACCCTCATGCTGTACAGCTCACTGAATCATGATGGCTTCAGCTGGGCTTTGTTTTCTCATGCTGCCTTCCACCAGTGTTTGTCTTTGAGCTTTAAGAAGTTCCATGCTTAGTCAATGCATGAAAATCACTGTGAACACAACTAATTCAAATAAGATTTCCACTGCAGTTCCATCACAATTACGCAAAAAAAAAAAAATAAAAAATCACTGAGTACACTATAATTGCTACCACAAAAATATAACTTCAGTTACTTTTCTTAGAGCTCCCAATCCTACATTGCATGTATGACAATGAGAAAAATGCATTATCCTGATCTTTATTAGACGTGTAGCATGAATTTTCCCAGAATATATGTTTAGGAAAATTTATGAGAAGAATCCAGGCGTATTATAGGGTCTTGTACATGGAGTACATGTAATCCTAACCAGTGTTCTAAAGGCGCTTAACCCAGACACTCTCGAGGTAGCGACAGGGCCTTTATGCGAGCGAAATCCCTGCCGGGATGAGTTGCAATGGTTTTACACCTCTCCCAAAGGACAGAGTTCTAGCTACCACAGATAACCTGTTTCTGCTGGCTCCTCTAGGACGAGAGTTTCCCCAGGCACGGTGTTCTAGCGCCGACGAGAATAAAAGGCTACACAGAGGCCTCTTCTCTGGGATAACAGCTGATTTATTGCGAATCCAGTGTTGCATTCTGAGGGTCCAGGAAGTGAGTCCAGAGATATCCAAGCAGCTGGGGTAACCCAGAAGAAAGAGCAAGCAGGAAGCCCTGCAGGGCTCTTTTAAAGAGAGGTGGGACCAGGAAACACCCAATGGGAAACCGCGTAGTTCAAAGTGACCAGTGGAGGGGAGAGCTTTCCAGGGCATAGCCATATACGGGACTTAAGGTATGGCTACAGGTAACACAAGAGAAATATGGGATTTTACCACAGCTCAGGTAGAGGGTTCAGATATTGGAGGAAGAAGGTTGAGGGCATTGCCTTGGTTTTCTTCCCACCAAAACCTGAAGCTCAAAAGCAGCAGCTTCTGCCAAGTACGCTGCTACAGTGTTCTGTGAGATTATTTTTCAGTCTGATAAGAGCCAGTGCCAAAGATCTGATATGGTACAGTAGGTCAAGTTACATGTCACAGGATCATTAAAAAGAAAGAACTACAGTGAGAATCACATCCACTGAATATTTAAAGCAAAATAAAAATATCATTCAACATACTATAACAAAGGAAAAAACAGATCACTATAATAATAATTATAATATAGAAAAAGGTAACCCTACAACTCTACTATAACAAAGGTACACTATACAATTCTGTCTCTAAAATGACAAGTTATTGCACCAAGAGTAACTGAGGCAGGGAACCACTATTTCTGAATGTTCATTACAAAGCATCAAGTAAGAAGTTCAGTAAACACAGACACATTTTCAGAACTCATATAAGAATGAATCTATTGCTGTGATCCCAACTATAGCAGTAGAATACCTGTATTGCCACCAAATCTGCAACATAAAAGTGGAGTTTCAGATCAATACTTTTACAAGGCCAAAGAGATTGCCATTAAATAGACTTAATCTGTGCCAATGTTCTTCATACAATTAATTCTATCTCAAATGAGTAGAACAAATGAAATTAAATAGTAATTAAACTACAGAGATATTTTTCACAGAGATAATTTCTGTTGTGAGTCTTTTTCCTGGAAGTCTGATACTTCTTACCAGGCGTGGAGACTTCCCAGCCACCCCTAACTGTGAAAGGTCTGATAGCTTCAACATGTTCCCTCACACTGAATTCAACAGTATAGTCTGAATTTTATTTTTAAAATAGTAGATTATTTTAACAATTGTCATATTATCCAATATAACAGAGCAGTGTTGACGTAATCTACAGCAAAGATGTGAGAATATAAAATGAAGCCGTTCATAAATATACAAAATGTACAATATAAATAAAAAAGAGCAAAATAAAAAGAGCAGTGGGATTCATCTCACTTGACTCCTATCATCCAAAATCCACATTAGGTGTTAATTCCAGCAGTTTTGCCTACCTATTTAACAAATAAATGAAGAACTGCTGAAAATGCCTGTCTCTATTGACTACTGGACCACTTTTGTGTTGTGAACTTAGATCTGACACCTGACTTTTAGTCAACTACAATCAACTACAGATAAGATAAACTCTATCCTAAGTTTCTAGAGCAAATTCACTGGATGGGTGTCCTGAGTAAACCTAAAACATATCCAAAATGTGGAACACACATGCAGGATATTTTCGTAGGTGTTTGAGATAACCTGTTGATTCTCCCTGGCACTAGATAGAGAACTTCCAGGAAACTCTAAGGTACATAAAAATTATCAGCATAATAGGCCACATATTTTGCAGTTGAACTTGAATTTCTCTTATAAATCACAAATCTCTTGCAAATCACAGAGACTTTAAGTTATATAACAGTACAGTGAAAACTTCAGCTCTCTTCCTTTCAGAGACAGGAGTCAAAAACTGATATGAAGTCTTGTCAAATGAAAGAAGATTTTTATTTTCACTGTCACCACCAAAAAAACTTGCAAAAGAACAACTTGCTCAGGATTGCTGGCCTTCCTCCATAGAAACATAAATCCCTTCTGAACATAAAATTTATTATAAAACTCAATGCCTGTAAGAAATATTCTCTATATAGAATCCAAATCTACTGAAATTTATTCAATAAATTAATATGATAATAAATTTATAAAAATCAGAAATTATTTTATTGTCAGATGTCATCTGACATCTTTTTCTATGCAGTTTTGACTACATATAGCATTATATTAGTTTCAATAAGCCCCCTCAAAAATCCATATGTAAGTTAGCCTTTATCTAATATTATGAATTAATATTTTGTTTGTCCTTTAATATATCAAAAATTTGTAAAAGATAGTATGAAAAATGAAGTAGTTCTTCAACAGCTCTTGACAGAGAAAATTAATGGGTAAAGATGTTTCTTTAGAAAGTATATCATTGGATTAATACAATTTCTTTGAGTTATACTACTTTCCAAAACCTCTGAACAGTCCAATGAGTTTTTAAAAAGCTCCTTAAATAACATTCCCATAATATTGCTATATTAAGTCAAAACAAATTAAATAATTTATCTTTTTAGAGAAAAATTGAATAGGACCATAATAACTGAGGGGGTGAAAAGAGCATTAAAAGCACTTTATTTAATTACCTCAGTATTCATATCTGCATCTTCTGACTCAGATTTATGCTGTGAACTTGCAAAGAAAATAAATTTTTAATGATATTAAATAACATGTCATTTTAGGGAAAAATAAAATTTGACATATCTACTTCTAACAGCAAATGTCATTGAAGGCAAAAAAAATGGGAAACAAAGTAATAATTTTAAATAATCTCAAACTCTATAACATGCACTTCTGAAACTTCTGAACATGCATGAGCATTATGCCATAGCTTGAAGAACTTTCCAAGTCAAACGTCTATTTTGAGATATTTAAATAGCCTACAAATTCTCTAGCTTATTGTTGCCATTAACATTCCACATTGTGCACTATTAGAGCACTGTTTGATGTGCCCACACAAATACACAGAGACTGATTTAATAAAGTTGTCTGTTCCAGGGCTGGTGTGCCTTCTTGAGCTATTGGGGAGGTATTTCGGCCGCATGATTGAAGAGATACAATCTCTCACAGTCACAAAAGGCATCACTCACTTCCTGCAAGGGAATAATTCATGCCAGTGTCAGGGCAAATTTCAGCAAAAGCTGCACAGTCATTGCCCTCACACCAAAGAGAGGAGACATCTAAACAAATTGCCACAGTCACAGGATCTAGCTATTTTGAAAGTTTGTGGGTAGAATAAAATAATGTCATACTTTGGATAAATATTAAATAACTGAGTGTGGCTGATTAATCTTTATATACAGATATATGTTTCAATAATAACTAGATTATAAATTTACCTGATTTTATTATCATTATTCTCTTCCTGGAAAAAGGATCACCAATTTTTTGTCTATAATTTTAAAGTACCTAAAATTTACCACCAAGACTATCATTACACTGCTGTGTTTTAGTTTAAAACATGGTCTTCTCAGTCTTAATTTTCTAGAAAGAATAATTGTCTTACTAGTCAAAATGAACATAATAAATGTAGTGACATAATAGCAAGTGCCAAGATTGTAGGACATGTACAACCTGATGCAGTAGTTTAGTAATAGTAGGATTATATTTTAGTAAACTAATAGCTTAGGGTAATTGACAGAGTGAAAGCAAAGGAACAAAGAGGTTAACACAGCTTTATGTTTACTCTGTGTTTATTTAATAAGGAACAATTTTTGAATCATATGTGAAGGCTAATTTACTGTCAAGATCCTACAATGTTATGCTAGAAGGATCCCTAGAAGATGTTATTTGGTTCATTCATACAGACAAGGCAAACCATACTACTATATCTCTGCATTTACTTGCTATATCACAGCATTACCAGAGCTGTGAATACTTCAGATAAAGCCTAGTTACTCCACCCAAAGAGTCTATACAGAGGTTGGCTGTCTTTCAGGTCATAAAGTTTTCCCTAACACTGGTCTGAATCTTCATCTTATCAATAAAATTGTACTATTTCTCTTACAAAGTGGAAGCTCCTTTCACATACACCTCCTCCACCAGTTCTGCAGTCTAAACAACCTTTAATCTATAAGTATTTCTGTAGGAAATATTTTCTGCATGCCTAGGGGGTTGTGTCCTACTGTAATGTCTTCAAGTGATCCAAGTCTCCTTCGGGGTGCAGTAACTGAGTCTGTACTAATGATTTACTCCTTTTGCATAGGACGAGGTTATATCATTGCTTATCTCCAATTATTCTTCATTCTGTTTTCCAGGATGATATTTACCTTGTAAGGTGTCAGTGCTGCCTCACATTCAATTTACAATCCAGACACCTCTGAACCTGTAGGTAGCTACAGTGCCAATACTACATGCTGCAGCTGCCTCACTGTTTATCCCTGCCAAGGATAGGACTTAATGTTTGCCCATGTCAAATGTAAATTTATATTTTCCAGACTATTTCTCCAATTTCTCCACATAATGTAATTTCAAATTCTCTCAGCTAACATACCAGTAGACCATTTCTGGCTCTTTGCACCTTCTACTAGCATCTGGCCATTTACAAAACCACTGAATGGCAGCAGGGTCAGAGCAACCCTTACATAATGGTACTGAGTTCCCCTTCCATTTTCATAATGGCATGGAGTTATTTAAAATAACCCTGCAATTAAGTCCCCAGCCAGACTAAAAGCTGTGATACAGAATTTTTATCTAGACCATGCTGCTTGGTGTCAAGACTACTTCACAATTTATAAAACTGTGTTTATGGAAGTTGTGCCATTAATCAAATCTATCTTGCTATATATTTTTGACCATACTTAAGCTCTTGACCGTGCTTAGTGAATAAATAACTCAAATTATAGGCAAACACAAAAGTAGGCAGATGGTATGCTTTACTTTTTCTTGTACTTGTTTACCACCCAGCAGGGCAATGCTCTTGGGTCAGAATGGTCTGTGACAGACAAGAAGAAAAGAGACCAGATGTTAACTATAAATTGTTGTATTAAATTAATGCTAGTCTGAAATATAACGAGCAATAGGGTCACTACCGCTGTGACACAAAAGAGAAAAAGCAGAGATTGTAACAGATGTTTCTATTTTAAAAAAGAATTTTTTGTTACTATTTCTTACTAATCTAAAGCTTCAGTGACAGAAGTTTCTCTTACTGACCTCAAGACATACAAAGAGAAGTACATGCTTCTCAAAATTTTTTAGTTCCTGATCTGAATACAGATTGAAAGTAGAACAGGGCTGTGCAGTTACTAGCCTCAGTCCTGGGAGCCATGTTGGCAACCTAGTGGAATAATCCCAAGGGGCTAATTTTCCACTCCAAGGAGGTTCAGATCATGCATCAGAATATGACCATGCTGCTGCCAGCACCCAAGAAACCTTGCTCACAGCTAGGTCAAATATCTCTGCATGGCACTGTATCACACCGTGTTGAGATACTGAGGAGAAAGAAAGCCAAATATTACATGTCTGTCTGTAAACTAGCAAGTTATCTGATGAAACAAAAACCACCAAGTTTATAAAGAAGAGTAATCCTCTAATTATCCTAGTCACTTTAAATATATATTACTTAACTGGCAGTGAGGCAGCTATACATTCTAGGGAAGAATAAAGACCCTACTTTAAAGAAAACTCCCAAC
The DNA here is from genome assembly GCA_013398175.1 of Climacteris rufus. Classification (NCBI taxonomy): domain Eukaryota; kingdom Metazoa; phylum Chordata; class Aves; order Passeriformes; family Climacteridae; genus Climacteris; species Climacteris rufus. The sequence goes on from VZRZ01002852.1 coordinate 26,102, forward strand.
CATGTCTCATTCTGAAGCAGATCATTAACCAGTGTAAAAAGACATATCTCCCTTATAGCCAAGATGCTGTGGCTGATTAAAACAGCTTCAGTGGCCCATGAAGACTTCTTCCATATGGCCTGCAGCCATGACCATTTGGTGTATCTTATTTCTGTACACATGCACTAGTTCCCCTGCAGTGACAGGACAGGACCTTCTGTAGGGACAGTTGATGCTTGTTTGGTGTGAGGTGAACCATGGGCATTGACAACAGACATCCATGAGATGAGAATATATTTTTAAATATATATAAGTTTAGAAAGTGGAGTGGGAATCACAGAAAAAAACAAAGGTTTGCAAAGGAAAAAGAAAAAAGAAAATAAACGCATGATGCTAAAGCAAGTGATCTATTTAAAAGGCTGATTGGCTGTATTTTAAAGAAATATTTGAACAGCATAACTACTGAGATGACAACAAAAAAAATTTAAGCATCATATAAGAATACCTTTCAGAAAAGGAGCTGGTTCAAAGGAATAATTGTAGACTTAATCCCATTTATGTTTTTATCAATACTAGCATTAGAGTGTAGGAGAAACAGAGTACAAAGGCCACTGGTAGCCCACAACTTTATTTCTTTTACAGTTCAATAGTAGTAAAGGTAAGGCTACAGATATTCACATTTACAAGTTCTGAGCTATCACACTGTTAAACATGTCAATCCTTTTGACCAGAAAACCCTTTCTAGAATCAAGGGTGTGGCTGTAAATGCATAAATGCTACAAACACAGTTTGTCATGGATGTATTCTCTAGCATCTACTCTATATGTAGCTTTTTGTTAAAATCTTGAAATGTAAAGGTTTACTGCATTACTAGCTAGTAATTTAATTCAACAATTTGGTAAAACAAACAATACAGCAAAACTCATTCATGTCTTTATTTTTAAATGTCATACAGGGGGCTATATTTATTTCTATTTTAGAAAAGTCTATCTAGAAGATGCACTTCTGGTTTTCCTGATTTTACTGAATATCTCAGACACATCAGAAATCTTTTGGCCTACTCACTCAGATGGCATCAACAAATATAGCGTGAAGATAGGATCAAAATAAGCCCTGTGAAATATGGTCCCCAAGGAAACATTACTCTGGAGGATGGAAAAGAGAACAGCCATGTGTCTGCAAACCCTCCTCTGAAGAGGGGAAGAGAGAACTGTGCTCATTTAAGGCATCTATTACTCCCACACAGGGTCTCCTCAGTTTTAAGTAACATCAGAAATGACAAGCAGAAGTAAAAATTGCACTCATTTTGGGTTTATGTTTTAATCTACTGACATACATTCAAGGATATTTTTAATATTTGTTTATTATTGTTTAATCTACAGACATTTTATAACTGATCTGAAAATGTTACCAGCACCAAAAGGTTTTCTAACTCATATTAGAATTTTATGGACCACTTGTTGTAGATGTACAGAAATGGAGAGCATTGGGCATTTCTTTGTAGAAACACCACATTTAAATTTCTCAACAGTCACCAAATTGATTTATTTCAACAGGGAAAAAGCTCTGGAAACCCCTCTGAATCCCTTTTCTACTGATAGAGTTATACGAAAATATTTGTCATCCTCTGTTGCCTTACTTTTTACTGTCAAAAATAGCTAGCTCCATACTAGCTAGTTTTCAAGGTCTTTGTTCTGCAAACATAGCGATGTTATTGTAGAATTATCTTGTTATTGCATTCCTTGATGGACAGACCCTTGATGGACATTCTCTTCGACCACTGTAATTGAAGGAGGAAAGATTGAATTCCTCCAATGAACAGTGATTTCTAAAAGTGTATATAAGAATTAAAGAAGGTGGGCCTTCCCCCCTTCGTTCCTTTCCTCTGAACCTCAACACAGCTGGCTCTGGCTCTTTCTTCTGCGTCTCCAGCATTCCAGCCGTGATAATCCTCAATTCCTTAACAGTGCATACTCGCATCCTTACAACAAGCAAATGTCTTTCATGCATTGAATGAAAGCAAAAAGAGACAAAAGGAAGCATGGGTTTTAGAGTGTTGTCGTGGTTTGAGCCACCCCAAAGCTCCCACAAAAAGCTACTTCCCTCCCCTCCCTCTGCCCAGCTGGACAGGGGAAAGGAATTTCTTCCAAGGTGAGATAAGCATACTGAGAGGAAAAAAACCCTTTAATTAAGCAGGCTAAAAGAGGCTCAAAACTTAAAAGTGATGAGTGAATTTATCACAAAGTTAAAGGAGTAAGCAAAACATTCTCTTAAACACTTTCTCTGCCCCCCCGTCCCAAAGTCCCTCCTTCCTTCCCTCAAAAGGTAAGGAGAACGGCATGGGGGGGAGAGGGGGG
>VZRZ01002852.1:28516-54995 GCA_013398175.1 Climacteris rufus
GGAGGGAGGGGGAGTGGTTTCCTAGTCTGTTCATTCCTCAGATGTTTTTCTTCTTGGCAATTATTTGGAGAGGAAGCAGGTCCCCTTCTTGCAATCACTGTGGCATTTTACACGAGTACTTTTTCCCTCTTGGCAAGCAGTCCGCCTGGTCACCGCTGCCTGCATCCTCCTCCCAAGGCCAGACTGGTCCAAACTCAGGGTGGGGGTGAAAAAAAGACCTTTTTAACCACAAATGACTCTTCAGTCTCCGGGAGCAAAGGCCTTGTTATCCATGTTGGACCTCTCCAGACCAAAGTCCCTCCTGTAGGAATCCACCCCTCCTGCTCCAGTGTGGGGTGGATCTTGGCTCCTTCATGGACCCTCAGGGTGCAAAAGAGAACATTTCATTAGTACAGTCCTTACCACAGGCTGCAAGCATGTCTCTTAGAAGCACCTCCTCCCCCTCCTTCTTCTTTTTGGCTGACTTTGTTGGTGTCCATATCTGTTGTTTCTCCTACATGCTGTACGCCTTCTTCCCTGTCTGTCTACATCTACTGGCACCTGTGTACTACTGTGACTCCTTCTTAAACATGTTGTCACAGATGCGTTACCTTCTTCCCTAATTGGCCGGGCTGTGGCTTCCACAGCATGTCCATCTTCAGAGCCATCAAGGATAGGCCCTGGCCAGACAGCTGTGGAAGCTTCTGGCATCTTTTCACAGGAGCCATCTTTCTGGCCCCTACCATGCCCAAAAAGCCAGAACCTGTCAAACCACCACACGTGTATATTCTATATTTAAGAGTATGCATCCTAAACCTTCTGTTAAACCCAAAGAATAGGATAGTTCCAATCCCCAGCCAGTGAGATCCATACTTCTATTGATAACCCAACTCCATTCTTCAGTGAGGTCACCTCCCCTCATTCTTTTTCCTTGATTACCTTCTGGCTTTTGCAATTAAGCAGCATGTTTAGCTGCACAGACACATTCCCATCAATGGCCAACATGAAACAGTTTTGGCAGTAGTGGCCAAAATTTTGCAAATATATTCATCTTCCAAATAGAAAGGTAAATGTCTTACTCCATAGAGGATAGGAGTTTTTGATTAATCAAAAATGTAAATATTAAGATCTCATTCAAAAATATTGGTACTTCATAAAGTACAGGGAAGAAAAATGAATGTCCAAAACCGGATTAACTGTTGCTGTCAAATTTCCTCAAGATGGCCAATTTACCACAATCTAAAAAGGGCCTCTCCCTTCCAAATGACTCCTAAAGCACAAGGTAGTGTCAAAGAAATATAGCAGAGAGAAATGATGAAATTCAGATACACATACAAAATCACATGCATTATGTAGTTTGAATTCTTTTTAACTTTTCCTAATAACATTACCCTCAGATGTGTGCAGATATTCTGACTTGGCAGTGAGTTCTTCCAGCTATGCAGAATTACTCTGAGTGCCTGACATTAAAATATCTAGTGCCTTCTCCAGAACTCATCAGTATTTATTTGGCACTAGCTGAACTTCACAAAGCAATTTCAGGTTCACATCTTACAGTAGGTGACTTCATACAATGCTTTAATGGTTATAAAAAACAGTAAGCAAAATTACAGAGTAGATAAAACAGATGCCAGACACATATTGACTGGGTTTACCTGGCTGGTATCATATAAGGTTGAGTTATTCTTTCGGTCTTTAATCTGCATTAATTTCTGTGCAATGTAGGAAAAGAATAAGTATTGCATAAATAATGTAGAAATTATTCAGCTATTTTATGCCCCTACAACCTGGGAACATCGCAGTAGATTCCATATTTCGCTCCCTGCTTATATTACCATAACAGACATCCAAACTGCTAGCAAGAGGATCAAGAAGTGGAATTCACTGAGGGGAGGAGAGTCTGAACACCCTCACTGAGGCAGCAAGAAAATAAATAGTAAATCTTGTCTCAGCTGTTTAGCTATAGAAGGGATGGGAATGTCTAGTTTGTGGCACCGTGTAGGTAACATGGGCAGTTTTGCTTTATGGAGGTCAACTGTCGCAGCATTGATATTCCTAAATATATTTGAACAGATGGTTCTTTATTACTGAACAAAACATCTGTCCAGAGGCTCATATACAACTTGTCTAGTCAGTGGAAATGTCACACCTGTGTAAGATGCCTGTTTCCAGATGTAGTAACTCTATGGCTTTATAGTGATCTCTTGTTTAATGATGCTGCTGACTAATAGAAGCTGCTGGGCAATCTCTCAACAGTCTAGACTGAAATAGTTTCAGTGATGATAGAGCCAGGCTCTTCTCAGTGATGCCCAGCTCCCAGTTAACTAGGAATGGACAGAAATAGAATTACCAGAAATTCTATTTAAAAAAACTTTTATTTTTCTGGTAAGAGGAGTGTCACACTGGAAATGGTTGCCCAGAGAAGTTGTGAATACAAAACAAAAAGCAACTAGAGGGCCCCCTGATCAATCTGCTCTAGGTTGCCTTGCTTGAAACAAAAGGTTGGACCAGTTATCTCCAGAGCTGCACTCCAGCCCCAGCCATCCTGTGATTCTGTGTTGTCCATGATCTGGGTCTGTGCCTTTGCAAATCTTTGGTACTTTTCATTCTCTGGGAATAACAACTTATACAGAAAATGGCTTTAAAAATAATCAGTTTGTCTTGTGAAAGACTGTATAATTCAGAAACTGGAATATGATCTAGCAAATATTCAACACCCAAAAAGTTCAGTGTGAAGATTACGCACAACATAACTTGTGCTAAAGAACAAACATGTTCATGGTTATATTAAATTGATGTAACATCATCTACTCAGCTTAGGACCAGCTGATGTGATTTGTTTTGATTTTAATAGGATTTGGGAAGGACACAACAGCGCAAATCTTTACAAATAGATAGCAATTCTTTCTGTAGATACCATGGAAAATATACCAAGGACATTATGGGAGCAGGTTTACTCATTTTAGGACTCAATTTAGGAGTGTTTTGAAACACTCATTTGAAAGATAGGTGCACAAAATCTTAGCAAAAAAAAATATTCTTTTTTATTCCAGTCACCTGATAGTATCTGTCCTAGCACAGAGTACTAATAATCATTATTACTATTTACAATTATTAATACTTATAATTAACCCACACAGAATGATTCTTAACTAGAATAATTTCGTAGAGTGAATGATACTATGATACCATTTATTGTTTCTACTCAAAAAATATAGTATACATGGGGCCCTGGACAGTGCTATACTAAGTGCTCATCTGTTAATTTGTAGAGGTTTAGTTTAGCTCTTAAAAAATGTTAAATTTATGTGGTATTCTAAGTATTTCCATGCATGAATATTTTGTAAATTTGCTACAAGGCAAGTCTTGAATGTGTGCAAAAACATACCTAACTCATTATGAAATAAAACAAGTGTGTACATGCTGGCACATAAATAAAAAAGTAAAACACAGTAAGTAACAAGTCAGCAGCAATGGAAAGATAAGCAAAGTTAAATAACAGTGTAGAGCCTGCTTCATTCTCACTCAAGAAGTGATAAAAACTGAACTAAGTGAATAGTCAATAAATGGTGTTTGCTGGAATGATCCGAAAATTAGGAACCTAAAGTATAAAAGTATCTCCTGTATATCAATATAAAAAATTACAGCAAATTGGTAAAATGCATTAGCATGGCACAGAGTCAGCCTGCAGGGCCATTTATGTAATCTTTTCCAAATTTTAGCCGTTGTTGATGAACATTCAGTCACTCCGGAGGTTCACAAGTTTTGGACTGTCCATTTGAAACTATTTTAATCTTTGATGAATATTGAAAAATCACGTCTGGTCTTTAGTTTCTTTAAAGAATGACAATTTTCTTCTTTTCAATTACTGAGCAAAACCTCTGTTCAAATGCATACAATGTGAAAAATTACCTCAGCAGAAATGTCATCGATGTTCAGTTGTTGCATCAGCTTTTGAACAATGTGCACGCATGTCTACATAAATGAAATAAATACAAAAACAAAGTTAAAAAATCTACACATATGTACACAGACACAGACACACACATACACATCTATTTGGATATATATGTAAATACTGACATTGCAGATTTAAATTCAATAATGGCTTCTGATACAGATAGATTTTTAAGCTGTTTCCAGTGTTTGTGAAATTACATCCTTAATATTATTCCCTCTATAATCCTTCTCCTTCTGAGGATTATTATTATCCCAAATCCGAAGATATACATACCTTGTACATTACTGCCATATCCAGTTGGCTTCTGATTCTGTCACATAGTGTACAGAATACTTATGTCAATTACATTCTATATCATATTCCATCCTATATTTACAAATATGCTTTTCAATTCTGCCAGGCTCTTTCAATCTGCTCTTTTAAACAAGAAATGTGTACTCTATATTTGTGGATTGTGTATTCCGGTACATATATAATTAAGTATGGGTACCTATCAGGACCCAGAGTCACTTCAGTAATGTACCACTACACTAACTCAAACTCAGTAGCACCATTTTGTTGTCACCTTATTGTGCACAGCCTACTTCTTGTATTTACTTTCTTCATTCAAACAATGTACTGGGAAATATTTTTAGCAAGTTTAAACAGAGCTAGCAAATAAGTATGTGGTATTACGTACTAAATTATACTAGAAGTGTGCATGCTACGTATTTTGCTTTAGAATTTTTGCTAGTTTTGTTAATGAAAATTGCAACGAAAATAAAGATAAACATTAATATGCGTGTGTTGAACAGAATTCATTATGGTCCCAGGATTTTGCTCAGTTGACAGGATGTTCCACTATTTTTAGTACAACAGTAAATAGATAGCACAAGGAATGTATTCGAGCAAGTATAGAAGCATGTCTATATCTTTGACTCTCTTCATAGATGGCAGATGCTTCTTCTATTGTCATGTTTAATAGAATTTTGGTGTCTTAGGGAAAAAATTATACAGTGATAAACACAGTGTAAATACAGTGATACATGGAGAGTAGAAAATTTTTTTTTAGAAAAACACATTCTAACAGGCCTTCAGTATCAACTTACTCTAAAAAATCTATTATTTCTATTATTACTGCTACTTTACTGTTAATAGAAGTCCTCTTACTAATCCATTTTCCTCTAGACTTAGATTGCTTTCCTAATCAATATGGGTTGCTACGAAAAGATAAGGAGATAAATGACATACAGTCTTGGTGTTGTTGTAAGATAAAGAATAATATTTTAATAGTTTCTTATTTCATAGAATATAAATAGATATCCATATACTTCAGAGATGAGGATTTTTCCTCAAAAGGAGAAATTAAGATTTGAGATATAAATTTGAGATTTTTCTCTGTTTGAATTGGGTAGCACATTTTCAATAACAGAAACAGGAAGTTGTGCCCATAATCAGTTTGGGTTATCACAAGGTTTTTCACTAGTTTTGAAATTTCACATGTTGTTTATAATAGTTTATGTTATGAAGTAACAGCATTATTTCAAGCTGGTTTTGACTTAAAGGCTTTGCCAAAGGTATTTGAGACTTTTTAAAAAAAAAAAAATTTAAAAAAAATGTGCATTAAAAGAATCTCAGCAAGTACTTTGATATTCTCTCACAGTCCCCTCACCCTTAAAAAAAGCAGGCTTTCTTCCTAAGCCAACAGCTTTTTAAGTTTAAAATCAAACAGGAGTATTCTGGAACAGTTATTAGCTAGTCTAAAATACCATTCCAACAACTTCCCACTAAACCTGTTAGAGGCCTGCCATTCATGTTTTATGTCAATATTCATACTGACTAGTACTGCAGTGAACTTCCTTCCTATAATTTTTATATTTCTCCTTAAAAAAGACTGAAAGTTTTGTTTTCCTTGGTCTTCAAAGCCTAGGTAAATCCTAGAATTTGTGCTGAATTGAAAAGTTTCAGTGTTATCTTTAAATCTCAATGGTTAAATCATCAATAAAGTGGGCAGAGGTCCAAAAATAATCTTTCATTTGCTAGGAAACTGAGCTGTAAAGCCTCATTACATTCTCTCTACAGTTTTCATTTAAAAATAATAATCTCAGAAATGAGAGCAGTAATCTGTGCGGATGTAACAGAACAGATTTCCACATCAAAGTGTCACCAGCTAAGACACTTTATCTAAAGTATTTATAGTGTGAGATATGCAATCTCTTTCAAGTCACATGGTGCTACTCTTGCTACAAGCTAAAGCCTTGTTTCAGAAATACTCTTTCTGAACTTAATTTATAATAGGCGATAATTATCATCATACTCTGTCATATTTTTATAGATGAAGGCTACCATGGCCCCTGGCTCCAGATGAGTTGCTCAGACTAATTGGTTTACAGATACTTGCTTGTAAACTGACTGGAAAAACATGAAGTGACGTAAAATGCAGAGGAAAGAACCAAATCTTTCAGATTAACAGATTGACTCAAGAGACGTGTTTATACTGATCATGGAGACAGTGAAGATGACTGTTAGATGCCAGTACATTCAAAATGAGTGGTAAATGAAGAAATTTTTGAATGGTAGGAAATATTTTTCAAATACATAGTATGAAAAAGAGAAAGTAGCTATAAAGAGGCCATGGTTTCACCAAATTTAAAGACCATAATGAAGAAATAAATGGCAAAATTTTACATACCCCTGTCTAGTCTACTAAAACTTCTTGTCTAACTTAATATACAATTATCTGTCCTCCACACACCATATGTCAAGGTCTAGTGCTGGAGTTGGACTGAGTTTACTTACAGGAAGTGGCTTTGGGTATGCTGTATTCAGTTATTAGAACGTTTCAGACAATGAGTCACTGGGAGCTCTGAGAAGCAGCATCATCAGCAAAATCTTTTACTGCATTGCTGCTGGGAAGAATGCATTAATGACACTGATAATGCTGAGGAACTGACAGTGACTAAAGATTAGTTTACAGGAAAAAGTACTCTGGAGAAAGTAGGTCGGATAGAAGTTGATCACGTCCAAATAACTTGGCCACTATCATCCTTAATTTTAAACTATGTTTGTTTTGGGGCAGTAGGGTTTAGCATTTTTTTGCCTTTGATAACGTGAGAGAAATACTTCATTTTTTTCAACACAGTAATTAATTCTGCTACAGCAAGTATACTGCAGTTCATAAAAGCATACTATTTGAAAAACCGTCAGAGATGCACATACAAAATGACACCTACCCCCTTTAGTGTTGTTAGAATAACAGACTTGAAAATTAAAAACCACTATAATTAATATTTACAAATGTGGGAATGCAGAGCAGAATCCCCCAGGCAATCATTCCTAGGATGTTCAAGGATCAGATTTGACTCTCCATTGTCTCTAATTTGAAGAAAAACCTCCCCCCTAGCAGTCTACTTGTAATAATGGATGGACCTTTAACTGCAGATGGGATGCCACCAAGAGTTACCTACCCTGTTTACAGGAATAAAACCAGCACCACATTCCCAAAGTCGAATGTAAATTCGTTACACGAAGGAACATAACAGAAGCCTAAGGGGAATAAGGAGTGTGGCATGACAAATCCAGCCAAAGGTGATGCAATTACCCAGGAGTGTGTCAGTGAAAAGTTGTGCTATATGGAACCCTTATTCTTTGTTGGTTTCCTTGTTGTTTCAAGTGCAGACAATGAGAAAACACAGTTAAAGGAAGAGACATTTACTTTATGTGCCCTCATCTCCTGCATCAGTAACTATGAGAAGGTCTGTTTCTGACGTCATGACTCAAGGTACTAATGAAAAAAGTGAAGCATAGCCTCAAGTCACTTTAAAAAACCCCACACAATTGTTTCTCCGAATATCAGTCCAGGAATTCTAAAACTTAACTGAAGATTGGCAGACTTTTTACAGTCTCTTAGACCTTCTATTACATTCTCTACTTAATTCTAAGATAGCCTACTTGGGAAAGTAATAGAAGATGAAAGCCCTGGAAAACAGTAGGAATTCTCTTCCAGTGGCTGAGTAGGCTCAAATCTATTTCTTGGATGTTACCTCAAAAGACCTTACAAAATCAGGACAAAGTAACATTGCATCTCCTTCCTACACAGATCCCGGATCCAGCCTCTTTGATTTCTATGACACAGCTCCATTGTTGAAGACATCTCTCAGGACCCTGAGGAAGCATTTGGGCTTGTCCCTTAATACTGGATTTGGGAAGGTGATTCATCTGAAAGAACAATTGCATGAGAGGCATGGGTTTTCATTGTTTATTTTAACCTGTTTTCTTTGACATAAATGTAGACTTCTAAGCCAGAAAATGTTATTCCATACTAAGGTAGCCTCACCTATGTAAAGATATACCCAAAGCTCTGATATCAGGAGGATAACTCTCATAATGTCTGAGAGATGTTTGGTTTGCTTGTATATCAGTGGTACTGGGCCTTCAAATTTATCATAATTGGACTGTAAACGGGGTAAATCCTGAAAACATTTGAACTTCATAAACAGTATTATTTCTTTGGTGTTACTTCATGTTTTCAGTAGTTCAGAGCAGAACCTGGCCCAGTCTATTAAAAAGACTGGCAATTGATGATATAGTGAGACATGCCCCAAACACACTGAGCAAAAAGGCGCCATAACAGATGCAGAAAATCAATTCCATTGTACTAGAAAAAGAAAAGGCAGCTTCCTTAGTTTCAGAGGGAATTTTATGCCATCGTGGAAAGTGGATTCAAATACAAAAGGTGGATCCTGCATGTTCTGATAGTAATTTTCGATGAGGTTTCAGCTACTTTTAAATGTTATAATATTGTGGTTAATTAAAGCAAGAATACCCATCAACATCCCTACATTTAAAAGTAGCTGAAACCTCATCGACATGAACTGAAATGGAAGAAAGAAAAGTAATATTGAGTAATAGAGGAGAAACATAGTGAGTGACATTTAATTAATGACCAGTGTTAATCAATTAAAACTGTGCTTCAAGATCACCTCAGATAAGGCCACTTCTGCAGATATGTACAATCCACCTGTCTATATCTCACTCTAATAATTGATTTTTTCCCCCTTGAACTGGCAACAGCAATTGCAGGATTGTTACAGGTGTTTAATCTACAGGGAGAAGATAAAAATTATGTAAATTAGCTGAGACTCGTAGGTGAGAGCAGATATGTGCAAGAGTAAGAACAGAAACAGGGGAAACTATACAAAGCGATTCATGTGCCCAGCTTCAACTGTTTTAGAAGTTCTTGTCTACCTGATCCCACATAAGAGGATCTGTTGAGGTGCCTCTGGGCGTGACTTACGACTGGGCCTGGCCCCTCCGGGCCAGGGCCGCGGGGGCCAGTCCTTCCCCCCCTCCCCACACGATGCAGCTGGGGTGGCACAGCCCCGGGTCGTCAGGGGAGCTCTCCAGTTGCTGCGGTGGGGGCTGTCTCCACCCAGGGGAACAGCTCATTGGTTCCCATGCCGGGTGCAGACAGTCGACTCGCTGGCCGGCGCCCCTGTCAATCTTTGTAATCCCCTGCAGTGATTGGCTCTCCCGACTGCCCTTCCCTTACCTCCGTCCTATAACACGCCCTGACCTCCATTTTGACGTGTCTTTTACTGCACTCCATGATGCAGTAATAAAATCCTGCTGGCAATAAGCAGAAAAGAACCCTTTCTCGTCTCTTTGCTTCCCTGCATTAATTAAACCGCTGTGCGTGAACTCTGCAGGAGTGCTGATGCCTGGCTCGCCTCTGTTTGGAGACTGGATGAAGCCAAAGTCGCTTTCTTCAGGATACGAGACTGCCGCTAAAGGCTCCGAGTTACTCATTCTTTCTACCCGTGGCAAGGTTCTCTTCTTATTTCCACAGCCCTTCTGCCCAGTGTCTTCATAACCAAATCCTTTAGTGACTTACCTGATCCAAGTCCAGGAAGGAAGATCCCCATTGCCAACATACCACAACAGTAGCAAACAGTCTTTTTATGGCAGTTCTTAAGTGAATTAGTCTAAAAATTGCCGAGAATATGTTCCAGATAAGCCTACTCCCAAATAGGAGTGTTGTCATCCTTTGGAGGTATCTGATTGGTACATCACAGATATGCACATACCGAGGAAAGACTTTATTTATACCTGTATAGCAGTGAAAAAATTACTACAATTAGATAACTTGGTTTATGCTCCACTGATAGCTTTCCCAATTGCAGAGAAGAAACAGGTCTGTAATTCAGCACACTTACTGAAGATTTGCTGAGAACTGAAAACACATTTGTGAGCTTTGCCTTGGGGATGAAATGAGCAGAAGGCAATTTTTTTTTTTTTTGTCTGTGATTGAAACCAGTAAAGTTTTGAATCCTCATGCTAAGGAGAAAGTCAAGTAACTCAAACTTGTAAATCTCACCCACAGAGAAATATAGTTTGTTCCAAGCTCAGCAAAAATAGAGTATTTATGTCTGGCCAAGGTCTTGTACAGTCTTGTATACTTATAATTGCTGGGGAGAATCACAATATAAATGATTTAGGGGTTTCATCTGAACAAGCACAAGAACTTTCACTGAGTTTACTGATGGTAGGAATTGCAGGGAGAAAAATTAATGGGAAAATAGACCACTACCCTTTACACAGCATCAGTGCCTCTTGGATTCTGCTGAACTGCTACCAGTACCATCTCACCAGAAAGTACACCCTCCCTCCACAGACCCTGCCCTGGCAAATACCGCAGCAGTGTCAAGGTCTGTAATTTCTGCTGGTATGTTTTCAGATACCTTTCATCTTGAATAGAGAAGTGGGGGACCCAGCTTTCCTACAAATTATCATGGAGTCTACAAATCAGACTCAGAGTGTAATTCTACAAGTGGCTAAGTCTACCACGCAGCTCACTATCATCAAGAGAAGCATTGCTCCCATCCCACCCCATCCCTTCCTGTTTCTTCACTCTCTCACTCCTCATCCCTATTGCAGGTGATATTGTCTCTTGAGCCATCTAAGGCACTGACTGAACCCTTCTGCAGTAGAAGAAGCAGAAGTCCTCTTAGCAGAAGACTGCCCTGTATTTTTCTAGATTATTTTTCTGCCATATTTGTGAGAAGCCACAGAGGGGAGTAGAGGGGAGGAGTTTGCATGAGCAGTGATGAGCGGCCATAGCCAGAGAGATGGGCAGAAAATTTTTGAGAAAGACAACAGAGACAAGAAAGCCATTGCCATGATGGGATGCACCTACAAGTGGTGGACATCACAGCGGGGCTGCTCACATTTATCTTTGAAGAGTTGCAGGCATCAGAAGTGGTGCCTGAGAACTGGAAGAAAGCAAATGTCACCTCAGTCTTCAAAAAGGGCAAGAAGGAGGACCTGGGAAACTACTGGCCATCCAGTCTCAACTTCCCTGGAGAGGTGATGAAATGCCTCATTATGGAGTACATCTGTGTCAAAACAAGAAGCTGACCAGCAGTGGTCAGCATTAAAGGTAATTCATGTTTGACCAATCTGATTGTGTTCTATGATGAAACAACTACCCGGACAGATGAAGGAAGAGTGGTGACTATTGTCTACCTCTACTTTAGCAAAGTTTTGACACTGTCTTTCTCACAATATCCTCATAGGAAAACTCAGGAAGCATGGACTGGATGAGAGGCGAGGGAGATGGACTGAGAACTGCACAATGGCAGATCCCAGAGCATCGTAATCAGTGGCACAGGGTCTAGCTGGAGGCCTGTCGCTAGTGGTGGTCCCCTAGGGTTCAATACTGGGCCCAGTATTGTTTCACTTATTAATCAATGGCTTGGATGAAGGGTCAGAGGCCTCGCCAGCAGGTTTGCTGATGACACAAAGCTGGGAGGAGTGGCTGATACCTGGAGAGCTGTGCAGCCCTTCAGAGGGACCTCAACAGATTGCAGAGATGGGCAGAGAATGGTCATCTGATATTCAACAGTGTCAAATGCAAGGTCCTGCATCTGGGGAAGGAATAACCCCATGCAAATACAGGGTCTTGCACTTCAGGAAGAAATAACCCTGGGCACCAGCTCTGGCTGGAGGCTGCCCTGATGGGAAGCAGCTCTGTGGAGAAGGATCTGGGGGTCCTGGTGGACAACAAGCTGTCTATGACTCAGCAGTGTCCTTGTGGCCAAGAAGGATGATGGCATTCTGGGGTGCATTATAAAGAACATTGCCAGCAGGCCAAAGGAGGTGATCCTGCCTCTCTGCTCAGCCCTGGTGAGACAACATCGGGAGTGCTGTGTCCTGTTCTGGGCTCTTCAGTACAACAGAGACATGGAGCTTCTGGAGCAGGTCCAGTAGAGAGCAACAAACATGATCTCTCTTATGAGAGAGGTGGGTCTATTCAGCCTCAAGAAGAGACAATTGAGAGGGGATATGATCAATGTCTATCAGTGTCTGCAGGGAGGGGTCAGAGGATGGGTCAGGCTCTGCTCAGTGGTGCTAAGCAACAGGACAAGAGGCAATAGGCAGAAACTGATGCACAGGAAGTTCCACCTGAAGATGAGGAAGAACTTCTTTACTGTGTGAGTGACTGAGCACTGGAACAGACTGCCCAGAAAAATTGTGGAGTTGCCCATGCTGGAGAATTCAAGAACCATCTGGACACAATCCTGTGCCATGTGCTCATGGCCCCACTTGAACAGGGAAGTTGGAGCAGACCACTGTGGGCCCCTCCAACCTGACCCGTTCTGTGATTCTGCAATTCTGTGAAGAGGAGATAACCTACTGCTTGATATGACAGTGGCCTATTAGATCAGCTTTCCACATCTTGGCACAGCAACTTGGAAATATTACTGAAAATCTCACACTGGAAATCATGCTTTTCTTCTCTTCTGACCATCTGCCATTTTTACCTGTATTTACCCTCTCATCCTATTCTCTTTCAATAGTCTGCTTGTCCTTTCATTTCTTCACCTCTCTCCTTCAGTGTTTCAGCTCTCACATTCATTCTTGTTTCCCTTGCCCCTTCTTTGTTTCTTGTTCTTCCTGAATTTTTAAATCCACTTAAAAATATAATTAGAAAATCTCCAACAATCAGTAGCCGTTTTTATCTGTTGCATATAAGTAAATACGTCCTCTGTAAAGTGCAGATGCCTCAAATCAAAGTTTCTGACTGACAAGTTACATGACAATAGAGATCACAGCTGGATGTTAAATACTAATCATTCAGACTTCAGACTGTGCTGATCCTTGTCTCACACAGGATTTTACAATCTCTGTCTTATTTGGTCCAATTCCTACCAATGTTTCTAGAAGATGCTTTTGAAAGAATTAGAGCTGCCCATGCACCTTAGCAACCAACAGGACACTAATCTAAACAAAGCACAAATCTCTGACATGTCCCATGTAGTGAAAAACATCAGTGAGTGCTTATGACTGTGAAGCAGTTCTTGATGAAACCAACACAGCTCAGCCTTCAGCACAGACTCGTCACAACAGATGAGGAATCTCAATTGCTGCCCTGCAAGCCCTTTTCTCAGCAGGAAGGTTTTCAGCGGCACTGGAGACATAAAGCTCTCCCAAATCCTGTGCAAAGAAACAACAGGATGCAGGAATCGGCACTGTTTCAGTACCCAGCAAAGAAAAGTGGCTTGCAGGGTAGTATTACACACACTTCAGCAGATGTGAGACGTGAAATACAGCTATGTCTGTATTGGCAGATGCATGGTGACTCTGAGTGATATGGGAGAATTAGCACAGGGAAAATAAAGGAGTGAGTGATACTGAAAGAAGAAGCCAGCGACCAAGATGGGAGCTAATCTGGGGCTGCTCGGTTTCTAGGTCAGTTTACTGAGGCAGTCAAATGCTGTGTTTTAGTGGAGTTAGACTGTGGGATGCTGATGCAGCACAGTGATAGCTGAGTCCTAAAAATGAGGTTCAGTCAGATTAGATATGACCTCTATTAGAGGCCTCAGAGAGGGGAGAAAGCAGCCAGATATATCATTAAAGTCTCTGTGGTAACAGCACTACTGACTAATCACAAACTGTTTTTCACATTTGACTTCACATTTGACTTATTGCATACAGTATTTCCTATCTTCTGAAGTGTCAGAGTACCTCAAATTGTATTTCCTGGATCTGGATCATGACTTCTGAAACTTGAAGACAAACTGTTGGAGGTCGTGATTAAATATTGATTCTTGTGTTCAACATTGTTTGTAAATGCCTGATATAGAACACAGAACAAATAGATCTACCTATTGTAGATATAGATGTTTTATTTTGCAGCCAGTGTATTTAAATTGGATTAAAGTGGATAAAATTGTTGCCCAAAAGTATGGTGTATATTTTGCTAGTTATGGTATAACTATTTGGAGTTAAATAACTCTGTCATTTATGACTATTTTCATTTTGCTGTCTTGGATCAACAGGCTATTTTTGAAGTGTATGCTTTCCACTCTCACTGCCAAAAGTCTGAGGCCCTTGTACCAGCACAGTGAGCAGATTTTTTTCTTCCAGCTATGCTTGAAGCCTATTAAATCCATTACCTTTTTTTTTTTCCTCAGCTTTTCATAAGCTTCATTTAAATTACATAATTTTTTGCTGCCACCATAAGATTTTCTCAACTCCCAATTACTCAGCTACCACTTAACAAGTTGTCAAGTGACTACTCAAGCAGCAAAAGACATGTCTCTCTAGAACAATAAATTATTTATTGCTTATAGGTAGTCAAAAATTAGCCTAACCAGTCCTATGAAAAATAACAATAAGAATTAACTCCTTAATTTGTTAGAGTGCTTGGCAACACTAAATAGAAAGTTTCAAGCAGACGAAAGTGCAATGGCAGAGATACTATTCCTCATCTTACTTGCCTGTTTTGAGAATTCACAAGTATGCTCCCTACCTGCCTTCCCTGCCCCGTGATCCTTGCATGGTCACCAGGATTTTGTATCCAATCTGTTCCAATAGGAAGTGTGATATTTCAGCTTCTGTGCACTGATACCATCCTTGAGGAGATGGACTCCCAATACAAGGAGGAAGAGAAAGATGGGCAAGTGGGCTTCCAGCCTGGAAGCACAGAATCACCTCCTGTCACTGCAGGCCCTTTGTATGACAGAAGACTTATGGTCAAGTCTGCCTTAGCAGTAGTCTTCTGACCTTCTTCAGACATCCTACCAGACCTACTAGCAGGGTCCAAGCAGTCTTGCCTTTCAAGCAGGCATTCGTTAATCTTCATCCACTGCTGCATAATAGTTTGGTTTATTAAAAAGAAAAAAGGATGCCACTCTGGACTCCTAAGCAAGTATGATAAAGTATACTACTCATGTAACATTCTTTTTAAAGTAGTACATCAGAAAGGCATATTTAGTTCCCTCTTCAGCCTAACAAATCCACAGCTACTAAAAAGAATCTTTAAATGCAAACTTCAAGACTTCTGTTTAATTTGGGCCACTGAACAGCAGCAAGTGCAACCTTTATGGAGGTAGTGTGAGCACAAAGCAACAGACAAGAGAGATGCAAGGGCTGAGAGACTGAGATGTTTGGCCAGAAACGTTAATCCAATGACCAATATGCTTAAAGAATGTGGAGTTAACACTATTCTCTGGTGAATGACTTGTTACTACCTAGACATTTTCTTCTCTTCTCTTTCCCTCCCTTTGTCAGACTGGCAAAAATTCAGGCAAATTTGGCAAATGTCAAAAACCAATTCTACCTATTCTACCAATTCTACCTCAGCCATCCTATCTTCTGGAGAAAGGCCAACTCGCTTCCCACCTGGTGGCTTGGAATCACACCCATGTATTGTTTTGCTGAGGATTGAGGGTCACAGGGGGAAAAGACTAGAAGCAACAGGAGAAGAGGGAGGAAAAGGAGCTTCTGCCGGCTCTCTTGCTTTAACACTTGGCATTACTCCATGTGTCTGTAGTCATCACTTTTTCATTTCTGGCTTTACATTGGCTTGGCTTCAAAAAAAAAAACCCCAAACATAAATAGAAAGGAGTTTTCAATCTGAAAAGCTGATGGCATGGTGGACAAAATGCATTCTTCTGGACAAAAGAAAAGTTGAATGCTGGTCTTTAACAGAGTAGCAGAAAGACAGAAAAATAATTACAGTTAACACACTCAATTCAGTTTTAAAAGCTGAGGACAGTCACTATTAGAAATTATTGCATTCTGTAGGGCATATAAGACTTAATACAATTTTAGAGGCCAGCAGTGGCTGATCATTTCCCTCTAGGCACTCCTCAAAAAGTGGAAAAGAATATTAGTTTAATCTAGACATTATTATAAGTATTGAACACAACACAGCTCTTGCCTCAATTACTTCCCTTGTCACAACTTTCCTTCATATACAAGATATTCAAGTATTTAAAACAAACTGAGAATTTTTTTTTATTTTTAATTTTTTTTAAAATAAAGGCCACATACAGTTTTGTCAAGATTTCTTAGGCTACATATTCAGTTTTATCTCATCTGACTCAAACAAAGTCGAGTCCCACTTATGCCCTTCAAGAGTGAAAATGGATGAAAGTGTCAAATGAATTAAGTAACAGTTTTCAGCCAGTACATATTAAGGGTATGGGAGGACACTGGAAATTATGGACTATAACCCTGACTTGTATAGCTCAGTTTAAAAAGTACTGTCAGCTCTTTATTCTGATAAGATTCATCTGTGAAAGATCTGGATTGACAGTAGAAGATAACAATTTAAATTGAATAATATTTATAGCTGATTTAGAATGAACTGTAATGGATCATCATAAAGAAATGCCTAACTGGCTTGTGTTCTCTCTGACAAATGTTCCCACAAGTGTAATCGTATTAGGGAAGGTTTGCATTAATTTTAAAAGAAAACCATGTTTTATGCTTGAAATGGCATAGCTAGAAGCATTATTCCATGATTTTGATAACACTTTCATTTAAATAACAATCTCAGCTCTGAACTAGCAATACCCAGATATGATACATCTAAAGAACCAGATGAAAATGTCTCTATACCATTTCAGAAATGTCTCTATAAAATTAAAAACATATAGAATAGTGCATAACTTTTTTTTAAAATTATGAGACATGGCTGAGGAGCACTATTCCTGGAAGGCACTGGAATATGCTGGAACATGGGAAGTCCCAGCATCACTGCTGCAGATCACAAAATGTGGAAACACAGTAAGCAGTTCAGCATCTTGTCATCTCTCTCCATCACCTTCTGTCACTGTCCCTGAACTTCAGATGACCCCACTTGGAATGAAATTGCCTTCTAATCTTCATATTTTTTCTGTGTCTTTAAGTCACTATTCTCCTCCAAAGTGATTCTGTTGCATACCAGTTTAAGATCAGACCTACTGTGATTTTCACTGGATTATCCAGTTTTCTTTGCAACAGGGTTAAAGTACATCAGTCAACAGACTATAGATTTCAGGATCAGAAATCATCCCACTCCCCATATCTAATTGTTTGGGTACCAGAGTGTCTGCCAAACTTTCCTAAGACAGAAGTTCCAGGATATTGAAACATTCCCAAACTGAGTGGACAAAACAGGGCCATGACTGTCTCTTGTGGTGGATGCTTGTATACTCAAGAAACAAACTGACTATATCCCTAATAAGGTCTAATGACATGAAAGAGTATGGCTGGTAGACAACTGCTGAGGACATTAAAACCCCCATTATCTGTGCAATACATTTATGCAGGAGATGATGGATCAGAACCCAGGAAGAAAGAAGAGATGTTGGGGTTTCAGAGCAGACTTTGCAGACTTTTGCAATTGATATAGGCAAACTTGCACTTGGGTATTACAGATTCTAACTTTAGTTTAAAATGTATGCAGTTTCTTGTTGCAAAACTGCACAGCACACTAAGGAAGTTGTTCCCTATATTTTGCCTTTAGAGGAAGAGGAATAAACAGCTTCAAACACTGAAAGAAGCTACAGGCAAAGCATTGATTCTACCTGTGCCTATTTAGGCATGTCTGTATGGTTTACCATGTGAATTGGACATTAGTCTAGTTAAACCCTAGATTGCCATTTCGTAATGTGTTCAGGTGGAATCAGAGTGTAAGCAGCAGAATCCATTAGTCCTGACAAAATATCATGAAAACAGCAAAATACACACATGACAACACTAGATTTGCAAAAAACAAAACGAAACAAAACAAAAAAACTATAGAAGTCAATTAAAATAGAAACAAAAAAATTAGAGTATGTACAACTGTTCTGTCATAACCACCTAAATTAGAAGATAACAATACTTATAAAAACTACTATGAAATACACTCTTTTATATGTTATTTTAAAGAATTTGATTTCCATAACAGAAGTAAGAAGTCATGCATTTACAAAACCACTCCCATGAAAAATAAAAATCATAAAACTAATTTGATGGGATTAAATTGGGATTAAAGATGATCTTGTGTAATTCATAAAAATGTTTACAGAAGACTCCAAATTCTGTGACACAGGGAAAGTTATTAATATTCTTTCTAGTTTATGCCACCATTAACTACAAGAGCAGATGAAAGGTTCAAGGGGTTTTATGTAAGATTTTGAACATCACAAGTCTAAATTACACAGCAAACTGAAGACATTATTCAATGACCTTTGAAAAGAGTTGCTACTAGCTTACATCATTAGACACAAAAGCATCATCCAAATTAATTTGCTCTCTAAAAGCCCAGCAAAGATTTAAGAGAAAACCTTCATTTATACAACCAAAAGTGTGCAAATTAATTTAAAAATTAAATGTTCTAGCATCTCTGTTGGATAAAGTTATTTGTTTTATGAACAGATGGGTGAACTCCACAGAGGAGTTGAGCAAAATATTTAAAATCACACAGACAACTACTGGCAGAGTTCAGGAGTGAATTTCAAAGTGTTTTTTCCCAGTGACCTGCTCTGTCCCTTGTATCATAGTTTTTAATCAGAATTTCTCCACTCTGAAACTGTTAATAATTTCTACCACCAAATCCATTTTTTAAAAACCTACAGGGGAAAAAATGTTGTGTAATAGGAGAATTTTGGAAGAGCAAAGCTAAGTAGGCAGCTGCCATAGAAAGGCTGAGGAGAAATTAAAAATATCTATGAAAGAAAATAATCAGGGAACTGATAGGGATTCCATTTATTTAAATACACAAAAGGAAGACATTACTTGATTACAGCACATCCAGGGGCTACTGAATGATTTCAAGTGAACTTATGTTGACTTCCTCAGAAATCTGTAAATTTTCTTTGGGTGAAATCTTTAAACAGAAGGTTTCTTTCTCTTTTCAAGCATAAGTACCCATGCTCCATATTATACCTCTTTGAGTTATGAAATAACTAAAGAAATATAGATCCCTATTTTATCAGAAATACTCTGATATTTCAGTATCAGAAATACTCATCACTGGCATTTCAGCTAGGCTAATGCAACAGTGTAACAGAGTATCTTTATATGTAGGAATCTGGGACACTAAAACCCCTCCTACTTTGAACAACTCATTTTTCAGTAATTACTCTCTCCATTCAGGGACCATTTGTGAATGATCATGAAGCATTTTTTGTTGAGTTTCAGCAAATAGTATAGATGTAAAGATAATTCAAAGTTTTGAAAGAACCAATGTTTTAGTAGTGATCAAATAGTGCATGTCTTTACACATAGAACAGCATCTTTAGTTAGATGGGATTGCACAGGATGTGAATGAGTGGGGAATTTGTTGTGTCATGACTTTTGCTCGTCTCAGGAAGAACAGATTTCACTTCTGTGAGCATGAACACTTTTAAATTTAACTTTTCCTCTTCCCTTTTCTTGCCTTCAGCTCCCAACACCATCTGGAGAAAGGGATGGAAGCCCCTGGCAACTCCTTACTGAAGACAGAGGGTGACTAGAGGCTATGCAAGATGAGAAAATGCTGCATTAAATTCAAAATGTATCTTCTTATCCAACAGGGAGATCTTGCTGAAGAGATGGCACATGTAGAATTAACTGAGAAACATTCAAAATATCACCATTTTTCATTCCCAGTGCAAGGCATGTATTTTGACCTTGTCATTTCCAGCACAAGCACGTGTCAGTATCTATGTATGAAAATTCAGAAACATAACACTCCACTGCACACACTTCATCCCCTAGGGAGACAGTGAGCGAACAAACACATGCCAGATGGTAGTTGCATTGCTCAGTGCACTACTGGAAGGCACTCAGTTATTGCAGAGACAAACACAACATACAATAAAAGCAGAAAGTCTCCAAAGAACAGTCCTTTTTGGTGCTGTGTGTTCATACACACCCTAGCACAATGGATTCCTGGTCCACAACAAGGTCCATACATATCTTCAAGCAAAGGATAGTAGCATTTCCTAGATTTTGCATGGTGGATATAGAGGCTGACAGGTGGAGAAAAAGCAAGGGCTCTCATTCAAGTCAAACATTTAATCCTATGTAGCACCATTACATCACAAAGCTAGGAAGAAGACTACAAACACACAAATATATAGCTTAACACCTCAAAGAAATTAAAAATCTTATCAGATTCAAAGGCTGATGTCACAGTAACGACACAAAAAGGAAGAGACAGAGGCACCTGTTACCAGGATCAGAGAGAAGGAAGGAAGGGGGGCAAGACCTGCCTTCTTTATTTTTTATATGCATTTAGAAATTACTATTCATTGGAGGAAATCAGTTCTTCCTCCCACAATTACAATGGTCAAAGGAAATGTCCATCAAAGTTCTGTGTTCAGGAGAAAGGAATGCAAGTGATAAGATACAGTTACAATAACATGGCCATGTTTACAGAGAAAAGTGTGAGAAACTAGCTACAAAAGAATGACAACATCCAGAACTGCAAAAATCAAGGCAACAGGCTGACACTGCCAGCCCTCAGTCTACACAATTTCAAATGAAACCTCTAAATCTGGATACCATTTTCTCCATTCAGTCAGAAGTATTAATCACCTGTGGCAGTGTGCACGGCTAGGGCCAAAGCCAGCAGACCTCAGCAGTGGTGGAGGGAAGCCTAGCACACTGCCCCCGGAGATAGTCATTCCGGTTAGGGTGACTCAGTTGTCAATCTTATGCTCCCTTTTGCATAAGCTGTTTCTATTGGTTGTTTCATCAGTTATGTAATGTTCCTTTTATAGTCATATTCTAGTAAGTTCTTGTATCTTTGGTTGTTTATTGGTTGTATTCAAATTCCTGTATCTTCATTGGTTGTACCCCCCTCGCCTTCCCCTATAAAAAACCCCGTTTGGGGAGGAGCGAGGTCTTTATGCTCCAGTTCCCTTGGCTCGTCCTGACGCTGTTCTACCCTGGACCCTGAAATAAAGAGCTGAAATCACTGAGCAAAGGCCCCTCCTGAGTCTTTGCTTTCGCCGNGCTTTGGGCACCCCGCCTACCAGAGGAGCCGGCAAGGTCCCACTGAGCACGGCTGGAACCCTGCTTGGGGGAGAAGCGCTGCAGCGCGGCAGCCAGCCCCCGCACCACCAGGGCGGATAGCCAGTGCCGGACGCCGTGCGCCCTCGGCTTGTCCCCAGCCCTCGGCAGGAGCGCGTCCAGCAAGCGCGGCTACAATCACCTCCTTTTATTTTAAGGAAGACATAGTAACATTTGAAATATTTGATAGTTTCCTACTTTCTGTAGAATAATTTACTTTGAGAGTTGTACTGAAGGCCAGTGGGTTTGCCACCCTTTAAAAATCAGCAGTAGACATAGTCAGGTGGTAACATGTAATTTAAATTTATTATACGCAATTTCACTCAAATTTTGCCTAAGGGTTTAAAGGGAGGGAAAAACAATGTTTTCCTTCTGTTCCTTGTGCTTCTTGAAAGATTTTGTCAAGGTAAAGCAACTCAAAACAGCCATTCAATATAGCTTTGTACTTAAAATAGCTGTAGAGACTGCTGCAGGAGCAGAGAGACCAGGATAAGCCAGGAAGGCTATGAGGTCCATCCCATAATTCAAGCATGAGGTGGATACTTACTAAGGGTTCAGCAGTCATGGCAAGTTCTGGATCCACAAGGCAGTTATTCTTAACAGTACTGAACATTAAAATGTGTGATATTTTATTTTACCTTAGAAAAACCACATAAATATGAGCAAATTATGTTAAAATAGTGACAACTGGAGTTCTTTTGCTTTGCTATGCAAGTTGGATTCTGCTTGTTTTTGCACAACAGCTGAAATAAATGGTCAGTAAAGGGAGGCAGGTTTGGATGAATAATAGGGAAATTCACTTCCAGGAATCTGATTCTTCTACCTAAATAGTAACCTTGTTCTAAGCACATGATTGTTATTAGGTATTTGTGGGCCACCCTTGTAGATGACACAAGAAGACTGTGTTATTCAGGACTTTGCACAGCAACTAATTATAAGTACATCTAGCTTACAGTGAGTTGAAAGACCAGATAACCAACAGTTGTACCTGTAATTAGAAGTTAAGTGTTTTCATTAAAGGTGGCTCAGACTTGGACAGCCCTAATGAGTGGGTGAGCTGAGCAAGTTTATGAGAGGACAGGTGCATCCGCAGCTGCTTATCAGGTGTTTCTCTGCACCTCTATTTTTAGTATGGGAGATAAAGTACCGTCAAAGCTCAAGTCCAGAGGTCTGGATGCAATACTAAAGTATTAATACTTAAATATTTCTTCCATCTCTAGAATGCATTTATAAATTTAGAAGGCAGGGGCGAAAAATAAAAACTAGCACATTTTTAAAGCCTGGAACTTTTTTATGTTTGGAAGTCTGGACTCAATACTTAAGTATTAATACTTAAATATTTCCTCTACCTCTAGAATGCATGTATAAATTTGGTAGGCACAGAAGAGAATAAAAAATAGCACATTAAAAAGCCTGGGGTTTTTTATTGCTTCTTGTTATAAAATTGTATATTATTATAAAATAATATGGACCATGCAGCACTGTTGCACTTTTCTGCACAAAAGTGCAACAATGGCTGCGCTTGATTTGTATCTTTCAATATTACTGATGTAAAATAGGGCAAAATAGTGCAAGACATGCTGAGGGCTTTTCTCAACCTGATGTCCCTCTCATTAATTTTTTGGACATCCATGTATTTCTGTTTGTCATGCAGTAATGGACTTCTTGCTATCCAAGTTTTGTCAGTATTACTCAAGACTCGAAAACTTAATATATATAACAAAAGTTTGTATGTTAGAGTTGAAATTGAAAAACAAGAATCTGACCAATAAATGTTGCAGCTGAGATACTAATTGACAATCTAGATATTTCATATGCAATTGCATGAACTCTACAACAAATTACTAATCTTAAGTGTGTCAGTGAATTACAGGCCATTGAAACTAATCAAAATACATGAGTATCAGAAATGGTGAAAGATGAAAGTCATGGGAGAATAAAAAAGATCCTTGAAATTTTTCTATTATTCCTTATATTCCCATTGTGGTGATTGGAAATTTAACAAGCGTCATAAACATTGTCTACCAAAACAAAATGTTTTTTCATGTCTAAATTTCACTGATATCATATATTGGTCAACCCTTGCTAAATCAAGTTTTCTCTTATTTTCTATGGTCTTTCTTCTACCTTCTTGTCTGTAACTACACAAAGAACTCACTGAAGAATGATTGCAAAAGCAGGTCACCAAAGTTTCCAAAATTCCTACTCTTCTTTTCTCCAAATAAAAATCCCATGAAATTCCTCCCACTCTGCACAGTTTATAAAACAACAGCAAGCCCAGTCAGTTTTGTTACAGAGGAGAATATCACTTGGTCTGATAGGTGGATTTTTTTTTTTTTAGTACTAGACTAGCTGATGTCACTATCAACAAGGTAACTAGGAGTTCAAATTTTAAAAATGCATTGAAATTCATTTTTCAGCAATGCCCTTCAACAGAATTTGTATATATGAGCTCCCTAGTAGTCTGAAGATTAAAGATGATGACTTGTTAGAAGAGATTGTTTATCTGAACATTACCACAAGTAAGTATTGATGAAAGTGTCAGCTCAGTATTCAGAGATTTACTTTCTTCTTTGGCATGCCAAGGAAACAGAAGACTCTCTACAGCTTTTGAAAGTCTGACAACATGTTGGCTGCCTATTGCAAACTTAGAGATAGAGATTAAAGCTTACTTTAAAAATTCATGGCTAGCAATATATAGAGAGAATGTCTTTGAAATGGCAGCCACTTCTAACACACAGATTTCAGAGAACTCTTTCTCTGCTTATCCACCTGTTAGAGTCAATGTTAGAATGGTGAAGCATTATGCAAACACTAGTCAATATTTCCCCCCAGAATTTAATAAAACAGTCCTTCCAATTTCAGCTGGAACATTTTATTATAATAAATAGAGATAAATTTCTATGAGCTTTATGTGAAAATGAGTGTTTGAACAAAAATATTTACTGTTGATGTCTTCATTCAACCCTTTTATTTAAATCAAGCTAAAAGCTCAGAAAAAAAGTAGCATGTCTGCTTCATATGAAACCTACACAAAGAAAGGAGTTTTAAAATTTTTAGTTCTGCTGCATACAGAGAAAAATCTACTTAGAGATCAACTTTGCCTTTCTTTGCCTTTGCCACAATCCAAACTGAGAAATTGTGGGGCTGTGGATAACGTGAATTGGTTGCTAGCTAGCATTTGTAGGGAGTCTCCTGATCCTTATAGCATACTGGCTTCTGTGTAGTATTTGCCAGAACAGGACTTTCTGGCACAGGAGTTTCACTAAGGTAAAGATGGAAGTATTTGTCTCACGTACAAGAAATTAGCCATATGTAGCCAGAACCTGCCTCTATAGCACCCAGTCTGTCTTGCTGACTACACTGAGGCAGAACAACTTCAAGGAAGGATAAAAATATGAGACCATCAGGAAAAGGGAGCCAAATCCACCAAAAAGTGGCCTCTGTTCACACAGGAAAATATCACGGAATCCACCAAGGGAAAGGCTGAACCCCATGGCTGTGGAAGTGCAGGATCCAACAGCTGCATTTTCACCCTGCACTCACAGAACCACAAAAATCAAGTCTGAAAAGGGGCTCAGCACTCATCTGGCCCTTGCTATGCCCAGAGGCAGAAGTGTCTGTGCACAAGCTTTTCCTATTGCTCACACACTTTATTACTCTTAGGGGTGGTAGTACTTTAAT
This sequence comes from Climacteris rufus, assembly GCA_013398175.1. Lineage (NCBI taxonomy): Eukaryota > Metazoa > Chordata > Aves > Passeriformes > Climacteridae > Climacteris > Climacteris rufus. Next base: position 53,436 of record VZRZ01002852.1, read on the forward strand.
ATTGGTGCTTCTTCACTGCTGTTGCCTTCTCCTGTGGTTTTGTATGAAAATATCTACATGGGGGATTGTCATATTCTAGAACTGAGACACTTCTGTGAAACCTTATTGCTTTTTAGAAAGATTTAATATATCAAGCAACATAGATGACAATTGAGGTATCTCATGAGTCCTCTCAAAAGGGAAGATTATTTCCCTCAACTTGATTTGGAAATAGTGCTCTTATATCTTTATGTAAATTAGCTGACTGAAATTGGGTTGTAGAAAGATTATTCCTTTTGCTGACAAATATTACCTGTTTTGTGTATTCCACAGAATTATTTCATTCAGTGATGTACACAGAAAGAAAATAATAATACTTTTTAAAAAGTTAAAAGAAATGTGGAAACCATCCTTAATTCTTGTCACTGTTCTTCTTTTATGGGGTAAAAAATTAAATGCGTATGAAATTAAATGCAAATGTTTCATGCAAATATAAAACATCATGAAAGAAAATTTTCAAATTCCCTGAACTATGTTACCCTCATCCAAAGTTTAATTAACTCATTTTTATTAATTTATTATTTTTGCTCTGGATAGGAATCTTTCTCCTGTGGCTAATTTATCCCTGAGAAACTGCATATTTGTGGCATGGGAAAAGGATGTCTTGGGTGAATTTGGCTTATTAAACAATAATAAAAAAAGAGCAGAAAGGAGGCAAGAAGAGACTGCACTCCATGGGTAAGATGCCTGTGTAGTTTGACAGGGTCTGGCTTTTTGGGTGTGGTAGGGGCCAGAAAGATGGCTCCTGTAAAAAGCTGCCAGAAGCTTCCACAGCTGTCCAGCCAGGGCTTGTCCCTGATGGCTCTGAAGATGGACATGATGTTAGCCACAGCTGGGCCAATTAGAGAAGGTAACACCTTTGTGACAACATATTTAAGGAGTCACAGTAGTATTTAAGTGCACGCCCTGTAGATATAGCCATGTAGTTGTAATAGGCAAGGAAGAAGGAGTTCAGTATGTAGAAGAAACAACAAATATGGACACCAGCAAAGTCAGCCAAAAAGAAGAAGGAGGGGGAGGAGGTGCTTCAAACATCGAAGCTAAGAGACATCTCCACAGCCTGTGGTAAGGACTGTATCAATGCAGAGTTCCCCTGCACCCTGAGGGTCCATGAAGGAGCCGAGATCCACCCCATGCTGGAGCAAGAGGGATGGACTCCTACAGGAGGGATGTTGGTGTGGAGGGGGGGCTGACATGGATAACGAGGCCTTTGCTCCGGGGAACCGAGGGAGTCATTTGTGGTAAAAAAGCCTTATTTCACCCCCACCCTAAGTGTGGACCAGCCTGGCCTTGGTAGGAAGAAAGGGCAGTAGTGACCGGGCAGGCTGCTTGCCAAGAGGGAAAACAATAACTTGCAAAAAGGTGCCACAGAGCACGGGAGAAGGGAAGAAGGGAGAGGGAAAAAGGATTCGTGCAAAAAACTGCCACAGCGCTTGTGAAAAGAGAACCTGCCTCCTCTCCCAAGAAGAAGAAATCATCTGAGAAATGAACAGACTAGAAACCGTTCCCTCCCCCCTCCCC
>VZRZ01002852.1:62574-182345 GCA_013398175.1 Climacteris rufus
GAGGAGAGGAGAGGAAGTTCATTTACCAGATGCAATATTAAAAATACAATAGAAAAATCCAACATACCAGTCTGATTTTTTTTTTCTAAATGAAATGGACCAATTCTGCTTCTTCTGACTTTAGACATCTATTAATTCAACATTTAGAGCTGAACTGCTCACACAGAGCTATTTTTGTCATTAAAGCATGCACAGGAACTTTTAGGGCATGAGTTATTTGATTTAGACATCTGCTTTAGGACCGTGCTCTGAATATACTTACTTCTCCCTAATATCTTTAATAGGAGTTTAGGATTATTATCTCCATACAGCAAGGTGAGTACCCATATGATGGGCAGAACCACTGAACATGCTTCACAAGCATCCAGCTGTTAGAAACAAAGTGAGATTCATCCAGGGAGTGGGCTATCAGGAGACCGCTAGTTGCAGTGGGTTTTGACCCACTCACTACCTGACGTCAGAAAAATTGTTTGTGTCAGTTCTCCTATAACACTTTGCCTTTTATCTGTCACTCTTTTTCTTAATACTCAGGGAAAAAATAACCATGCACATAGTTATCATTAAAACATTTACCTGGTTATCATGAACCAGCTCTGAAAAATAGGAATGAGATTACCATTATAAAAATTATTTTACCACTGTAATCATCTGCATATATCTTCAATGTTTTATTCAATCTATGAATAAAATAAAATGGGGTCTTTTGTGTCTACTCCTAAAAAGGCAACCTGGGCTTTGCCCTAGCTGAGCATTAAGAGCCTGCACAAGATATCTGTCAAATAGTCCCTCGAGGGCAGTAGTGCAGGCCCAATGCCTCCCTTGTGATGGACACGACCTCAATAAGGAGTTCTGCTGATGGCACTCAGGAGGAACAGAGGCCACAGTTTTTTTCCAGCGCTGTGTCAGTTCAGCAAAGTTAAGAGAATTAAACTGGAATGAGACCACTACAAGAGACAGTTGCTGAAGGTAGATCTGGATGAACAAACAGGAAACTGCAGTAGCTGCATAATTTCTTCCATTAGGACTGAATTCATTCTTCCAATACCTCCATCTCCCTGTCCTTTAAAAAGTGATAGTGTACTTTTCTCTAGAGGTGGTGGAAGATTTAGAAAGAAGTTTGGGAAATGTTTGCATCACATACGATACATCATTCTTGAGATGCAGACAGACTATTTCTAGGTGCAGAAATTTTGCTGCTTCAGAACAGAGGCAATATTAGAGTTGTAGGCAGGGAGGACGGCACTGCTTTTTGCCTTAGAGAGCTCTCTTGTTGCTCTGAGAGCAGTGGAGACTGCCAGGACTCTGCTTTGGCAAGGGATGTAGAGCAGAGCTGGATGGTTTGGGTAGTCTGCAACAGTCATTTGCATGAACAGCTACATTGTTACTTTAAAGTTCCTTAAACTACAAAAACAACCCCTGTGTAACATTGACCTAAATGCATTTGAACTGCAGCAGGGTAGGTGAGATGACTCTATATTGCCTCACTGTTGGCCATCTTTTGCCTTAGGGAGTCAGATTCCCAAAGTGCAGGTGTCTGACACAGCAAGTAAGACGGGGGGAGGGGGCGGGCGGGCAACGACAATTTCACAAAGCATTTAAAATCTGCAATTTTACATTGCCCAAGGGAAATGACAGGCAATATTCATCACACACCTGCAGGCAGGTTTTCAATAATCTCTTCCTCTTCTTCCTTAAACTTCTATGAATCATATACTGGGCATACACGTATTTCACTTCCCCCTCAAATGTTTTAATCTATTCCTAGAGTTTCCTTCATTGCTTTTTTATATTTTTGAAATTTCCTTTACAATTCCATAATCATATTTCATAGAAATTTACACTGTCCTTCTTTCACTTCACACAGCAATAACACCCTTTCTTCTCCATTAAGCCAGGCTGTTCAAGGTCCTGTTTCAAAGCACAGCAAGGGTTGTGTGTCATGTTGGAGCACAAAGATTTTAGAGCACAAAGTTTCAATATTGTGACTATATACATTTGTATTCAGTACTTTCTGCATGCAGACAACTGTGAACTAACAGAAATTTAGGTAATAACCACATTATGGTAACCATAATAGGATTTAGTTTATTTATCTCCATGGTAAGTAGTACTTCAAAATAAAAGTATTGCCTTTTGAGTATGCTAATAACCTCCCTTTTCAGTGACTTGATTTTGTCAATGTGTATATTCACTCTGACACAAAAAAAAAATTCTTATGTACACGATTTGAGCCATGTTCACTGTGCAAAACTATAACCCAGCACATATTTTTTCCTCTCATAATTTCCAGAAATACAACAGTACCGGTGGAAAACATCTATGTTAGAGACTATATTTTGAAGCTGAACAGAGAAGTGAAAAAAAAGTCATTTAAAAGGTTATTAATTTTCAATACCAGCACTGAAATCCCAAGTGTGATTAGTGACATATATTGAATTACAGCATTGATGTCCTACTTGTTCTGCAAAAACATCATTTTGTTGGGAAGCCAATATTACTTAGCAAATTAATTTTGAGAGAAGAAAACACTCCAAAGAATGAAAGAAGTCAAAGACTTAGGAACAGGTGAAAGAGCTTTCTTTCAACAAATCAAGACAAGTTTCACAGGAAATTGTTAGCAACCTTCATCTGATGATGGAATTTCAACAGCACATGAAGCCAAGTAGAACTGCAAAAGCAAAAATTATTCCAACATTATTGATACATGAGTAAGGCTGGAGAATAGGAAACAACATCCATGATGTCCATATAATGAATTTACACGTAAGAGGAAGATTATGACTTTGAACATAGTTGAGATTTCTCGTATCAGTGCTGCAGTTAACGTCAGTACTCCAAGACCTCCTTGTTAGCAAATATCATATGTTAATTTTGTGCATGCAACTTTTTTATATGTATAGTGGCCTACAGTTAGAGTAGATGGGTGCCATTTATCCTGACATTTCAGTGTTCTTCAAGGTTACTCCTTGAGTCTAAGTGAAAGAGACTTGCCCAAAGTCATCAGTATGGATGGGTAATATCCATCCCTACTTAGTAATCAGGTTTTCTAGCTTTAATACAACTGCTTTAATATAATTGTTTCAATATTGTGCACTATACATAGTGCACTATAATAGCTTTTTCAGCTCCTGTACTACTCTGTAGTAATTAATTCTGACTAATTTTTTTCTGCCTAATACTTATCACTATCTATCTATCTATCTATCTATCTATCTATCTATCTGGTTTGCCATCCTTAATTCTGCAGGACAAAGCTATATAACGGTTAAACACCTGTATAATCCTTTGGACATAAACCAATGACAAAGTCTGAAGCTAAGACTGGATCCAGCCACACACAAGCTTCTCCCTGACAAGAAGTTTAGAAAGCAAGAGGGTTCTTTCTGCACCTCGTGACTCAGCGGGAAGGCATCTTTAATAAACTTTGCCTGAAGGTGCCACTCTGCCCATGATAGCTTTCCATCTTCCACTCTCATATATTTTAATGCAAGTCAGATTCCATTGTTTTGGTGTGGCAGTGTGTGTGGCTAAAGCCACAGCATGTAAGCCTCAATGGTGGTGGAAGAGAGCTCAGCACACTGCCCTCTGAGGCAGCTGCTCTGGTTAGGGTGACACTGTTACCCACTCCATCATTCCTTTCGGTTGCTGTTTATGGTTATGCAGTTATGTAATGTTCTGTATTTGGTTATGCTCCGGCAAGTTCTTGTATCCTCGGTTACCCATTGGTTGTATTGTAATTTCTGTTCCCCTATTTGGCTGTATCCCCCCTGTCTTTCCCTATATAAACCCCTGTCAGTCGGTGAGCTGCGTTCTTTGTTCCGGACCCTTCACCTCACCCGGACCCTCATTCCTGCTCCTGCTCCCGGACCCTTCCCTGGACCCTCTCCTGCTGCCCTGCCCTAACAAAGAGCTGAAAATACCGGACAAAGGCCCCTCCTTGGTCTTTGTTCTTGCCAATCCGCTGAAGACCACCAGGCTCCAGGCAATCCTACTCAGCAGAGAAGCCAGCACTGGCCAGCTCGGTACAGCTGGAACCCTGCTGGGGGGAGAAGCGCTGCAGCTCGGCAGCCAGCCCCCCGTACCGCCAGGGAAAGCCAGCGCAGGACGCCGTGCGCCCTCGGGTCTGTCCCCAGCCCTCGGCAGAGCGCATCCACAGCAGCGCAGCTACATTTTGTTTTTGTTTTTTTTTCACAAAAACCCTAACTAGTATCCAGGTGTCTCATACAAGATTTTCTTGGAGACTTTCCTAACTGTATGACGGAAAATGGGATATCAGAAAACATTACTGGTAATGGCAGGACGTGTGGGATTGTGTCTCCTGAGCTCTTGTCAGCTATGCCATTGGGCCTCTTGCTGAGCAAGATCAGCACTACTTAGCCAGATGGCATGCAGAAGAGAAGTAATACAGGTGTATTCAGAGGGGAAAAAAAGAAGTCTTTCTGTATTCTTGTGCATGCAACAGGACTAATTGAAGGCCAGTTTCTTTTCCTTTATGTCAAGCACTCTTCTTTGCTGTCAGCACCCATGCTTGCTCCTTTTGGTGCCATAAGGGGCTCCCTAAGGATGTTTCTTTTCGATTGCAGGTCTCCAGTCTGTCCCTGTTCCTTCTCCTAACTAATGTCTGCAGCCCACTACAATCCACATGAGCAAGACAGACTTAACTCCGACCCTGCAAAAATACTGTCTTCTGAGACTAAGGACAGCCTGAGTCAAAACCCAGCAGCTTTGATAAAGTACTGCATATTCGGAACAAAAACATGACATAGAAAAACCCTCAGAAAACAATCCTGACTGTCATCCAAATTCCAGGCTGTCATCCAAATTCTGCAAAGAGGCTCTAGGGCTGAAGTACTTCAGACCATCTCTGCAGAATCTCTGTATTGGTCAATTCTGATCCACTGCTGCAATTTTTAGCTACTCCACTGCTTCAGCTAGGGTTGTCTGATCTGACTGAAGGTCACCAAAAGGAAGAAAAACAGTAAGAGCAGATGCCTCACTTCCCCATGGGAGTGCAGCTTAAGACCACTCACCTACCTTGCCTCAGCACCAGGGATTTGCACTAAATTGGTGCTTTGTGAGGTGAGCTCCAGGTCTGAATCACTGGGGTACACATCATAATTGTAGAACCAACACAATAGTCTTTGAATATTCCATATAGCCTTAGTGTCTCCTAAATTTTACTCAAAACAACTGTTCTCAGTAGATGAGAAGCCTGTCTCTAGTCTTTGTTTAGAAACAGCAGCAGAGAGATTATAGAACCAAGCTGTTCTTCTAACTGAGGCTGCAACTTTAAGAAGCTTCTCAGTGACAGATGGTAGAGGAATATAGAACCATCACACTCGCTATATCCCCAATCTGATCTGAAATTTAAATAACTTGATTCATTAAAGGATAATGCATATACACTTATACAATGTGAAAAAAAAACAGAACAACCTAAATCAACAAACCCGATTTCAATGCTTAACGTTAGTCTGTGATAGGTCATTAAAGGGTATCAGCACTGGCAGAGGGTAAAATTTCTCAGATAATAATGACAGCAACAGGAGATTGTCACAGGCACAAGCAATCTCTTCTAAAACATTGAGACTCTATAGCTGCAGCCAATCATGTCCCCTAAATCATGTAAGAAGGATCCAGATGAGAGTTATTTTTAAAAAAAGTAGGACTAAATACCTGCAAATTCTGTTTGTGACTAATACATTCAGTTAACTTGGTATGCATGCATTTCAAGGGCTGAATCTGGAAGTGTCATTTAAAATCTTTCTAGTGCCACACTATTTAATTCCCACTTTTCTTTCCTCCACTTCTCCTCCTACACAGTATTAGTAAATTATTTTAATTTAATAAGGCCTCAAGAGTGTTGTTATTTACATACACTTTACTGTACCATGGGAGTCAGTAACATTTGCAATAGATTGGATCTGGATAGCTGACAAAATTTAGACATTAAGACACCATTTGAGTCAATGTGCAATAATATAATGCCAAACACTCAGTTAAGAACAGTAATTGCAGTGCAGGGGAATCGTCTCTTGGAACCTGAGATCCAGGTGCTGATATTATTTTATTTGTAAGAGTACAGCAACTTCTTTGTGGTGAAATGGACCCTGGCTGATTCTATCCTCCGCAAGGGAAGGGACCATGTGAAGGGGAAGGGACCATGTGGAGAGGAAGGGACAGAGTATTAACGTGTTGCAGAAATATTCCGAGGCAGGGAGTTGGTCAGACAAATAAACCTGCTTGAGGTTAAGTGAAGGTGGTCAGGACCTTTACAAGGCCAGGAACCTGGAGAGGGGAAAGGAGATGAAAAGCAATACCATGCTTCTGTCATATTTACTGTGATAAATGTATCTGGAGTAGGCAATCAGGACAGAGACATTTTCTCAAAGATATTTTCTCAAAACTGCTTAACAAAATTCTGAGCACATCAAAATACTAAGTAACAATCAGTAATTTTTTTAAAGAAATCATCCTTCTCAATAGAAAAGGCGTTACCAAATACATTAATAATAGGGGAAAAAGGTGGGGATTTTTTAGTTTATAATTGTTTAAAATTTACATCAGCTACTTGACTGATTGTGACACTTTTCCTTGGATATTGTACCTGATCTTAAATTCCATTTTCTACACTGTCCTCTAAGTCATGTTTGCTCCTATAGTAAGCACTCTGGTATTTTTTCCTTCCTTCCTCAGACTTTGTTTTATTAACTCTGGTTCAAGAGTCTAATCTGATTGAGTGTTTAGTTCTTTACCACTGTTATTCTGAGACATTGTGTTTCACGCAATTGCAGCTTCATAGGAAAGTGGATATTACAGAAAAGTGTTTCATGTTGTAGAATGATGATTGTAGAAAGGAACTAAGCAGGAAAGAGTTTGAAAAATATACTAGGAGTTCAGTAAGAATGTATCAGGAATAAGGAGAGTAGCTACATATCAGCTGAAGCTCTTAAAATAAAGACCATTCCAATTTTGTCTGGGCTCAGTCACCTGAAAAGTAATCACAAGTCACCGGTGATAGAAAACAATTAAATTGGAGAACTCTGTGGGGGAAAAAAAAGGTGTTTTACTTTGCATTAACGAGCAAAGTTGTACAATTAAAGCAACTGTTCTTGGTGAGAGAGGAGGCAGGATGGGCCCTGGCATGCTCCAGCAGACTGCCAGGATGCACTTCACACCACAGGGCTGTGTGCTGGGACTTCTGAAGAAACAACTTCCAAACACAGCAGAAAAACTTAATTCTACTTACATAGTTGTGGTGTTTTGTTTGGTTTTGTTTTTTTTTTCTCATTTAATAAAGAAGAAAGCCTAAGTCCAAGGTACACTTTTACATGTTACAAGATTTAGCACTGCTTCCACTCACTTCTGGTGAGCTCACCTTAAAACAGGTGTTAGCTCTGTTGACCTGGGAGCTATGTGGAGTCTAGACAACAACATTCCTTTCTAATCTTTGCTTGAATTAGTCACCAGGAAAAGCAAGTCAGGTATTTGTGACAGATGGTGGAGAGATAAAGGCACCAGCTGCAAGTGCCAGGTGAGCCAGGTTAGCCTTGGGTCCCCCAGCAATTCCTGCAGGCCAGTGCAATCTCCTGCACTCACATCACAGGCTGGAGAGGAAATCACAGAGGTCTGTGGGTGGATGCACCTGCTCCTCTCAACTGCACCAAGCAGGATAAGACTGCCAATTTGAATTTGTAAACTGAATTGTAAGTGTAGTTGAATCTAAGTGTAGTGTTGAGTACTTAATTCTAAAATAGGTAGGGAAGAAAAAAAGAGTGTGTGAATGCCTTTCTTATTTTGGAAAATGCTTTGGGTAATACTATTATTTCGCTATTACACAGGATCTGTAGTAATTGCAAGCACAAATAATGTGTTTCAACTGTTCTTCTAAAATGCTTGTCCTTTTGAAGTTTGTGGATAGTCTTTTGTTGCTGCTTTTAGTCTAAGTCAACTATGACAAGGCCTCTGAGCATCTAGCTTTCAGCCTGCTGTGTGCATATGCATGTGAGGAAAAAATTAGTTCCCAAATTTAAAGGCCTTTGAAGCAAACATATGGCTACTTTGCACCCAGACACACCCATTTTTGTCTTCCAAGTGTTTAATTAGGATTATCCTGCTAAACTTCTAAGCAGGGTTGAAAAAAAAAAAATTTAGTTTGTGCTCTTTTGTTATTCCCCTTCCCTCTTTAGTATCTAAATTCCAGAACTGGCAGGAATGTCATTACATAAAATGATCAGTACCATTGCTCCAAATTTTAGAAGGCTATTTTTTTAATGGCAGCATGTATACATAAAACGACTTTTAGCTTTATGAATAGTCTATATAAAGAAAAGGAGAAATCCTTTAAAAACATCTCTCCAGGAAAAAGCTGAATACTGTTGAATTTCATAATATAAAATTCTTTCTCTCTTTGACGAAGTTTCTGCCAGGAGGAAGAACAGTCAGCAACTGTAATATGATTCTTTATGATTTTCAAAAGTCCAGATTTTGTGTATTTCTGAATTACAGACAATCTGGGGAGGCAAGCAGGGTAAGTATCTTGAATACAACTAAGTGGCACGTAGAGGTAATTATGGACAAAGACCAACAAAGGGGTGGTTTATTTGATTTTTTTCATGGGTAGAGGGTGGGTATATTTTGTTTTCTAAATTATTTTCTTCTGGCTGAGACCATGTCTTTCTCATGCATATTAAGCTGTTTGAAAGTGCAAGGTAGCACAAGCAATGGAAAATTACTTCAGCCAAAAGGCAAGATGTAAGACAGCTAATTTCCTTTAAATGAATCTGTGCCAAGTAAACCTGAAGAAAATAGCTTCAGTTATTCTCAATCACACAGGTCCAGACTAACTCTTCAGCACAGGAGCAGACATGTACTGCTTTTCTAGAACTAAAATACAATGAAATTACAAGTATGCCTTATTATTTTATTCATAAATTTTAGGCTTGAATGCTCTTATGTGAGCATACTACTGAAATGAAAGCCATTTAACTTTTTCTCCTTCTAGACAGACATTAAACAGTGGAAGTAGGACACAGACAGATAAAAGAAAAAAAAACCAAAAAAACCTGAAACCTGTGAACAACAGAAACTTCCTATTGTTCTCGCTGTTTTCACACAGACCTTCAGAATGCAAGTTCATCATAAGGTTATGTGAACCTTGTGAAGTGAACCACTGGAACAATATTAAGAAACTAGAAGATGAAAAAAACCTCTGTACAAAAGTGGTTGAATATTTACATTCAGCAGCAAGACTTTCCAGTTTGAATACATTGGGGCCAGCAACTCTGTAAGGATGTTTGATTGCAAGGACTTTGGATTCACTCAGATGTTCTGTTTTCAGACTTAACATCCTTCCATTCACAAAGAGGTCAAGTTCAGCCTGTCAATCCACTAGAAGAAATTCTAGACTCTAGAACATACAAACCTTTGAATTTCAAAGTTTATTCCTGACAAATTAATGTCTGTGTTCTTTCAACAAGAAAGAATTTTCTTTAAAAGCCCATTCCTTCCCCATTTTTCAAAACCAAATATTTTTTTTAATTTTGCCAAACTGTCAGATTTCATGTGCTCAAAAACGTTGTTCTGTATAGCTGTAATCAATGGAAAGTTCAAAAATAGTTATAAACACTGGCACTCAGATGAGGATTTTTAGGAAGTCATCTCAACAGTGGGCAGAAAGTATTAGATACAGTAACAAAAATCATTAAAATTATTATCAGATGATAATACTGCCAATATATTAAGACTGTAGAGATTTGAAGGCTTACTTTTGGGCATGCAACACTTCTTACCCTAGATATAGTGATCAAAATCAGGTAATTTTTGACATAGAAACAATTTAAGACATGCCTTACACGTCACCTGCTGAGTGCAAGTGATGGTTAGTATTTTTATGATATCCTAAGTATGCACAGGAGAAGACTCTTTATGTCTGCAGGATTTGCTGGTGTTTCATGACCCCAGAGAATCTCTAATTATATTTTCTTTAAAGCAATCTTCCTTTTAATTTCCATGATGTAAAAGAACAATTAATTTACTCCAAGAAAAATTCCTTCTTCTACAGCTGCAGTTCTTCTGAACAAACATGTTTTGTAGAAACAACATCCCTTTGAAAAGTAAATTCTATGAACCACCACCAAGGCCTATGCCTGTCTTTTAAGCTAAACATACACATCTAGTTTTTTCACAATGCATTACAGAGAAAGATGTATTCAATGGGTGGACTGTTAGATGGATAAGAAAGTGGTTGGATGGTCCCAACCACAGGGTAGTGATGAACAGCTCAGACTCCTGATGCACACCAGTGGCAAGTGGTGCACCTCAGGGTTCTGTATTGGGACCAGTTTTATTTAATAGCTTCATTAATGACATAGAAAGAGGGATTGAGTGCATCCTCAACAAATTTGCAGATGACATCAAGCTGAGTGATGCAGTTGACACACATGAAGGATGGGATGCCAACCAGAGAGACCTGGGCATGCTCAAGAATGGGAATCTCATGTAGTTTAACAAGGCAAACTGCTAGTGCTATGCCCAGTCATGGTAACCCCCAGTATCACCACAGGCTGGTCATGAACAGATCCAGAGCAGCCCTGCCCAGAAGGACTTCGGAGTGCTGGTGGGTGAGAGGCTAGACATGACCCAGTCATGGGCACTCACAGTCCAAAAAGCCAAACGTGTCCTAGGCTGCATCCAGAGCCCTTTGGGCAGCAGGGGAGGGAGGGGCTTCTGCCCCTCTGCTCTACTCTGGTGAGACCCACCTGGAGCGCTGCACCCAGCTCTGGGGTCCCAGCACAGGAAGGACATGGACCTGTTGGAGCGAGTCCAGAGGAAGCCACCACAATGATCAGATGGATGGAGCACCTGTCCTGTGAGTAAAGGCTGAGAGAGTTGGGTTTGTTCAGTCTGGAGAAGAGAAGGCTCCAGGGGGACTTAACTGTAACCATCCAGTACCTGAAGGGACCCTATAAGAAAACTGGATGGAGACTATTTACAAGGGCCTGAGTGACAAGACAAGGGGAAATGACTTCAAACTCAAAGAGGAGAGGTTTAGATTAGACGCTAGGCAGAAATTCTTTACTGTGAGGGTGGTGAGGCACTGGAACAAGTTGCCCAGAGAAGCTGTGGATGGTGCATCCCTGGAAGTGTTCAAGGTCAGTTTGGACACAGCTTTGAGTAACCTGGTCTAGTGAAAGGTGTCCCTGCCTGTAGCAGGGAGGTTGATCTTTAAGGTCCCTTCCAACCCAAACCATTCGATGATTCTATGATATAAAGGGATATAAATGAATATGATCAATGTCCTAACTAACCAGCACTTGTCAAAAAATACAGGACAAAAAGTTGTTAGTATAAAAGTATTTTGTTTGTATAGAAGAAACTAATTGGGAAATATATATTGCATTCCATAATAAAAGCAGAGCATCTGGTATTGCAAATCTGATGTTAAAATACAATTTTAATTTTTTTTTCTAAAGGTAATTTTTCATTTACTAAAACAATGGAAATAAAAAGAACATTGTTCAGAGAGAAACCAAAGGATGAACTTGTATTCTCGCTTTTCTGATTCATCTCACCTTTGACAAAATTGTTCACTAAATGTTTAGTGAACCCTAGGGTATTGAAGAGGGAATGGCATGAAGCTGTGTCAGGGGAGGTTAAGGTTGAGTATCAGGAACAGGTTGGACACAACCATAGTATCAGGGTGGTTGGGCACTGGAACAGCTCCCCAGGGATGTGGTCACAGCACCAAGACTGGCAGACTCCAAGGGTTTGGACAATGCTCCCAGGCACTTGGTGGGATTCTTGGGTTTGCCTTATGCAGGTCCAGGTGCTGGACTCAATGATCCTTGTGGGTCCCTTCCAACTTAGCATGTTCTGTGATTCTATGAAATGTTTGTCAGTTATGATGTACAGTAGGAAGGGTCTGTGTTTTCAATGAAACAATGAAATGTGTTCCAGAAAGAGATAAAGAATAAACTTTGCGAGGGGAATATGCACCTGTGGCCTCCTTGTCCCTCTTTGCTACCTCTAACACCCTTCCTGTGTCTCCCACAGAAGAGCTCCTTTGCACAGGAGGGATTTGCTCTGGTGTCACTGAGGACATGCTACAGAGGTAACAGGATTGCAAGAGTGCAACTGAGGACAGATTTTGGCTCACAGAATCTTTCTTACTGGTCATGTAATGTGTGATGGAAAGATCCCAGTCTGACTCTGACAGACTGCATCAGCTTGTCAAAGCTGGCAGCTAAGGAAATAAAAACCTTGTTTATTGTAACCTGGGAGCATTTGATAAGGATTGATTGAGACACAGTACACACAGACTCCCAAAGTATAATATTTAGAAGCTCTTTCTGTTCAAACAGAACCATGCTTCAAATAAGTATTTGGGCTTTATAACCTCCCCTATCTCCTATTCATCCAGAATAAACATTTTAATTTGCATGCCCAGATTTTAATTGGTACAGCATGTGGAATTAATAGAAATCATTATCAGCTAAATCAGCATGACCCTTCAGTGAATTAAAATATGTCTCAGATTTAGAACACTAAATGAGAGAATGGAGCTCTCTAACTGCTAAATGCAACAATTTTTTTATAAATTAGGAGCACACTCAGTACACCGACACAGAGTTTCTGGCTTTGAAATAAGTTCCAAAAATTAAGGAAGGAACAAAGATGGTGGCTGTATTCCTAATGTTTTCTCAGCCCCTCTTCCCACTGAAAACAGTGTTCAGGGAAGAAAATAAATGAAGACCACATTCAGGAGAAGAGAAAAAAATAACTCTTTAAGGCCTGAATATATTTGAATAGAATTATTTAAGAGTGGTTATGGGTAGAATTGGAAGCAAATAGAAAATATATATAATCAACTGAAAAATCAGAGGGAACAGAAAGGATGAGATTATTTCTGATTAATAAAATATGCCAAAAATTACGATGATTCCTTTCCACCCAAAGAAACATTTGAAATGGCATTACTGAGAATCTAGGATGGTTTGAAATGACTGAAAAACAACACAGTTTAAGACCTCATTTGGGAAATTTCCTGCTAGACTGTCTTATATAACTAATAAGAGGATTATATACTTCAAAGCTGGGTTTTATCATCCTATTGTGCTGACCAGGGCCATCAGTTCACTGGTTTGGCTGATAAACTGGAATTAGATGTCAGAAATGGACCTTTTTGTAATAGTAAGTAGTTATATATCCTGAACAATTTATAATTCAAATAATCAACAACAGCAATTTGCAAAATATGGTAGTGAAATTCAATAGCTAACTGAACTTTAGACTCCATTAGACAGTAGAAACAATTTTGACTAAAATTAGAACAATGTCAAGATGCTACAAAAAAGAATGATGGTATTACCTATCACCAGAAGAAAGCCATTATTACAACCTGCAGTTTCCAGCAGCTGAGATCCAGATGTAAATTCTGCATGAAATTGTTGACCAAATAGTGTCCTATCCCTTAGAAAGTGCTCTTTCCCATTGCATGAAAGATGCATCAATCAGCTCTACACTTCCAGCTACACATGCATGAGCACAATTACAAAATATTTTATAGATATGTGAGGATATGATATTTATGTAGGAATTAAGAAATTTATTCTCTAAGAAAAAGCCATGTGATATGTAAGAGGGATTACTTATTATTCTTCAATTAATTTTGTCTTCACATAGGAAGAGATGACCACATACATATCTTCCTTTTCAAAAACATGCTTTTCCAAATCATGGGCCTGACCACTGCCATTGAACCTAGTCTGCTGCTGCATGAAAGTTATTCAGATTATGCCTTTTGCAGCAGCAGTCAGTTTCACCTCTGTGAT
Organism: Climacteris rufus; assembly: GCA_013398175.1. Taxonomy (NCBI): domain Eukaryota; kingdom Metazoa; phylum Chordata; class Aves; order Passeriformes; family Climacteridae; genus Climacteris; species Climacteris rufus. The sequence continues at coordinate 76,407 of VZRZ01002852.1, forward strand.
GTGATGTAGGTGCACTCAGCTGGCTCTCTGAGCTTAATTACAAGCAGATCTTCCTTAAGCAGATACAGTCAACCTGTGTCGCTTGGGCCAAGTGTCCCAGTGAAACTGTAGCCAAGAAGGAATTGTCAGGTAGTCCAAATCTCCAGTTATGGCATAAAGTAAAGCAGCAAAACTGCTCAGGCTGATACTCTTACATGACTCATTTACATGTAATGCAGTGATAGAACTGTTATCATGCCCTGCTATTCCTGGAGCTCTCCATCTCCTTTGCTCTCTTCTTCCACGGGAAGGTGATGAGGGTCCCAGCCAGACAATATTCTGGTTCATGGCTCCAAAGGTCATTTGGCAAATACGGTCTTCTGTCCTTTATAAAAAAGGAATTTTAGCTTAATGGAAAGTTGGGTCATTAACCTCCAACATTATAATACTTCTATTTGTTTTAAAAAGTAGTATACACTCACTCTTTGAAGCTTGCTGAAGATAATTATTCTAAGAAACTAATTAGAAGCAGAAGATTTCAGACTCATTAGCATGACTGTGGCAGGCTGCCTGCTTCTTTCCTACCCTCGTTGTTCCATATTGCCCTTGGTCAGTCAGATTTGCATGGTGAGTGGCCAAATGTTATCTCATTATTAATCTTAAGGACCAGTCACCTGTGAGGACATGACATGTTCAACATCCAACTCAGATCTAGGTTAAGCTTATGTCTGAAGGTTTCTGATGCTGGCTGATGAGGGTGTATCCATTTTGTCCTTTGCCATTAACGAATACATTTATTCATTGCTTTTACCACGGAACAATTGGTACTCTGACAGCAAGGCAAAAAGCCTAGCAGGCTTTCATCCCAGTGAGCTTCATAAAATGGCAATTTTCCAGTTTCAAGAGGTTTTATCTCTAGTTATATCACACTCATGACTTTCCCTGAGGCAAAAAAATGAAGTTTTTTTTTCTTTTTAGGAGAAAACCAAGGTTTTGAGTGGGTAGAGAGTGACGTGTACAGGACAACTTATGAGCAATTTCTACACGAGGTAAGTAGGCAGGAGCTTTTCATAGGAAAAGAGATGACTGAGTAGTCATGGTCTAGCTATCAAAATGCAAATGCCACTGCAAATTAACTGTAAAAAGCAGTTTTCCACTATGAGATTTTGATGTTGTGGGTTTAAAACAAAAGAAGATTTTAAAACAATTTAAAATGGGATTATTATTATTACTATTATAATTACTATTATTATTACTGTTACTATTACTATTACTATTATATGCATTGTCATGAGATGTCACTGGTCATAATAGTGCCAAACAAATTCTAGATTAAAGAAATATTCTCATTGACTTCAGGAGTTAATGAGTACATAAATAGAACAGATACAATGTCCAGGTATTTTTTAAAGTACTGACTGCTGTAGCCTGAGAAAAACATACAAGGAAGAATAATTTACAGCTGGTACAGTTTCTCGCAGTTTTCCCTAACCATCTGCTACTGACCACTCCAAGAATGAGGATACTATGCTAAGTAGGGTCCAGTCTGTTCTGCTATTGCATTCTCAGTTAAAAAAGTCACCTATTAGTTTATCTATATTTCACATATGTGTAATAATACCCACCAGTCATAAATGGAAAAGATACTTATTCATAAAGTGGTGTCATTCATATATCCAGGGAAGCTACAGTCATCAGGAGGATTTCATCACTTGTGTGTCACCTGAAGCATAACCAACAACTTCGTACTGAGTACCTGTTGTCAGTGTTACAAGAGCTCTGACAGTTGTCTCTGAGGGCAAAGAGCAGGGGTTTTTGAGGGCAAAGAACAGGCAAAGAGCAGCAGAAGGATGCTGAGCTCTTCTTCTATGCTCAAAACATTGTAAGTGTCTAATACTGACACCAGTTGGATTTCAGATTTCAGTCATCAGAGTTTTACAGAGGCAAACCAAATCCTGTCATAGGGCACAAAATCCAAAACCTCTCACACACATCAGTGGAAATGGTGAGAGAAAGGCCACAATGCCAGAGAAAATAGCTCTGTACAACACAGAAGAAAGAAAAGTGACTACAGTCCCTCATGTTCAGAGGTCCTTGCTAAGTACTTCCTGTACAACCTCTCTATAAACAAACCTGATTATTTTCAGCTTCAATTCATTGAAGTTCTCTTGTTAAAACGTGGGTAGGATGAGTATGTAGGCTGTAGCACCATCACCTCCGCCACTCCCTTGCTACAAACTCCAAACATATCTGTGAAACAGGGTCCTCAAGCACATCTCTCTTACCTGAAATTTGTGCTTAGTGAGACCCAGGGGTCAAAGGAACCAAATTTCCCTGTCTGTTTCTCTCGTTTATTATTGGCTAATGTTGCCGGAGGTAGAAACTAGGTTCTCCTGCTTGGGGCACCTCACAATTCACACCTGACACAGCTGTCCAGGCCTTCTGAGGATATTGTCTGAACTCTAGCATTGCTCCTATGTCAGTGTTAGCATTCTGTGCTAAATCAGACACAGTCCTGCTAACTACCTTTTGCCAAATCACATGCCATACACCTTATCATGGATTACCAAATTTCTCATCTTCACAAAAAGAATGAGAAGGCGGAAAGGATCACAAATCTTGAGTTAGGAGACTTCCAACTGTTGATTAAGATTTACACATAAACTTACTTTGTTTTTTGCTCTAGATGGAGTCCTACAGATTACACTTCTGTTAGAGAAGTTATCAAGACAGAGTCATGGGACAGATCAGGACGGATAGGTTTGGAGCATCACAGAAATATCTCAGCTTTGGCATAGAGCTCACAGGGAAGCACTGAGCAGAATTCCCACTAACTTCATTTGAGAAAGGGATAGCTTGGTATGGGCAGAGCAGGCAATTGATTGTCTATAAAAGCACACTAATGTTGGCCGTAGGAGTGAGCAGCTAGCTTGTGCTGCCTGGGTATCCAACACTGCTTTGTGCTTGCCTCCACCTTATGCACTCATCTTTCTTATTCAACCCTTGGTTCCTTTGTTGTGAAAATGTGGTGAAACTTGTTATACTGAGGGGAGGAGAGGCTTGTAATCCAGACTGAGAACAGGAAAGCACTTGTGCTTAATTCCAGTAGGGAAATTAGATTCTGCTTGTATTCTTGGGGAAGTCAAATTGCCCTCAGAGAGAATATCCCTTTGTGTTAGGTGCAGCAAATTAAATTCTGAAAGACATGAGCTAGCTGGCCATTGTGTGTGTGTACATCAGGGAAGAACAAATTTGATTTAACCAAGTTGACTTTGCAGAGCCTACAATTAAGGGTTTGGTTTCATTATTGCTTGCTTTTTATTTTTTTCATTCTTTTAAACTGAGCACATTTGATGAAGAGTTTTTGCCTTCCTTGAAGTCACACACTGTTTTCATGCAATTACACTTTTGTCAGTGAAGTGAACTCCTAACACAGATGAATAAAACAGGGCTAAGGGAAAATTTTGTAATGTATTTTTTAAGCATATGCAAGTATACAGTCTGGTTTCAAAGAACTGCCAATCTACAAAGTAGTAAAAGAAATATAGTGCATACTCTTGATTTGTTTTTCCTTTTGTACTACTTACAAACAATGGATAATTTCAGCTGAAGTGCTCCATCCAGTTTTGGTCACCATCTCTTAGACAAGCTAAAGAGAACATAAGAAAGACCAGCAACAATTAAGAGGCTTGAAGTACAGAGCACAAAAAGAAGGATTCAGGTTGCCCTAGTTTAGGGAAGACTGAGAGAGACCATAACAATAAAGTTCAAACATGAAGAAAAGCAATAAAAGAGAAAAAGAGAAAAACTGTCTCCCATGTCAACCAAAGGCCAGGCAAGGAGCAAACCCCATATTTTAAATAATAGAAGTCTGGATAGGACATTCTATAAAACTTCCATCAAGAATTGTAGTTAAGTACTTGGACTGGTGAACTAGAAAAATAGTAGGATTTCAGTGACTGCTTTCAAGAGTTTATAAGATGAACAAACACAGGAGACAGTCTAGGTACATTTAGTCTTATCTGGAGCCAGAACATGTTTCAGTCTAGAGTGAATAGGGATAACATAAAAAATGTAGATCCCTCTATTTCAAGGCCAGGCAGGACCATTTCAGTTATCTGTTCTGAATGTCTGCATAAAGGAGGCTGGGCAAGTCTAGAAGATGAAGATTGCATTAAACAACAGAATCTAGATGAATCAGGAGAAAAAAAAAGGAGAAAAACTTATTATTATAGTTTAGCATGGAATTAGGAATTTTAGACTCAGTGATCTGTACCTGAGTTCCCAGGAAATAATACAGGAAAACATAATTCAACAAAGTATTTATTATATTATTTCTAGGTACTTACAAAATGAACAGGTAAGCAACTTATACCAAACCACTGAATGGGAAAATAGAGCTTGTGAATTTAGTCAGGAGTCTGACACTTATGACTTGATATTTTTATAAGCAAACTAAAAAGCATCCTCAAAGATGAGTTACAAATAATTTGTTGTAAAAGTTTGTGTTCTGTTGTGGGCTTGGACCTCAATAAATATTTTCATCAAAGATAGAGATAATGAACCATAAACTATCTTTAGTAGTCAGCCATTGCAAAAGGCTGCCCAGTGAGATGGTGGAGTCACCATCTATGGAAGTGTTAAAAAAAACTTCTGGGTGTGGCACTTGGGGACACAGCTTAGTGGTGAACACAACAGAGCCAGGTCAATGGTTAGACTCAATGAGGTGTTTTCCAACTTTAAAAATTCTATGATGCCATGAAAGACTGAAAATGCTTTGGAGACTATAATTTTAAGAATTTTTAAATACCCAGACAAACTGCAGAAACACACAGGAAAAGGCGGCAGTTTACTTAGGACAAACAGCATTTCAGCAGAAACTGCAATGACAAACAGAAGATTGAAAGTAAATGATGAGACAGCAGTTTAAAAAAAAAAAAAAAAAAGAAAGAAAGAAAGAAACCCCAACAACATTTGAATAAATCAAAGCTAAACATAAATCAGTGTTGTCAACCTCATGCAAAAAATAATTTAAAAATTTAAAAACAAGTGTAAAAATTTAAAAACAGGAGTGTTGCATGCAGGATGGATAAAGTAAGCCTTCCAAGAGTGCTAAGGTATGATTTTAGGGTCCAGGCCCAGGCCACATATTTCAACACAGATTTTGAGAAAATTCTGATGGAGTCAAGAAAAAAAGATTTATGGGAAAATAGTAGAAAAAAAAATCAGTTTTAAATGATGTTTTAAAGAAGACCTTGCAAAAGTGCAGGTGTGTTGGTCTCCAAGTTTATTGAAGGCAAGATTCAAAGAAGACAAAGTCAGACAAACTTTCTAATATAAGCATGGAATATAATTCTAATGAAAAATTTGGATTTTTTCACTGGAATCAGTGAAAGGCTTTGAAAGCATCCTCCAAAATGCTCAAAGGACTGGGATAGGAACATATAAGAACACCAAGCATTTTGGCCATTTACAAATCTGTTCATATCTATCTGAATGTATGTTGGTTTTCAGGAGATTTTATTCATACATATTTGCCTGCCAACCTTCTAATAAATAGAGGTATCAATTCCAACATAATTGTGAGAGGAGTGATTACTAAAAATCAAAATGAATTCAGTGGGTACCTTTAGGAAATTATTCTACTCCAGATGAACTGAAAAATTGTTGAGAAAAAAATTCCTTAAAAAAAGACAATAAAGGGGGTGTTAAGTCATCTATCAGACAATGAGGGCATTTTTTTTAATTAAAGAGTTTAACTGAAAATGCAATGGTATATTGAGCACAGCATAATATAATTACTATTGGGGACATAAACAACAGGCTGAAATGATTTGCATTAGTCATGTCAAATCACCAACATTTTGATTTATATTAAAACTTTCTTCAGAATCACACTCTGGAGAAGTGTTTGGTATTAAACCATGGCTCCCCTGAGCTGCGTCTGACCATACCGGCTCTCAGGAAGCAGTGGAAGCTACTGTGACTTCCTGAACACAGGTAGTTTCTGACAACTTTTCTTTGGTACTGCTCCTCCATTCTTTCTTTCAATATAAAGGGCTGTTTACACTGGTTTTTCATCAGTAGTAGTCCCATAAAGAGCCACAAAATAGAGCAGAGAGTTTATATATATATATATAAAAATATATGTATATATATATATGGATATTTCTAAATTTGGAAGTACCTAATTCAATATAAAATGCTTAAAAGATTGTTCTTTTGCAAAAATTGGTAACTATTTTTGCCTTAGACTTATAGCAAAGTTGAGGCTTTTTGCAAAACACAAACTTCTAAAATTTGGCCAGCATTTCCACATGTGGCCAGTATCCATCTACAAGCACGTGTGTTTATCTCCTTGTATGCCTTAGACAGTCTTCTCCAGCTCATGGATTTCATCTTTTTTAAGTAACAGCAGCTACCAGTCACCTCTCAAGCTCGTAAATGGAAACCTGGTGGCTACTTTCTGAGATAAGCAGAAATATACATTCTGAAAGGTAGCTGCCTTGTCACCTCAAAAAAATCATAAGAAATTGAGGATTATCCTACCATAAAGAAAGTGTAATCCCACTTAAAAAGACTAGGTAGAGATACCTTAGTGCAAGGTAAAAGTTATAGAAAGGGCAGCATTAGAGGGAATGGCAATAAGATCATTTAACCTTCCAACAAGAAGGAAGGAATAAGCATGTTAAGATCCATCTCAAATATATTGGTCCATCTGAAGGGTCACATGCAACAAGAAGAACAGAACAAACACCTTTGTATTTATACATTAAAGTACTGCTAATGCAGTCCTCTGGACCAAAAAAAACCAAACCAAACCAAAACAAAAAAAACCCTCAAAAATATTTTTTTCCTATTTTTCTTCATTCTTCTACATGCATTCTTTCCATGGGAAACTTTGGCAGAGAATATTTGTGTTTACCCTTCCCTCCGTAACATCATTGCAATGCAGAACAAATGGAGAAGAGGAAAGCACCTGAATATATCATTATTTTTCTTGTTTCTTGGCAGCAAGGGGAACTTTCTTACTATTCCATCTGTCCGCACAAGAAAAAAATTCCACCATAATAAATTAACAGTGAGATGAAGTTTATAGTGCTGACTTTTTCAAAGTCACATAAGGATGGCCAGATGGAGTCTGCAGGAGTTACTTTAAGGACAACTGACCAGAACAGAAAAGACAAGTACTAACATTCTTTGTCAAGTATTTTATGTAATGCCCTAGGCTTGAAATCTCCCAGCATTGCCAGTTCCCTTTCACAAGAACATGAAAAGATAAAGCTGTACACCATCAGAACTCAATGTATCCTTTCATAGGCTTATCAAATTCTGCAACATTTCCTATAGCTGCTGTCCTCTTGAGCAAGGTGGAGCACAACTTGAAGCTTGTAATCCTAATATAACATTCCTGGGATTTCAGAAGTGTGTGGGAACACATGAGCTCTCAGCTTCTCATCAGTTCACCTTATCTGGGGCCACCTTTGACAGGCTCTGTTCTATACCCAGACAAAGTAGCAGTGACTTTTGCATCCATAAAACACTATGATAATGTCAAGTCCTTTCAGTTCTTCATGGTGCAAATGGTTCTGCTGCCTGGACATGGTTGTGCCAAAACCTTGGGACAACAATCACAGAGACTGTGTGGAAGGTCTGGGACAATGCGTCTCTCTGACTCAATTGAAAAAAAAATCCACATCCTTTTCAGATCTCTTCCTTCATTGATCACACACCACCCTCTGTACTCACAGCTTAAGAAATATCTGTATTATAAGAGATAATACTGACAGCACCTAGTTCTGCCATCATAATGTTGTTAGTAACTGTACACACAGTTAGTCACAGTTCCTGCTACTCAGATTAAAAAAAAAAAAATCTTGACAAGGCTAATGACTGCAAGTGTCTCTGGATAAAAATCCCACCAGGCATTAGAATCCATCTTCACTCTGAAAGTAATGCAAACCTTCCTTTTGCTCTGTCCCACAAACTTCCTGACAAATTTCAAGTAGCAAGGCATACTGAAGTAATTGCATTTGAATTTAATCATATAGAAGATCTACTGGAGTCCTCCACACCATGTTTATCATTTGTTATGTTACAATTTTTAATGCCAATATGAAACCCTAAATAAATTTCTGACATCTGATTCCCACATATGCATGCATTTTTTAACTTAACTATCCCCTTTTCATTATTTAGAAGGTTCAGAGTTTTTATATTATTTCCTCCATTTCAAACTAAGATCAAAACATTACTCTTCACTTCAAACTGAAAAAAACACCCTTTAACTAAATAAACAGCAATCCACTTACAAAGTGTAAAGCAGAAAGTTATACATGGACAGGCAAGGCAAACGACTAAACAATTCATTTGCAGCACTTCTGTTGTATCTGCTGACCGAAGTTCTTAGCTATTTTATTACAAAAAGAAAAATGCATTTTACAATAAAAGCATTATGCATGCTGCAGAACTTAAGAGAGAATTAGCCAAGCATTTCCATTGTACTTTTATCCTCATAAAAGCACCATATTGTCAGAACACGAACTTCCTAGCATAGGAGCTTTTTTGAGTAGGAATATTTCCCACATTAGAGCCCTAAACAGACACATTTATGTCAGTACATACTCTTTGCAGTTAACGCTCTCTTATAAAGACATTGCAAGACACGTGACCTCAAAGTGAAGCAACAGCAGTCAGATGAAATTCTGTGCAGATAACTTGGTCCAGCAAGTCTCTCCAACTGAGAGAGATGAGAGTGCCTTTAGGTCAAAGCCAGCCTTTAGGGCATACTCCACAGTTCAGGAATAGACCACAGCCACCCACCAAATACCTGTCAATCGCAAAGAAAAACTAGCATTACATTTGTGCTGAGTGTAGCCTGTACCATGGTGTCCAGCGTTAAGAAGGACTTTTGTCTGAAGGGAAGTGGAATTAAACCCTTGCAGATCTTTGTCCCCAGGTCTAACATAGGTTTCTGTTTTCTACTTCACTGCTTCTAATCTTGCATCGACAAAATTCACGCAGACCCAGTAATTTGAAGTAATAGGCTTCCACCCTGGCTTCTTGTAAACAACGAACACCAGAGGAGAGGCACAGACCTCTTGTCAGCCCTCACCAGCAAAGCACTGGTGTTTCTTGGACTACCACTTCACTGCTCCATGGTATGCAGTTCCTGCCATCCTTTCCCTAAAAAGGAAAAAGAAATCCCAAAGGGCAATGCACTCTGCACCTCCTGCCCCAGCTGTACATGTCTCTGCACTACCCATGTCCTGAGCCCTATAGCAAGGGGAGCTCCACTTGTGGAAATGCAGCCTTTTTCTTTTTCTTTTTCTTTCTCTTTTTCTTTCTCTTTCTCTTTTTCTTTTTCCTTTTTCTTTTTTCCTTTTCTTTTTTCCTGTTTTCTTTTTTCTTTTTTTCTTTTTCTTTTTTCATTTTCTTTTTTTTTTTACAAGCTTGAGCTGAATGTTACTCATGAGCAGAAAAGCACGTAAAGCTCCTGAGCCTAAGGCTTCAGTGCATCTGTCAGAGCAGAGCTAAAATAAGGTTAATATTTTGGCTTCCCTATACTGTACAAGATTATTTGGCACTGTGTTTTCTGAGTTTGTGAGGTCAGGCCTTCAATGTTGCTTTGTTATTATGTGGACTTAAGAGGTCCATTTAGGGCCTTCTGAGCTTTTAATTTTGGAACATTGTTTTGTTATCCATCCACACCCTTCGAAATAAAATGAAAGCAGCACAACAAATATTCAGTGAGAATCACAGCTCTATCTGTTCATGTCACAGGGAGATGAAAATCTCCTTTCAGCTTGAGTATTCATCATGGAGATGCCTGTAAGCTCCCAATACATTTTCCAGGCATTTAAGACTTGCAAATTATAAAACTTTTCTCTGAATCTTTCGTAAAACTATGACTCTATTAAAACTACTTCAAAAGTGCTTTTTCAAACTAAAGATGCAGGAATATTCATGTATCATCTTTAGTTGAAACACCTGAGCTCCTGAAGTTTTGTTTTCTTGGACAAAAGTGTGTAGTGAGTGATTTTTTACACACATATAATTAAAAAATAATTAAATTTGCTTTTTTAAAGCCAGCTGTGTTGATGTTGTAGTGCAGATCATAATCACCTCGAGAGGGCAAATAAATGCCTATGAGGTTAAGTATTGACTTCAAGGATGGCAGAACATGACCTCATACCTCATTCATATGTTATCAAACTGCATGGTGAGTCACTAAGCAATTTGCTTCTTTGCTTGCCAGGACAGAAGCATTAATTAAAAAAATAGCCCAGTGAAATTCTTCTCTATATGCCACCTGCTGGAAGTGGAGCTGTTCTTGAGTCTATTGAGCTACTCAGTTTATTTAAACTTTTGTCCTTGTATTGCACACCAATTTCCACCATTTTGGGAAGACTGTGTAGCAGAAGTTAAGATTTCTTTCTCACCATGAGAGAGAACTTACACTTGGATTTCAGGCACATTTGGGATAGATCTGTTTACTGGTTTCAATGAAAAGTCTTGAATATGTCATTTAAGTAAGTTAAACAGAACACCTACAGAACACCTACAGAATGTTATTTGTTAAATTTGCTGAATACTTCCTTATTCCGTGTTAGTCTGGTTTGAACAGCATCATGTCTTTTAACTATCTACATATGTGTTAAAATATCAAAAAGAGTATAATTTCTATTATGCAGTCACTGAGTTCTAGAGTATTTTGGTTAAGTCTACAGGACTTTTGAACATAAAACATAATAAAACCACACAAGTCTAGTCTATCAGATTTGAAGGCAGGTTTCTGAGGCTGTTATCTTTTATGCTGTGTTGGCATAAACCTAGAAATTACTCTAACTACAATCCTATTGCAAAACACTTGCAGGGGAAACATCCGTTTTGGATGACAAATGACTTTTCTTGAAATGCCTCTCATTGAACCAATAACATATTCATTCTTAAATCTTAAAATCCATTTCTTCACAAGTGTATCCTTTTTGACACTGTTGTTTTGCCTACAGGAATGGGACTATTATTGAAGTGAACTGGCAGGTTTGTTAGCTGACTTTCCATTTCATGAAACAACAGGGCCTTACAAGGTCCTATGGAACTTTCTGACACTGGGAAAAGTAGTGGCATTTGCAGGTAACCTTCTCCTCAGAGTCTGGGAAGAGCTGTTATTTTTAATCAGGTTTCATGCCTTAACCCAAGAAGGAACATTTCTTTTTCTTTTTTTTTTTGAGTGTGCATTAGTTACGCTAGTTTTTAGCAAAGAGATTAAGCTAGATAAAAAGCAATTTATTGCCAAGTACACTGAGTATTTGGCACCAGCTACTCTAACCAACAAATTTTGTGTTGAGCTGTTAAATAATCTCTTGTCCTACTTCTCCATATGTGAGCCCAGAAATACCTATCTGAGATTATCCTTTTCAGATGTAATCTTCAGTGACCCAAAATAATGAAAGAGAAACATTGTCTTTCTGATTCCTGGGGCCTTTATTCTTCCTTGTCCCCAAATAACATCTTCTTGAGTTCATACTTCAGTCACTGTTTTCCAGCAGCCTATAGATTCAAATAATCATGGGATCTTCCTAAACCAAGCAAAAAATAAGATTCACACTGTAGAAGAATCACAAAAATTCAACACTGCACTGTAATTTAAATTCTCTGTGCTATTCTTAGCCTTGAAGTGATATTCTGAACAGCTCCACAGCCTCTAAAGGAAATGCTTCATTATTTCTTTGATGGTTGCCAACTGTCTACTACTGTCTTTACTACTCTGGAGATAACTACATACAAAAAAAACCAACAAAAAAAATAACAACAACAACAACAACAAAAACCAAAACAAAAAAAACCAAAAAAAAACCAAAAAAAACACAAAAAAACCACACCAAAAAAAAAAACCCAAAAAAAAACCCAAAACCAAAAACAAAACACCACAACAACAAAGAAAAACCAAACAAAAAACCCAAGCAACAACAACAAAAAAAGAGACAAAATATAGAGAGACAACATGACATCCTTGATCAAAGCAGAATGGACATTTTGTGTTCCAATCTCCCAACCGACAGATTATTCAGGAGCACTGAAAATTTGTAACTTGCTTTATCCTTGTCTTAAAAGCATTTCCCCTCGAATAATATACACATTATACAGGGTTTTAGTAGTATGCTATAGAAATAAGTACAGTGATAGACACCACAAAAATGAAAACCAGTCCCAAATAGTATCCACCTAATAACTATGTGCTACATCATGTTTTTTCTTAGTTCTTTAAAATTGTAATTCCTATGCAAACCATAGCTATAGCACATCTGCTAATCCTTATATTTTTGTATCCTAATCGAGTTCTTATACTGAGTTCATAACCACCACAGCTCAGTGTTACACTGCATAACGTTATAATGCATGGGCTTTGCACTGCTTCACCACAGAGTGTTTCACCCCTAGATTATGAACCTCCTTCATCTGAGCTATATGGAACAAATTATGTTGATAGAGAGTATGGCAGTCCTCAATGACACAAAATAAGGTTCCCCACGCCAAAGAAATTGAAGTCTTTTCCTAACGGCAGCGGACCCCAAACCGCATCTTGAGTTTCTAACTGAAAACAAAACATGTGGAAGTGTTACTGCCCTAAACGAAAGGTAAAGGAAATATTTAATGTAGTACATCGCCCGGCTCCCTGGTCGCTCTCAGCCGAGGCACCGACCTCCAAAAGCCTCGAGGGCTCGCTTTGGGTGCGGCTGCTCCAGGGCTCAGCGTGGGTGTGTCACACAGAGGCGAGGCGGCCCGAGGTGACAGCAGACAGGGCGCAGAAGGAATCAGGCAAGGAGGCAAAGGGTGGCGAGAGGGGTCTCCCTCGTGGTCTCCTTTACTGTGGGGTCGGGTGCGAGGATCCGGGAAGGAGAGGGTCGGAGAGAGACTCCGAGGGGCTGACAGGGTGCACCAGGTTAAAAGGGAAGGGAAATCGGGAGGAGCTGGAGGGGATAACCAATGGGGTTCCGCGCGAGGGGAGGGTCCAGGGGTCCAGGGTCCACTTAAAACAGCGCAGGGGAGGGTACAATGAACAATAACTAATAAAATATCGAACATAACCGAGAGTTCCAGAAGTGTGGGTAGGTGGAAGGCTCGGAGCACGCCTCCCTTCTAGAAGAAGGGGCTGAACTCAAGCTGCAGTCCGGCCTATAGAGTCCTCCCCAAGGGAGGAGCCCCCCACATCCGAAGTGGAGCTGGAGTAGGAGGTGGCAGCAACATCCCAGGGAGGACCTCCCACAATTTCACATGCCTCTGAATGGGAACTGGGAAGCTGCAGAATTTAGGCTCCCATCTGCACCCTGTCACGACTGGCATACAATTCTGCAATTTTTCACGCAGCTGCAACCAGCCCTGAAAAAAATTCTCCTATTTAACAAGTTTGCAAAATTACAATTCTCAGCCAAGTGCTCTGTTTGACTGCCCAAACAGGTCATCTGGGTTTGCAGATAAAGTCAAAATAAAATGGTTACATTTGAGAAAGTTTTCAAATTTACATTTCCAGTAATAAAAAATATTTCATAACATCACTTTTGTTGTCTCCTTCTGGAACTAATCTCTGCAATGAACTCTTTCCTTGGCCCTCCTAGTTGTGAATATATTTTCAGAAACAAGAGACATTTACTAATCTGAGGTAGAGTTGTCAAAACCTATGAGATCTTATGATCTTGGAATGGAAAACAGAAAAATTGCTTGTATCCATGTAATTGAATGGGGAAGAAAACACTCGGTAGGGTCCCACATTTTGCTGTGTTTCCTGTCCAAACACAAAATGCAGATAAATTTAAAAGCCCTCTAATTAACATCCTCCAACCTTTGCATATATTTTTTCTCTTAATCACTGATTCCTTCAGAAAGTTTTCCCTAGTTAGGTCAAGATGCTTTCTTTAATTCTTACAAGAGATTACCTATGTGTGGACAGAAAGCATTGGTTTCTATTTAGCTTTCAGAGGTCAGTAGTAATGTAAGGCAATAGGAGAATCTACTAGTGAAGATTCCAAATTCTGTTAAACAAACCAGAGTCTTCCTATGCCAAAGTCATGGCATGCATAAGTACTTCCCTGACCCATAGTGGGAGATCCTCGATCAGACACCAATGGTTCAGCAGCAATTTTCTACATTTCATGGTTATTGACAAATGACACCTCCTGTTAATGAGCTGTCTGAAAATAACTTGCAACTGTGTGCAGTATCTCAGCTGTCCAGCAACACTAAGGCACCTGGTCCCAGACAACAGAGGCTAGTGCTTCCAAGGATAATCTGTCCCCTTGAATGGGACCTTCATAGATCTGACTGGGTTCCTTATGAAGAAAGTTCCTTCTGTGTGCTTATAGGTAACTAGAACTGACACAGATCTTTGTCTTTAAGAAAAGTTGGAATGATCTCAAGCCATGGCTTTTCAGACAGACAGTTTGGAACTGACCCGGAAACTATATAAAGCACATCATAGCCAATGAAAGCCTCATATCTATAGTCTTCAAAGATTCATAAAACTGGAGCAAATGATTCATAGTTCCTATTGCTGCATCCTAATCATATACAACTCACAGTTCTACGATTTGAGAGCAAAGTGAAACTTCACAGTTAGGAACGAGTTGCACTTAAAGAATTTGAATTTATTCAAGGCCTAAACTTGTATCTCGAAGGTTGTAGTTTCGAATGTGAACCCACACTCTCTCAACAAACATAATGAATTTGCATGAGAGCTCCCAAACCAAACTGAGCTGTTTCAGACAGCTACAGTGTGATATACATAGTGCTGCTTGTGTTTTGTGTTCTTCACAGCAAAAAGTAGGAGGCAGATACACAAATGATGGAGGCTAACATTCATCTCTGAACATTGCAGAGGTCATTTCTTGCCAGGCCATCTTAGCTGGTGAATCAGAGCACCTGAGACATCTCTGTCAACTCACCAATCTTTTATTACAGAAGGGGTAAAAACTCCTCACTTTTGTTACTTTTAATTCCAGATTAATTAAAAATAGTTCTGTTGGAAAAGGAAACAAAAAAAAAAGAGGTAATCTTACCCTAACTTTGCCATTTTCTTATTTAAATTTGCCTTTCTTTTAGTGGAGATGAAATACATTAGCCCATCTGAAATTAAGCTACTTGGAATGAATCCAAATATTTAATAGCCTGAAATGAAGCCAAATTATTTCTTTCTTTCTTTTCATCTCTCTTCTATCGGCTTTTATATCATCTTGGTTGGATCAAAGACAAGAGAGTAATATTAAAATGTTTCCAGTTACTCAAGATGTCTATTGGAAAACACCTCCCATGACTGATAGAACAATGTACAATGTGGGAATAATATCCTGAACTTCTCAGAGGAAAATTAAAAGCATCTTTTTAATACAACAAATTGCTTTTTAGCTAAGAGTCTTGCGTAAGAGTCACCTTATTTTCACAGACTAGGAGATGATCATAAATTGTGAATAAACTTAATAGAAAATAGTCATTTTGTTTACCTCTGTGTTCCTTTGGCTGTGAACTATGAGTCAGATCATCTATCTTCCCCTTGACTGCTGAATGAATGGGATAACATCAGCTCTGGCCAAACACAAATTAATATATGGCATAATTCAAAATAATACAACATCCAAGGAAAGCTGCCAGCTACTGATTTTCTATAGTTAATAATATTTATACTCCAAGACAAACTGAAAACTCCTTGGATACAAACCCAGAAGTATTTATTCCCTTAGTGTCAAACCCACTTATCTTTGAAATTACCTGATCAAAACAAAGTAAACTTGGACCTATCATAGTCTTAACATGTAATTTCTGTTTAAGACCAGAAGGAAGAATTATATGACTAAAAAATCACCTCCCACCACCCTCTGGTCCCCTGCCCCCACACATAGTAATTTTCATGTGCTAAAACGTACTGCTTCTTCCCACAAACTAGCCAGGATATAAATATAAATCTTAATGAACAATGCACTCATGTATAAGACTAATTAAATGAGTTATTAAACCAAGCACATTTTACACAGCATAATGATACCATCAGAAGTGCCTGTACTTTCAGATACTCAGAAATATGGCAGGATTCTGCATATTCATCTCAGTCTTAAAATACTATTTTCTTACCTTTGATTTTAAAAATAAAACAAAAAAAAAGTTATTATGTCATTGACTAAAGTTGTTTTCAAACAGGTTTGGCAGTTTGCTTATAAGCTACAATTTGCTTTTAAGTTACAACTCACTGTCAGAAATAATCAAATTCGTTTAAAATACTGCTTATAACTGAGTGACAAAATGTCTGTGGAATTTATTTAGGTCAAGATTATTTGAAGATATGCCTAAATAGGCATATTAGTGTCATATAGCTGTCATTCTAAGAACAGCTTCTTTTTGAAGTTGACTGGAAACACATATTGAACTTCCTTGTAAGGTATAACTCCCAGTAAATTAAGTATTCTTCTCCTTAAACTATAGATTTCCTTTCTCAGTTAAGCATTAACCTTAGACACAGAACCAGTAAATAGATTTTAATACAGTATCACAGTCTTTTCATCTTAATGAAGAGCTAACTCCAACTCGTAAATGTTCTTTCTTAAAATAAATAAGCAGAAGTAGGTCATGGCATGTTGTCATCTCAAGAGTTGATAGAGAGCTCGCAAGCATTAATGCCTGCTTCCCGCTTTGTTGATGGGTATAGTAGTTTTGTTCATAGGAAAGTCTTAAAATTTTTAATACAACTGCACAAAAGTTTTAGCATCTGACAAAATTTATCTAGTTAAAATTTTATCTGATTTAGTCACAGAAGCCAACCAACACTTTACCTTACTACATCAAGTGCAACCAACACTTTACCTTACTACATCAAGCCTACTTGCATTCATTTGATACAACCTCACAGATACCATTCCCATTTCCCTTTCCCACATCGAACTACTTATCTGCATCACCTTCCTATATTACTTTAAATTTACGTTTTTCTAAATTTTGGTACTCATGGCAACTGAATTCACTGAAGGATAAAATAACCACAATCATTACATCTTGTAGCTCTTCAAGTCAGTAGATATAAGCATCTTCACAAATGAGCTCTAGATAACATTACCTCTCTTGGAATGGTGAATGATGGGAATATGGGGAGTTTGTGACAGTAAGATGGGCAACAGGCACACAGCGGCAAGGCTGGTAACAGTAGGCAAAGCTACTGGATCCCAGTAGTTCCAACACTTTCCGATGAAAACCACAAAAACATTACCTGGGGATTACTGACTGTGCTGATTTGGGTTGAGATAGAGCTGATTTTCCTCACAATAGCTGGTATGGGGTTGTGTTTGGGATTGGTACTGAAAAGAGTGTTGGTAACACATGATGTGTTCATTAAGGCCCTTCTGCTCCTCACACCACCTCACCAGAGATCAGGCTCTGGGTGCACAAGATGTTGGGAGGGGACACAGCTGGGACAGCTGGTTCCTAAGGACCATAGGAATATTCCATACTACATGGCATCATGCTCAGCATATAAAGCTGGGGGGCAGATGGCAAAGGTGCCACTGCTCAGGCATTGGCTTGGCATCAGTCAACTGCAGGTAAGCAATTAATTTCTTTTGCATAATTTGTCTTTATTTTATTCCCCTCTCTTTCCTTTTAATTAGAAATTATTATTATTATTAATAATAATAATAATAGTAATCATCATCTTCATCAACTTCATCATCACCATCATTATTATTATTGTTATTATTACTTTAAATTTAATTTCATGTAATTTAATTCCACTTATTAAACTTGTTTTATTTCAAACCACAATTTTTTTCACTTTTACCCTTGCAATTCTATTCCCCCATCCCACTGGCATGGGAGTGAGCAAAGTAGCTGTACGGAGCTCGGTTGCTCTCATGGATTAAACCGTGACACTGGGCTACCACCATAAATTTAGGAATGTGGCAGAAATTTATACTTGCAGGTTACTGACGTGCGAGGTGCATGGTTTCGGCTCCAGGGGATGATATGAATGTCAGTTCATGATGGGTGGTTAAATTGAATAATGCCATGTATGAGTAATAGTGTGTGGATATGTAGTACCTTTAGGTAGCAGCAGAGAAGCTGATCCAACATTCTATTAGATCAACAGAAATCTTCTTCATGAAAGAATGCAAACAGTTTGCAAACAGTAGCTAATCTTGAATAAACAATGCATTCACACTCGATATTTTCTCAGGGTTAGCTTTAAGAACATGAGGATGGATGCCCACTTACGGTGAGCAACAGCTGAAGAAAGAAAACAGCAACACAGATTCCTCATCACTGAATACACCTTATTAGAGCAACGTAGACCTATGTATATTGCAGGCACTGACACCAGCCACCAGGCATCTAAATTCCTATTTTGAGGACAATTGGTTTGGAATGGAACACAGTGTTATTCAGGTCTTGAAGTAAATTTAGAATAATTCGATTTGTCTAAAACAATCCCCATCTTATCTTCTCTTTGCTGAAATGTTCTTCCAGAGCAGGAAGTGACATAACAGAAAATAGGCTGATTTCCTATAACTTTCTATCATCTGACATTTAAGCTCCTGCCTGAAGCAATAAGGCATTCTTTACAGCTCTCACATATCCATTGTGAACTTCAAGAGATGAAATATCTTCTTTCCCTAGGTCCTGGTGTATTACAGTTCTACAGAAGATACAATTCTTCGTAATTGTTTGTGAGGGGCATGTGGCATATATGAATGACAAGTCATATCCAAGCACTGCGTGATATGCCCTTTATCCAAAGCAAATAATCAGCCCTAAGAGAATGCAGCTGGTGTATCTTCACTTAGAATATTTCACAGAGGCTGAGATAATCTAACCACTTTTTGTATCAGAATTGTTATAAAACATTAAAGCATGGAGTCATCGTAATTTCAAATTCCTCTTCCCAAAGTGCTTCAAACCACAGACCTCACATTGTATGAAGAGAAGCATTTACACATCTTCTTGTCAAAACCGCCCACCTACCCTCATCCTATTCCTATTGGAGACCCTTCACATCTGAAAGATTAAACATGATTCATAGCCCTGTAATAGGAAACAAACACAATTTTCAACACTGACATGCTGAGGTTGCTGGTGTTCTTTCCTTTGTAAATGATTGAATCTTAGTACACATGTTTCAAGGGGTCTTGAATGTGAATACAAAGAAATTCATCAAAATTAACTGCAGCATAAGGACCATTAAAAAAAAGTAGACACTAAAAGAGAAAATTTCTTTGAAATACATTAAGTTATGGGCAGTGAATGCAGACAGCTAGGGCACATATTTATATTCACACTGAAGTACGCAAAACTTGCTATGTAATTCCGAGCAAAAGATCTCAGGCTGAGAGAGAATCATATTAACAAATGTTTACAGGAACTCAGTTGCAGCCACTTAGGCAACAGGATCTCTTGGTGAGAGCCGTTTTATCCTTTTATAGCCATGGAGTCCCTTTATGCAACTAAGAGGTACATTAAACATACATGTGGCACTTATGAAACAGAATTACATAACTGTACACTGACTAAACTCAGGTTTTAATAATTTGAATCCATTGCATGAGAAACTCAATTGAAGTCAATGGACTTTTTTTCTGAATAACAGTATTACAGTTTGACTCTCATAACCATTCTCAAGGCAAATATATTTGAACTGGAAGACAGAGATGGAGGGACAACAGCCATATCCTGATTGTTGAGTCTACCAGTCATATATGAAAAAAGATGGCAAATTTCCACTTTAAATGTCACAAAAAAGAAGCAAAGAGAGAAGTGAAAGTAATACACAGCAGTAAATTTATTGTGTTCCCTTGGAGTCAGTTTTGCTTGGCAACCTGCACTGCTTTTGAGGATCTTGGGGGAAACCTGCAGGTTGTGGAGAGGTTCTGCAGGGACTCTTGCCAAATTAGACTTCTCTCAATGAACTCACACTGGTTTGAGAAACTCATTAAAAAACCAAAACCTTCCTAACAAATTTGTTTATGTTGACAGCCCAGCTCAAATATAGGTGATGTGTTTAAAGAAATTTGTTGCAAAGTCTTTCAGTGGAAGAAATGCACTAACTTCAGTCATCTTATAGATCCTGTTCCAGTGCACTATGCTTCCTAGTTCAGAGCAGCACTGCAGAAAAACCCACACAACCAAAGCATCAAATAAACATGGTCTGCAACAGCAGATTCATATCAAATATCCACAGACTGTTAACATTCTGAGGGAAACGTTCCGTCTCACACATAGTTTCGTTGTATAGCACCAACTGCTTTCAGCTTTATACAGGCTCATCTGCAATATTTTGGAAGTAGAACCAAAGATCTGTTCTTTCTTGCACTCAGAAGGATGCATGGAAGTGATCCTACCTACCTTTGTGGAACAGGAGGCAGCATTCCACGGGAAGACACTCTCTTTATTGCATCTTGTTTCAAAAAACAGGGTAGATGCAGAGGGGAACCTTACACTGCTTTATTTTCTTGGACAGCCAGGCTTTTTGATAAGACATAATTCCCAGAGCCAGAACAGCCATGTATTTTCTACTGTGTATTTTAATATTTTCAAAATGAAGACTTCAGCAATAATCTGAATTGAATTTTTGAGTCTGAATCAACATTAGTGACTATTGCATCTCTACTCTCAGAGCTCATAGAAGCACGGGCATAAAATGAGCCTACCCTTTTGAAATAATAACCCAGTAATAACATGTGTGGATATATGTAGATTATGGCACTATCTACTCTTAGAAGCTAATACTGTATTTAGTAACGTTACATTCCATACCATGTAAAGGATAAAAGATATAACAGCATGTTTAAATTTTATCTATTTTAAGGAAAAAAAAAAAAAAAGCAAAGTTTTTGCAGGGGAAGTATTACCAAGCCAGACGGATATTCATCTCTGGATTAACATAGAGAATAAACAGAGGGGAGAGAAATAATGAGAACAGGTATTGATTAGCATCCTGGAGACAAGCAAATTTGAGGGAAAGTGAGGAGTCCTAGCAGTCAAGCTAAGTAAAATCTAGTAGAAAAAAAATTCAGAAAAACAGGAGGTACATCAACCACAAACACCAGAGAAAGCAGATATTTGTCTTATGCCAATTAGTACGAAAAAAAAAAGTATTCTGGCTATTATCCAAAATAGGAAAATATTTGATGTTAAACTGAATTGGACTCCTTGGAGAAAAGCAATCAAGAGGTCAATTAAACTTCTGAGACAGTGTTTGATTGGCTTCTGAAAGGTATCCTGGCTGACTGCAGTAGTGGAAAACAAACTCAATGACCTACAAAACCCACTTCAGTTCCATGTTTCTTGATAAACAGGTATTTTATAACAACTATGATGGCCACACTAACTCCAAGAAGAGTTAGATTTGTTGCGCTGAGGCACTGCTCCTCCTCTACACATGAAGAACATGAGAAATGGAACAGGACCTGCCTGATTTCCACACGAACTCAGCCCAGCAGTACAGTGCTTCTCAGGACTTGAGACATGGATAATATCTGTGTTCTTGCAGTCTTACACAGAGATCCAAGGCTCTGGACTTGCAGTTATGTCCTGATTTAATATTCCCTGAATGATGGAGCTTAAGAAATGTATGTAAGTTTTAAATATGCTGAAGACCTTTAAAGAGGCTACATACAATTTTAAAACATATTTTGGAGGTCATTAACATGTTCTCTTTTCTTACAACCATAGTCTTCATCACACCATTCCTCAAACTATGAGGAGACCTCAAGCAAGTGAGGTCTGTCAGTCAGACTGGGGGAGCCACAGTTCCTTCTGCACCTGAGAGAAAGTAACTGTTCTTGACCCAAACAGAGCATTCCCATTGCAATTCCAATCTTCTTGCCTCATCTTCACAAACTTTAAAATGAGCCTCTCCCAAGATATATTTAATTTAATGAACTGCCCTATTTCCATTTTCTGAATCTCTCCAGCTCATCGTTTTCCAAGTGTCCTTCCTTTTGCACAACTGTAACCTAGTTGCAGTGACTGCTGGAGTTAAACAGTAAAGGTTCCTAAAGTAAAAGCTCATCTCGGGCAGCAAGAGGATCAGCTCAGGCAGGCAGGCACCATCCTCTAAGGGTGTTTACTGGGCCTATGATCCTTTCCCAGTTTATTGCAGTTTATTTTCAGTGTAAAATATATGGTGTAAACAGAAGTAAAGATTAAGAACATGGGCTGTTATATAGTTTGAGAACAGAGGCATGAATAACCTACATCTGCAAAAATTTCTCATACCAGCACTTTCAGCAGATTCTCATGCAGAACTCCCGGATGACTGACACCGCCCTTCCCTTTTCTTCCCACCCTCTCTCCACCACCCCTCTGCCCCCTGCAGATTTTCATATTAAATAATACAATTTCACAGTTCAGTCAAATAAGAAAAATGTTCAGATGGAAAAAGTCTGTTCCCAGAAATGCAACTTGTAAGACTACACTCTTTCCAAGGGGAATTCAGAGTGCACTGCCACCACTGACTCATTTCATCTACTGCACCTGCAAAATAAAAAGTTCCTTTAGTCTGATGCCTTTCAGCATCAAAGAGGTTACAGTGGAGCCCACCATGGGCATATTTTGTTTGCTTTAAATTAGCAAGTTCAAATACTGATGCAGCTTGCAATGGCAGGCTGGAGTTCAGTGCAAACTGATGGCAGGGGTGTTTGTTTTACCTCCCAGCTGAATTCTGCAGCCCTGCCAAGCTCCTGTCCTGCTCACACTGTTGATGTACCACATGTCAGCATGTCAAAGTCAGCTTAGGTATCTCTATTCCTTCACATCTCTTCAATTGCAAATGATTGCAAAATGCTGAGTTAACTACTGTAGACGAAGAACGCAGAAAGGTGTCTTAATGAAAAGCAACAGTTTTCAAAGTAAATACTGATATGCATGTATGGGTTTGCTTACTTGAAGGGACTGAATTAAAGCAGAGACTCTTTCAGAAGTTGCTCACACGATGAAAAAAAGCAGTTTTGATGTTACAGAACTGCACCAATTGAAAACATTCAAATGTCTGAGTACACTGTGTATAACCCCTCTGAATTAGTCCTACAAATTTGAGTCAGATTATACTTTTCTTGTAGTTGTTTTTTTTCTGTGAAATTTTACAAATGCCATGTACTCTGCTTGCTGAAACTATTTTTCAGATCAGTCGTTTATTTTATTCATTCATGTCTTCACATTTCAACTTTAAACAGGCTTTTGCTGCTTTCAACATACTTTACAAAATAAAGTTTTAAATAATAAAATTTTAAAATATTTCTTAGCAGAGTACACATACACAAAAGTATACCAGTCCAGAATTCATTCTCTTTTCTTTTCTTTTACACAGAAAACCAAACAAAACATTGTTGTGATTGTCTGTACACTAAAAGATTTCAGGGCAGGAAGGATGGCCCAGTGTTTTCAACATTTGACAGCATCAGTTTAAAGCAATCCTATGATTCTCTGAAACTGATTATGAGAGTGAGGGGCTAAAATAAAGAAGGGAGTAGAGAAATAGATAAATAGTCAGATACTGAGCTATGTAAGGATATGTTCCCCATGAAAGGATTCACTGAAAACTGTCACTGCATAGAGAGCACACAATTCAAGTATTTAAAAAAATCCAAGTGCATCACAAACACTTATTATACCAGAGATAAGCAGTAAGAAAATGCCTGATAACTTCTCCAAAGTACTATCAAAAGGTGGAACAGTAGAGCTGGGGATGGCTTTCTTTGGATTTTGGTTTTGCTCTATGTTGTTTCTCAACAGTGCACAGCATTGTGACTGTAACTTGGGTCTATTTACTAAAGAAAACAATATTCATAACAAATATGGGTATTGGCCTTGAATTCAGTTTGTTCTCAAAAGCAACCATGTGAGTTAACTTCCTGGCTGATAGGAAGGGCAGCACATCAAGGGCAGTCAGCATGGCTGTGAGGACTCACAAAGTTCACAAGCAACACCACAAGAGTAGGATGGAACACTTGGCCACACTTTCATGCCAATTGCACAAGGCAAGAGGTAGAACATGAACAGCCTGGCACAGGATAATTCTGGGGATAAGTCCATTATATGACCTTTACTCAAGTCCTTAGTCACAGATATCAGTGACAAAATGGACATGTATCCTTGTGATGAACAATTACATTTTGTGGTCTATGTGACTGAGAATGTCATATTTCTGTGCCTCCACATGCACCTGCAAGCTGCAAACCTTCTCACCTCACAGACTATGCTACATTTCCAGACACTTGGAAAATCAAGACCAATTAAATGAACTTATGCAAAAAAAGATTATAACTAGCAATAAATTTCCTGATAACAGGCAAGTAACTCAAACATTTTTTTTCTATGTATCTAGAAAAGTAATTTCTTTAGAGTTTGTTGAGTGTCCCTTCCCTGGACTCACTTCTGTATACCCTTGTACTTTTTTATTCTTCAATGCTAAAAATATAATAACCTGGCCTTTTATTCAGCGAAAGCAACAGTGACTAAAATATATGAAAGAAAATCCTGTTTGGTAAAAAAGTCAGAGACTCTCAAATCATGTCGAAATATTCAGGTTGAGTACTCCTTTCAAGGGAAAGAAGCACTTTTGCAGCCTGCGGGGGAGTGCCAACCCTGAGCCTGTCTCAATCAGCATGTGGGTTCTGTATGGCCCAGCTGGGAACATGGGATTCAAAGGGGAATTCTGGTTCCCTGATGCAATGGAATCAGTCACAGAATTCCAATAGTTTTATAAGAGATTATCAGCCTTTGCACAGAAATTTTCATTTTGCAAAAATGAGGATTAATCTACTAATGTTACCCAATTAAGTACCTATGTATGTTGGCCCTGTAGCCATATAGCATAAATGTAAGCACCAAGCTAACTATTTTAAGACTTGGGCCATAAATTAACGAGATTTTTTTTCCTCTGTAAGCAGAAGACTAAGGAAAACAACCATCCCAATAACATACTACAAAGTTCCAGGAGCTCCCTACTAGAAGATTGTGAGGTGCTTAAAACAGATGTAATAGTATGAAATAATAATTTATCCAAAATAATTTCATTAGAAGCATCAAGTTTACAACATCTGCCATGAGCTTGGTTACAGACCATAAGAGTGTAAAGAAACAGAAGCATCTGCTACTGTAAATCCTTCCAGCTACTCATTTGCAAGTATGACTTGCTAAAGGACAGCATCAACCAGCAGATGACTGTTGTAAAAGTCAGGCTTAGCCCTGCCTCTTTTCCCTTCTTGTGCAAGTATGTGTGTAAAAATGTTAGCAATTTTTGCTGATGTTGTTTATACACTGCAGAAAGCCATGAATATTTCATTCTAAAGCTAAATTAACATCATACCACAATTACAGATTTCTCCCCAAATGCACTCCATTCTGGACTTCAATTTCCTTTTATACTCTAGAAAATAAGGGTTTTTCTGCAAAGAGCTGCTGTTTCAGATGTCTGAAAGAATTTTTCATCCAAACAGTGCCCACAAAAAAAAAATAATTTCTCTACTTGTACTTCAAACATTAGTTGTCAGATGTACATTTACTTGAAAACATAGATACGGTAATCAAGCAAAAGCACCAGAAAAGAAAAGAAAACAAGCCAAGGCAAGGGAGAAAAAATTAATACAAATTAAAGTTTTTATAAATTTTTAGATCTGAAAGAACATAGAGAAATATGTTGTTTGGAGCAATAGCTTGACATTAATCTCTTTCTGGTTAAAGGTATCTTACATAAAGTCTATTTTTCTGTTAATACATTGAGGTATTAAAGATTTAAGCAGCTAATATTTATTGAACTATTGTGTCTGCCACACTCAAAAGAGTCCAGATCAATTACAGATTTGCAACATAAGTATTAATATGCAATATATCTGGGGCCATTCACTGATAGATATGGTTTTAATGATGAAACCACCAGAACTAATGAGTGACAATAAATGACAATGAAATCAGTAGCCTCAGTATTATAAAAAGCAGGTACATTTTTCACATTTGTAATTCTTTTCCTTTTTATGTTTTATGTTTGACCAGTGGATTTTTGTGATTTTTCTTTCCTAATTCATGCCAGATCCTAATTCAGTCAAGCTTTGCAGTATTTACACAGAAGTATTTTATTCAGAAGTCTCAGAGCACTAAAGAAAAAATGTACTGTATGCTGATACTAATGATGATGAAATCTCCATAATTTCTAGGTATATTTATCTTCCAATTGCTTTTTTTCCTATGGAAACAAAACTTAATTTTATGTACTACCCTTCATGTGATTCCAATTCTCTTCCTCCCCATGTGAGACTTGCAACCTTTGGACAGTTTCATCTGAACATGATAGAGGCAGTGAGGTCTCATGATTAGTTAAGACCTTGTTAATCTTTGTAAAAAACAGGTGTGCATATAAATTTTTAAAAAATTATTATTATTTAGATCTACTGCTACATTCAAAATTAGTGACACATATAGCAGATGGGGAATGCCCTTAAATGGAAAATAATAGGCAAATATAAGTACAACACAAAATCATACTATAACTCAGTTGGATCAATGGATGGAGGGACACCACATGAAAACTTTCTTTAGTTGTGGTGTTCACAGATTTACTTTTTTATTACTTGGATCTGTAATAAAATCCCATGATCCTAGGCAGTGTTTTACATTGCATCCATTCAGACCAGCAGACAGAAATGGACTTTAAAGAAATACATGTATGTTCATATCCTCCCTCTTCAGTACAAAATTCGCCCTGTTCTCAATTTACTGTAATCAGCTGCCTGAGCATAAATGTACCATCACCCTCTGCTGGAAAGAGTTCAATCTACAGTCAGAGACAACTGTAAATGCTAGATCCAGAATAAAACTTGGGAACACAAATCAAAGTTTGCAACACATCATTTTATAGATAATGATCACCTTCAATAATGAAGACCATTGCACTGGACATATGTAGCATTAGTTTACATCCTTTAGATGCCACACAATTATTTGTTAAAGTGAAAACTCTACTAATGAAATATTAATTATAAGTAATTTTTACAAATATTTTACCTCAATCAACAATTAAGTAAATTTTTTCAGTCCTTAAAGTACATGTACAGGACTTTCACATCCTTGGAACTAAAGTATTTGAACCCCTTCCTACTCCTTTCCTTGCATAAGTTACTGGTTAGTTTTAATGTAAGTAGAGCTGTTTGCTCTGTTTTTCATATTAGAGATGTTTGCTCTGTTTTTCATATTAAAGAGCCATGGTAAGCAAAGAACTCCTGATGGCCCTAACACAATCCTAATAAAAAATTTTAAAAAACATGGAAAACATGAGACAAATAGGAAAAGCCAGCTGCTCACATTCCAAGGTTGAAAGAACTAAACGAGTAACAGATGGTCCAGACTACCTTTGGCCATCGAAATCATGCCCAAACAATACACTACCCAGTTGTGCAGAAGAGTGGAAAACCACATAGATTCAAGTGAAGGGAAACACATAATGGCTTGAGGGTTCTAGCGATTAACTTCTCATGAAGCAATGTTAATGGACTACCACCTCTCTCTGTGAATCTCTTTTGATTCAGACCTGCAAGCAATAAAATCTGTCCAATCTCTGGAAAAAACGTGAGATGAAACGAGATATGAAAAGCTAGTTGCATTACTACTGTTAAATTAATACTACCTACAAGGTGATTTTGTGTTTCTATGTGGAAAAATGCATGCAGTTCTAGTCTTTCTGTCTTAGAAAGAGTTAGCTGTCACAGACATAAACGCAGATGTGTGCTGAAAACATACTGATAGCACAAACATCAGGGCACATTGGAAGAAAAATAAGAATTTCATTTATTTAATGGCATCTTTCCTCTTAATTTGCAGCAAATCTTGGCACTGTTTCTTCCCAAGTATAACAACACTGCTTGAAAAATAAAGGTTTAGGTATCTCATTCACTTACTGGCACAGACATTTACGGAGAACATGGCAGATGACATGGTAGTGGGGTGAACCCTCTCTTAGGCTCCAATAGGCACCAGCTGGAAACAGCAGTGAACAAGTTCAAAAAAGTATGACTAGGTGGTTTCCACACAGTGTACAACTAATGGTGAAAATCTTTGCCACAGGCAGCTGTGGAGACTAAACTTTCAATGTCTCTAAGAAAAACCCCAACTGGGCAAATTTATTGAGGAATAACACAACAAAGATGATAAATTATAAAGACACTCATCTCTAGCTTGATGAAAACACATATCACTGCACAGTCTTATCCTCTTCCCCAGGTTTCCCTTACCATATAATATCACAGAAGGTATTGTTTAGACTGGCCTTTCCCTGGATCTGGTACAGTGTGATACAGACAGGCTCACCCCATGTTCAGACTCTGTCTAACCCTTCTGATACTTGAAACTAACCATTGTCCTTGTGGAGTACCCTGCACATCTAAATGTCTTCTGAATACACACAGGCATGTAACTCACCTCTCTCCCTCTCTTCTGCATCACAGAATTGTTTAGTTGGATAAGACCTCCAAGATCATTGACTCCAAGCTTTGACTGAAAACCACCTTGCCAACTAAACCATGGCACTATCTGCCATGTCCAGTTGTTTCTTGAACACCTCTAGGGATGATGACTACACCACTTCCCTGGGCATCCTGTTCTATTGTTTAACCAACCTTTCAATGAAGAAATTCTTTGTGAATCAGCTCGTGCTCTCTCAAAGCTCACCCTATAAACAACAGGTACATGCAGCTGATGTTGCCTCATCCGTTCTTCCTCATCTCACATGCTCTCTTAGCCTTTAAGTAGTCCAGTGGGTAGAGCAGTCACAAAGACAGAAAAGACTGGATACATTCTTCTTGGCCTTCTAAAGGGAAGGTTAAAGCATAACCAATAGATGGAGCATGAAGTGCAGTACTTGCCCAACTGCCCAATCAGTCTGTCATTATCTCAAGCAAAGATGTATTTTTCCATCCATAAGATAGTTTAAGAATAAAATACATACTGTCTGCTGATCAGGGCAAAGTTAGAAACGGGGCTCTGAATCTCTTAAATCAGAGGAGAACTGAGCATAGGACCCTTACACTTTGGGGTGAGCTCTTCAGCTTCTGAGCTGTGAAACGGATAACAAAGAATGACAGCTTCTTACACAAGTTGAAAAGAGATCAGGTCCTTGACTCCTCAACCTCCTGCATAGACAAAACTTACATATTTAGATTCAAAAGAAGATCCTGCATTGCAAACATAACAATGAGAGAAGTGAGGTCTTGGCAGTGAAACAAAGAGCTTTCTGACATCTTTAAGACTCTCCCTTTCTGGAGAATTCCCTGCTCCTGTCTAGCTTAGGGAAGCTTTGAATCCTCTCAGTTTCTTATTCCTGACTGTGGGTGTCATGTGTCTCTCTCTTTGTCTTTTTCTTCCTTTTTAAAAAATTTAGATTACATGACAGGAAATTAATAAATAAAATTGAAGCTGTTACACATATCTGACCATAAGCGTGAAAGAAAGAAATACAAGAAAACCCTTGTTCTGATATGATGCTATTATGATCTGAACATTCCATTGCCAAAGTTTAGTGTACAGATTGCTACTAGCTACTGATAACACACCCAGACAACTCCTTCTTGCCTGGCATTGATCTCTGAAATACACTATGGACTAGTCTAGCATCAACAGAAAATGCCCATGTGATTTTTCCTCAACACAGTTCCATCAAAATAAACTTGAAATTCATGTTTTAAAATAATCTCGTTTATTCTGACTGAAACGGAGTGATTTTTTCTGAAAGTCCTCAGACACCGAATGTAGGGAAGACAAATGCTTTCAGCAAAGAGGTGGTTTGGGGACAGATAACACTGATTTCTTCAAGTCAGCACAAATGCAGCTGAAAAGGGACACATGTCACAGTCTAAATCACCAAAGAAATAACAAAACTACTAGCTAGGATGAAGAACTGAGAAACACTGATAATCTAAAAAAAATCCTCCAAAGATAGTTCACTTTCAGAATGTTGGGTTTGAACTGAGAACAGCACATCCGGAAAGACAGGCTGAAACATGAAACTAAATTGAGAGAGACAGAATGGGGTGAAGAGGTAAGCTTGGGAGTTGCCCTCAAAAAGCAGCTAGCAAAAGCTTTCACAGTGCTTTATATCATTCAAACATTAAGAGGAGGAAGAAAAGAGAGGGAAAAGCAGGACCCATGGATACATGTGAAAGAACTCAAATACAGAAGAGATAATGTTCAAGGAGATTGTTAAGCAGCACACAGAGGAATAAGGGGACATTAAAAGAACAGAAGGGATATGGATTTATCAAAAAATGAAAAAGTGGAATAATACGGGAAAATGACAGGACTATCCATGCCAAAAGAGGTTGGTTGAATAAACTGGAGAAGAATTAAATAAGAATACACTTAACTTTTACTTTTTTTAGTTTTGTATATTTTTCTGAGGGCATTTTGGCTGTGGCAATGAAGCTGAATATTAAAAGGATAAATATAACAATTATAAAAAGCCCTGGAAAAGATTTGCACTTTCAGATGAAAGAATTACTAAAATTGATTTATTTTGGTGTCTTTCAGAAATCTCTACAGCTCCAGTGTGTCTGTATATACTCATCTTTGTGATTTCCTTATAGGACCACAATGTACCTTATCACCTCTCAAATAATCATACTTTGACTATGCCAAGCTTTACCTATTATTTAATGACACATTTCCAATTTCCAGATTTCTGTTCCATAAAAATTTCCTAAAAACCGTGCTTATATAAATAAGGTCATTTCAGGTACTACTTTAACAAATTAGCAGCTGTTGTGCCACTATTAGTCACTGCAAAATCCAGGCTGTTCTGTCATTCAGTTATGATGCTGCCAATTCCATTTCCTGGCTTTTGTCTTTCTGGCCAATACATGCGGTTTGGGGAAAATTCACTTCTGCTGTCTGGTGGACCAAACATGACTGCACCACAAGACTTTGACCTTAGAAAATGATGAATGGTCACCACTTAAAAACATGGACATATTTTGGGGTGAAATTCACATGAGCAAATTATATTAACATCTAGTAAATTGAGGAGGAATACTTGTTATAGCTCAGCTATAAAAAATAGCAATGTTAATCTGTTAAAAGCTATACTGCTTTAAGATGCACTTTTTACTTGTACATTTAGTATTATGCCAAGTCAGCTCATTTACCAATCAAACCATTGTGCTCAATTGACAAAGACAGTTAAGAGCAACAGTATTCTGTAATAACCTAATTGTCAGTTCCTGTCTGGAAGTCATCTATACTACTGGCTTTCACTAGCAATGCTGGTAAGAAGCATAAGCAGTGAAACACAGCCAAAACAACAGTATCATCTATAAAAAAATTTGAAAAGGTTTTTGAATTCTTGACTGTTTCTAGGCAAATGCATAATTTTTATTTCCAATTCCTGAATTATTTTTCAAGTGTAAAGGCTTTCAACCTTTTCTATACTTTTTGCAGTGTGTTGTAACTCTTTGTTTTGACAGTTTAAACAAAATCTTCCAGTTTTTCCTGCACCTGGTCCAGCCTGAGACCATGCTTTCCAAATACAGTCTTCCAAAATACTATTAGTGGCTTGAGCAATGCTGTTAATAACCTCAAACACTCTGCCTTTAAGAATATATAAAGAGACCTTGCTACACAATTTACACTCTCATAATTTTTTTTTTTGTTGTTGTTTTCTCCCAGCTAAAGCAATTGCCAACTGCTGATTTACAATCAGCATGTGATTGACAAACAGATTAGATTTTTTTCCTTTCTAGCTTATCAGCCCCTAGTTTATGGCATCACCTATGTGTGAAATGCTGCAAACCATATTAATATTTATCTTATTTCTGGAACTCCAGTATTCAAATACACTAAGCATTTCCCATGTCAGGTACTGGTTTCTATATTGATGATTTCTCCCAATACTCTCTTAAAAAAATTCTTAGAATTCTTCCACCCTTCAATGCTAATCATTAATTAAAACATTAAATGACACTAACCATAAGAGAATGAGAAAAAGCTTTGAGAAAGTCTTTCAGACCAAACATCCATTTCAGAGATCCTATCAGCATGTTAAACCCATTTTTACCAATGCTAACCTAAGCCCAAGTCTTACAGTTCCTCACTAACCACCTCCTCCTCTAGAGTAATTAATATCATAGCTGTTACTATGTCAAACACTTAATGAAATGTAGGCAGGCTTCTTGTTTCCAGTGAATAATTTCAGCCTGAAAAGCACTAAGTACAATGTGACCTGCCTTTCAGTAAAGAGAAAATTGAGTCAATTATGATCTCTTTGTCTTCATCCTTATGTCCTGCATTATTTTTATTAAAAATCATTGAAATTATATAACAAGTGAGTAATCCTCAGAACCACTTCTCTACCCTTCTCTTTCACCTGGATGCTGGAGTCCTAAACAACAATAGTGGTGCTGGAAACAATCCAATATCCCTCACTTTTATGGGATGGAGCTAATCAGGTTCCTTTCTTCTCCTCAGGCAGTTCAATCCCTCCTGCTTTCACATACTGGTAAAATTTGTGCCCTCCTTCCTGTCCTTTACTAGTTCATCTTCACCCTAACATTTGCTTTCTTATTGCAAAGAAAGGTATTAAATACATTTTCCTGTCCAGAATGTATTTAGTCTTGGTCCATCCTTGTTTCCCCATACACTCACTTGTTTTTATCTTGTTCTCTTTACATGTAGCTATGAGGAAAAAAAACCAAAACAAACAAACAAACAGACAAAAACGAAACAAAAAACCCATGTACAAAACACTTGCTGTGAGTTTGTTTGTAGGGCTAAACTTAGCTTCACTTCTCATAAGCATCATTTTACTCCTACCCTTTCTAACTTCCAAGATACACTTTTCTTTGACAATCAGATTCTTTTTCCATTTCTGTATTTGGTTTCTCTTTGGACGTAATTCAGTTAAGGAAGTTGGACCTGCCTGGCTTCCTACAGGCAGCACTCAGCATCTTACAAGATCATATCCTGCAATGGAATAAATCTGCATAAACTAACAGTGCATAAGTTAAGTCTCAGAATGAAAACAAGGTTCTTGATCTATCAAAGGCATATGTTCTGAAACCATTTTCCAGCAAAAGAAGGGCAAAACTCCTGAACTGATTTTAGGAACAAGATTTCCTCACTCTATGGAAGAAAACTCTATTATCAATACCTTGCTTTTATTAGGTTTTTCCTTAGTGAAAACCAAAATGTCTCTTCTTAAACTAATGGACATATGAAGCTGTATGCAATCACTTATCAGCATCTCTTATAATGAAAGAATAAGCATTTAATCTGCACATCAGTCCTCAGAGAAAGAACTACAGTCCCAAGGACGCCAAGCTTTATCAGGCTGCAATGGCAACATATTGGTGTTTAGGATTTGCATATCTTCATACCTTATGAGGCTACAGTAGTTTCTTGAACATATCTTTGTTCATAAAGGATGACAAAAATTATTATTACCTGTTATTCAGGCAAAGAAGAATTCACTGGGATTCTGAACTTTATTAACTATAGATTTTGCTTTGCATTTGATTAATGATTGATTTGGGTGTCCCATTAAACAACTGGGATATTCCTAAAGCTGTTCTTTCTTAAAAATAAATTAGTTCTGAAAGTTTTCATTCAGCTCTTGCAATTCTAGTGTCTCCGTATTTTACGGAATTTGCTGTGGAACAAACT
This sequence comes from Climacteris rufus, assembly GCA_013398175.1. Taxonomy (NCBI): domain Eukaryota; kingdom Metazoa; phylum Chordata; class Aves; order Passeriformes; family Climacteridae; genus Climacteris; species Climacteris rufus. Next base: position 110,055 of record VZRZ01002852.1, read on the forward strand.
CACCTTCCTCAGTCTTTCATGTCTGTATTATCTGAACACATGTTCTGACCACAATCCCATATCCCAGTTTCTAGAGGCTAAAGTAGGGGAAAAACAACATATTACAGAAAGTCTTCCTTCCTTCCTCCCACCCAGCAGCTAACTCTTTTAGAGCCAAGAACAGAAAGAAAGATGGGACCTGCTTCAAGCTAAGATTTTTGAAATATTCACCAGTTTTGTGTGTCTTTTTCTAACTGCATGATTATAAAGTTGTGCTAAGATTTCCATCAAGGCAGAAACATGTAAAACCTGTCATTCTGCAGCTTTCCTTTTAATATATTATTTTTCTATTACAGATGTGAATATTTTTTTGCAAAGTTATGACTCAAATTTTAGCATATAATTCACTTACTGGTTTTACTGATGTTTATAATAAAAGTCATCACCAAAAAAGGCACCAGGACCCAGATTGTTTTCCGCAGTGTTAGCACAGGCAAGTAGAACTAATCTTTTACTCACAGCATGCCAGTGAGATGTAATTAAAAGCTATTGTAAATTTTGAGTATTTCAGAGAACTCTTAGTTGTCACAGTTGTCTAAAAACATCTTTCATAGGGAAAATGTTGGGTTTTGACTGTTACCAATAAGTCCTTTAAGGACAGACTCTACTCCAAAGTAGGTTTGCTCAGAAAATACATTTGCACAATATGGCTCTGGTATTCATGGATCTGAGATTTCATTTACCATATCAAAGTTAGAACTGGGTTTTGCTTAGCTGAGGAAGCTATGGAATAGTCTTACTCTAGGTATTTCATATGTTCTATTACTTTTTTGTATGTTCCATTAAAGCCTAGTAACTGGCAATATTTCATTGCTGCTCACTAGATCTAGCTTTTTTTGTTTGTTTGTTTGTGGTTTTTTTTGTTTTGTATTTGGTTTTTTTTTTTTTTTGGGTTGCTTTTTCTTTTAAACAATAACAATCAACTGGTACCACATATTTCCAAGTTCTCAGTATATGGTACTAAATTAAGTGCTTTGATTTTCTAATGCTTTACTCCTTCCAGGGAGTTAGTCATGGATGAGGTAAAATACACTGGCAGTATTTTCATGAATGGCCTGGTCTGTGAGGAACCCTCCCCAAACTTTCATTGAAAACTATTCCTAAAAATTTCAGCTACAGCATGACAGGTTGCTTGACTTTTCTCTTTATCAAGGACTACATCCAACTCCAGAACGTGCCAGTTCTATAGCTGGAGGCTGATGCCTCCTCTAAGGCTTTCATTACAGTAGCAGCAACCCATATAAGTGGCATATAAAAGTTCCCAAACTCAAAAAACCAGACAGTAAAACTGTTGCCCTGTGATGCCATCAAAGCCTCACATGAAGCCAATGATGCATATTTCGGCAGTGCTGGCGTAGAAAAGCACTTCACTAGCAAAATCAAAACAGCAGGCCCCAGTAGGAACAGAGAGAGCTGTGCCCTGTGCCCAGACATGTTCTAGCACTCTTTCGGTGGAAGAGGGAACTCTGGCTGAAGACTGTCACGTAGGGATTTGAATGAAAGTGCAAGTGTATTGTTTGGTTTGCATTTCTTTTTATTTCATTCCTGGAAGTTCATCTCTATGGGAAACTCACTGCTATGATGTGGCATTATCTGTCTTTGAAAGGACTCAAGCAGAGATATGGGAGAGGTAAAGAGAAGGCTGTTCTCATCTGTAACAGAATGGGAGCCTGATACTGCAGCACGCCTCTTCTTCAGGTTATCCACATCACCAAGCACAGCAGTATCTAGGCTCCACCCCTTTTTTCTTCCTTTTCCAACAAAGTCTCAGTGATACCCTATTATCTTCACAGCCAAAATAATGACCATTTTCAGACACAAAGACAGAAAATGGAAAACAGAATTATAACTTTGCCTTGTTCCTTTCCTGTTGCCCTTTCATTGATTAAAAAAAGAAAAAAAATCATCTGAGTCTTCATTTATGAAAAACTAATTACTTATGAGTTAGAACCAATAAATCTTTACATGATCTAACACTCTTTCAACTGAAATATTGACTTTATTCAGATGAGCTTAAAAGAGTTACAATATCACTGGGAATTTATTTCATAACAGAAACACAATTGCCTCTGTTTGCATTACTGTACTGTAAAAGGTCACCACATGCTAATGCAAAGTCAATGAATAAAGAAGCACCCAGTTTTAAAAATGAATTATTTTGTCAGAATTTTTTTCCCTTCCTTAAACATGGGGGGAGGGTATAAAGGGAGCTCGAGAAATACACTTGTCCCACAGCATTCAAAAACGCAGATCCGAAACACTAACCCAGAGAGGGGACTCCAGTCCAGGGCCAGAAGAAGCTTCTCTGTCAGCTGGGCTCTGCACTGTGAGCACTGGTGCTGCAGGAAGGCCTGGCTTGGGAGAGCCTCCTCCACAAGCTCACCTGCAGCACCTCTGTCCTGTCCATTCTCTCCTGTCCACAGCATCCCTCAGTGACCAGCTGAGGCAATACAAATTTTTTCTTGCCAAAACATTCCTTCTTTTTACATATGTTCAATAAATAACCAGAATCTCTTGTTAAATCATCACTAACAGAATCTCTATAGCGTCAAGCAGGGGAATAGAAAATTACTCATCCAGTCAAAGATGAAAAGCAAGCAGAGCTGTCTCAATTTTCCAGCAGCAATTCTGTCAGGCACAAATTCTGTCTCAGACAAAAACTGGCGTGAAGTGCTTGAGTAAATTACTCCCAACTACTTCTGTCTGCAGTGACTGTATGATACACCTCTTGTTTTCAGCCATTGAAAAAAATATCTGTAATATGTTCTTTGAAGACCTCTGGTGGCAAAGACTGAGCACTGACCATCCCTCTATTTTGGATAAGAACATGAAATCCCCACCAGAGAGGCTCATGCAGTGATTTTGAATGGAAATCCTGTGCACTTTCAAACAGCTTGCACAGTGGCTGACTGTAGTTTTGCTTTAAGACACACTTCCTGGAACTAACATATCACTGTCCTCATAATACCCACCACTATGAATAATTGCATAACTAGAGCTGAGCAAATAATTATTTTAGCTTCTTTTTATGCTGCATGGAATTATCTATAAATTGCAAGTACTGTAGACATAATATTAGATGAAAGAAATGAAATAACATTTATTCAAATGACTAATCATTATTTCAACCTTTTTCTTTTTTTTTTTTTTCTGAATCATAGGGTTAAGGCAAGAAAGAATAAATGTTTATGACACATTCTGACCTGTCCTTCACTTCAAGACATAAAATCCATTATCCTATTATTTTCTTTTAGTTTGTTTTGTTGTTCAAGTAGTCAAAATTATCCAAGCCACCCTGTACAGTCCAAAATCTGGCCATAGATCATTTTGGACACTATATGCTAACTAATAATAAAATTCTGCTTTCCAAGATATAAAACTGTCTCTTTCAATGGCCCAATTCTATCTAGGTTTTGTTTTATGAATTAGCGTGTTGTCAATCTATCCAAACTGCTTTACTTCTTGCTCCTTTCCTAAATCAGTATGATAGCATCTACAAGCACGAGAATATAAATGTTGTGAAAGGTTAAATTGGCATCCTAGTATTTTTAGGTACTTATAAGAAGTTTTAGTATACTTATTTCTCCCAGACAGCAATAACCATGTATTATCAAGAAAAATGGGTCAGGAGTAAAAGGAAACATTCTCTCAATTTGAAGCTAGACTCCACAAGAAAGGCAGAAATTATCATCCTGTTTTTCAAAAAACCAGAAATGCACTCTTTCACCCACAGATTTCCTACATATATCAAATGTCCAAAGAGATGCTTTCTCTTACTCGGTAGCATGAGTAAAAAGCACCTCTGCACAGCAAGACATTTTAACATTTGAAGAACATAAATCCTTGAGGACACAGAGTCCCTGCAAGTGACACGTTCTCCTAAATGCTGAGCACCCAAGACTCACAAGCTAGCATTTTCTTTAAATAAAGTTGTGATAGAACTTCATTGAACTCTAAGATTAAACCATAGTGGTCTGATGGAGTTTAGCTTCCCCAAGGTCTTAGTACATTTCTGAACTTAAATATCAGATTAAATGGGCTCATTATCATTTAAAAAATTCATTCTTATGATTATAAATGAGAAATTACTGTGATAAAGCTGATTTGTGGTGATATCTTTACATATTTTAAATATGTAAAATTTAAATTTAAATTTAAATTTAAAACATTTAGAAGGGATTTCCCCATTTGGCTTTTTTACTACTGATTACATTACAGTTTATACCATCCCAGTAGTTCATTGGTCAAACTACTGTGGGAACAGGAGCTGTAATGAAAAATGGGAATTCCACTTCAGATTTTGCAACTGATCTTTCAACAACTGTGAAAAATCCAGACAATGAATATGTCCAAGTCTCATGGCTTCACTTACCTATAAAATTATTTCTGTTTTAAATCATCCTATACTCAAAGTCATTGCTTGAATCTCAAAGCATGACACACTTCACGGGTGACTTCAACAAGCATTTTGTAGCTTCTGTGTAAATAAGTTATGTTGAGAGGGAAACTATAGGAAAAAGAGCAAGTCAGAAGAATATGATCTGTATGCAAGATATGCAGGGGAGAGCAGTACCAAGACCTGAACTTGTATCAGAATATCACAACACTACCCATAAAATTGTGAGTGAAACAAACATCAAAGCCATTCAAGTGGTCATTCATCCCTGATATAGCATTATTGATACATTTGGGCTCTCCTGGTTGATCCATATTTCACCAGTCTTCATCATGGGTAGGCAAAAGACATCAGGCTAGCAAAGGACTGTTGCTTCAACCATAAAAAAGGTGGTTTTAAAGACCTGAGATGTCATTCTCAAACATCAAGGAAAAAAAGAATATCAACAGCTTATCTTTATTTCAATAATTGCATAGAAGCCCTCAAAAAAAAAAAAACAACTGAAGGCTAGAAACACATCTGGTTCAGTGGAAAGGTTACAATGACATCAAAAATATTCAAATGTCTAAACAAGGAACCCAGTGCAACGTTTTCAACAAGATCCCACCTTTCCCAATTTACAAACTCAAAGCTAATCTCACAGAGAAAACAGAAAGATAGACAGGAACAAAATGAACATCCAACAGGTGAATCTTTATAATGTGCAATTACCTATTCCAGCACAGTGTGTTCAGAATATTGTTGAGAACTTTTCTAGAAGTTTGCTCCCACCATTTTATTCTATAGCTGTCTCACAGAAAAGAAGCTGACAAGGGTAACCTCACCTTTGCTTTGAGAAGACAGGATCATAAGTATTTTTGGTGCTGCCTTTAACAGGGACATGCTATGTCCCTTAGCTTTAGTATGCACAACCTAAAAGAAGCTGTGCCAAATTCTAACAGCAGTTACTTGAACATGAAAATAGGAAAATCCATTTAATCAAGCTTTATTGATAGCTTTTAATGCTCAAGTATAATACATGGCATCAGTAGACAGAAGAGTCTTTTATACACATCTGCAAAATACATATAATATAGCATGCAGGCACCAACAAAACACTGGTTAGTTCAAATACTAGTTGTAATAACCCTCCAACTTCATTAAAATCAGTGTAATCTCATTCTCCTAGAACTAAAGTGCAGGGAATATCATAGCTACTGATGTGATCCCCGTAAGTTGAAAAAGTGCATTTTACATATGTAGAATAATAACAATGTTGCTTCACCCAGGAAGGTGTGAGAATGTAAGCTGGACAAGTTTGTAGAGATGTAGTATCTTTCTGTGGACCAAAAAATACATCCAGAATAAAATTAGACTTAGCTTCTGGACTCTACTTCAGATCTGCAATGTGGTTGAAACTAAATTTTTCTCAAACAATTGTGGAGACATAATCTGAAGCTTAAATCATGGGAAATTTGCTATAGGAGTTGTTTGGTCAAATCACAGCAGTAAAGCCAGTTCTCATTAGTGCAAACGTATTTATTTCTTCCTTATGCTGCATTGCCAAACTGTAGCTGTGATGAGTGAAAAAGATACAGTTCCCTACATGGAACATTTAAAAAGTAAATAGGTAAATAATTCACTAGACTGTCAATGAACAGAAATTAAAACTTGAGCTATAACTCCCTCCAGCACTAAGTACAATTTTTTTACTGTTTCAATCTTGTGAAACCAGATTTAAAAACTGCATTTTTAATACTCTGCAGATCTAAAGAATAATTTAATACTCGTTGTTTGACATTTACACTACAGATGATCTCAGGAAACACAATAGAGTTGTCTCAGGTTCTAAACCCAAGACACTCAGTGTTTCTGCAGAAGTTGGAACAGTGGAGATTTTGCTAGTTCAGAAGGTGTGTTCAGATGTACAACTTCCATCTAACTTTAGCAAAACCAGGAATCTGGCCCTAAATGACTTGAAGTCATCCACACTACCCAGGAGTGGAACAATTAGAAAAGGCATGGGATATTGTTATTTACAAAGATGATGGCCACAGGAAGGTCCCTCTGTTATCCAGAAATTATCTGTATTAATCAGTCTCTTCAAGACTGAAATTAGGTACTCACCGTCCTAAAATAAGAAGTGAAGTCATCGCAAATATCTACTCCAAACTGGTGCTTTGAGTACCTATCCAAGGTGAGTCTTCTTGACACTATTTAATTTTTCCGAAGTAGATCACTCATATGTCTCTTCTGATGTTTCATAAAGTATTAACTGAGCAAAACACAAAATCAATGTTCCAGTGATCATGAATCTCTATAGATTCTGGGAAACAGGAATATAAATATCTTCTGTAAACCCAGGTGAACAGGATTTCCAGCAATGGCCTTCTGCATTCTAGGAGAACTCCTCAGTTATTAGTTAAGTCATGCAAAGTCTAGTTCATCTTTTGGCCTTGGAAAAGGCCACTTCTATTTTATTGCATCTCTCCAGGATTGTCTTCGCATGCATGACAGACGAGGGAATGCCTCTGAATCTGAGAAACACTGAGGGTGGCCTCTGAGTCTCTGCCTTTAGATATGCTTCTAAGTGGCCTGCATGGACATCAGTCCATAAATACCTTTGTACTACTTGAATGGCAGACACTCCAATAATATAAATGTTATCGACTGATCTGGGAATTTATGAGTTCTAATGCATACACCCAGTCACTTAGGTATCTAAAGATGCCTAAAGCCATAGGTATCTAACTACTCTGAGGGTCAGGAGGAGCATATAAAGATGTCCAAACCAATTCATACTACTCATTCCATGTGCCAAAGTAAAACAATCCATCTGCTCCAATTCTAATGCTTTGGTTTTTAAAATGGTTTGTATTGACTGTCCCAAATGGAAAAACCTAAGGGGATTTCTAAACTCTGTGTGATAGATGTTTTTCCTTGTTTAGGATTTGAAGAACAGATTCTACTGAGACAGAGTATGAAATGAGAAAGTCCCAAAAAAAAGAGCCGCAATCATTCAAAAAAGAAAGTGTAAGTACACGGTCTGAAATTTTATTATACTGAGTGCATAATATAAAAACTAATTTCATCCATCCTGTTTCCAGGAAAACATGGAGATTTAAAATGGAAAATAGCAAGTACCATGCCAAACATTTCTCCACAGAGCTCTCAGCCCAAGACAGCTTGTGACAGCAGCAACAGGGGAAGCTCCAGGAAGGCCAGTTATTTTGGGGCATTGCTGTGATAGAAAATAAGCCTATCTGCAAAAGTGACATTTGCCCAGAACTTGAGTTTACTTTAGATGGTTAATGAGTGGCATAATCCATATAAAAATGGAGAGCAAAATAACTGCTCTGTACTCTGTACTTATCCTTTGTAATCCTTCAGTAGTTTTATAAAAATTGCATCATGGCAGTAATGCTTGAAGTTTTTTTCTAATGACTAAGCTTTTTTCTAATGACTTTCATTCATTAGTAATTATGAATGCTGTTCATCAATAACCTTCTGGATATTTCCTTTCTTCAAATATCCTTTCTTCAAATGCTTTCAGTAATCTGTAATACATATTCTACATAATTATGGTCTAAACCAAATGTTTCCTTTTCAATTATTTATGCAACAATATATGTCTGTATTACACACCAAGTTTCTTCTCTATGACAACAACATACTTAAAACACAATGAAGAGTTCAGGTTATAATCCCAAGCATTGGGATTACAATAAGGTTATAATCCCAAGAATTGTACTAGACCTCTTTTTGGTGATTTTTGTAACAAAAAGTATGCAAAACAACTGCATTGCCCTGTGACTTATAACATTGCCTTTATATAAATGCAAATGCTGTATTCTTCTCTGTTTTGTTGTTTGACACACAGTTTTGACTCTGCTTGCCTTTCCTGTTTTGTTATTTGATTAGCCTCAAACTATTTCAAGACTGGTTCTTCAGCCCATCTCATCCTCATTGTTCTTGAAAGAACTGGAGCCCTAAATGCATTATCTAAGGAAACACGGGTTAGACAAGCAACTGGTTCCAATCACAGGTCATAATCTCCCTGCCCCATCTACCTCATCTTGCTAAATCCTTCTAAATCCCCTAGCTTCTGCTCCTCTAATCATGAGGGTTAGAAGCTGCAAGGGCTGCTTTTCGCTTCATTAAAATTTCCTTTTAATCTTTTATAATCTGTCAGCACAGTACATAAACACCCATCAGAAGCTTATTCCTTCTAATTTCACAAAAGGGGATAATTTTACTATACATTCCATATTTGCAAAGTTAAGCTGCATTTCACACTACCATAAACCTTGGTCAGGGTGAACAGTTAAGTAGTTGAGCAAATGGCATTTACCGCTACAGCTGGGTGCACTATTCATTGTGAAGCATTTATTTGGTGAAGTTAAACCTTGGTTTTGCTTATGAAACATCCAAAAGCTGATCCCAAATTATTTCAGTACATGGGGCTCTTTTCAGAAAGTACATTTTGACCCGTGTTGTTGCCTGTGTGCCCCTTGCGTGACTGGCTGCCTAAATCAAAACAGATTAGTTTTCCTTCCTGAGGGGGTGACTAAAATTTCTTTTAGAGAGGAACAACTGGTAACCCAAGCACATATTGAATAGGTCATCCATCTTCTGCTAAATATTTTCAAAATTTCAGTGAGCAAATGAGCAATTATCTAAATATTCAGTCCCAATTATTAAGAATGTATATTTCCCGTAAAAAAAAGTCAGCACCTTATAACTCTACATAACTTACAGAACTTTACAATTCATTAGCAGAAATGCTTCAGATACATCCTCTAAGAAACCATACTATACCTACAACGCAAGCTTGCAACATTAAGAAATGAAAAATCTCAATTATATTCTTTCAAAGCACATTCCCCAAGGGGTAACACAAGAGAGGTCTCACTCACGATAGCAGTAATTTACCATCACTTTCCCTCTCCTTCCCTTCGTAAAAGTACAGATGGATGTAGATTGGAAGGGACAACTGAAGGCAATTTAATCCATCCTTCTACTCAAAGCAGGGCTAAATTCAAAGTTTTATTACATTCCATTCTCATTCTAACCTTTCCTTATAAGTGCCCCATGACATAATACGTTAGTGTTCAAGAAAAAGGGAACTGACAATTTTCAGTTTTCAAACTGATGTTAGCTATATGTGATTTCTTACACTTTTCTTCAGGTTTCTCTCCTTGAGGTGCTTGATTATGGTTTTTGTTTTTGTTGTTGTTGTCTTTTGTAAACACAAAGCATTGAGCTCTTCTGTTTCTTAGAAGCCAGAGACAAACATGAATAGCATGACTATTAATGCTTTATTCCTTGTACCACTGTAATCAGAAGACATCTCTAAGCATAAATATAGGTCAGCTCCTAGGCTTCAGACCAAACTCATTTGGAAATACATAAAGTAGTGTATTGCATGAAGGTCTGAAGCTCTTCCTTGTAAACAGACTCCCTAGAGCTACCATTCACAAATTGGGTGAGACACTGTTTAGCAATCATTTTCTATCACATACCTGTAGTAGTGTGTTAAAAAATAAAGCAGGGGGAGTGGGTGGAATTGATGTATGGGTTGCTAGTTCTAAGTATGGTTAGTTATGGAATTATGTGATTCTGCAATCTCCTCAAAATTTTATCGTATGTTGTTTATTTTGCCACTCTCCCTAGTTTGTTTAATGAACCTAAATTCTTTTTTTTCCACCTTAATTATACATTCATACATAGCAATACAAGAAGTCAAGTATTAGAATTGCTATTCCAGTAAAAGCTTCAATAGAGTAACTGAATTTATGTCAGTGTAACTGAGACTACAATTTGCATTCTGTTAACTGTAGCAAAAACTTTTCAGAACAGCTTCCCAACTAGTGAGAGTGAACATAAGGCTAAACTCCAACTGCAAATGAACTCTTTGTTTGTATCTACAGTACTATAAACATTTTCCTATTCCACTTCTTTTTCTTTTTTCCCCAGAAGACACTTAAATGAGTGGGTGTTTATTTGAAGGAAAAAATGACTCTGTTTCTCAAGGGAATGGCTTTGCTTCCATTAGGTTCTCATCTGAAAGTCATGCTACAAACACATCTTCCATTCTAATACTTACATGGCATAAAGGAAAGCATCTGAATTTATAACAAAATATAAATGTACAAATTTATTTATAATCATTTATAATTTATTCAAATTTTCTCAATGCTACACATATTGAGGAATCTGCATCAGATTTTAACAACAGTGAGTAATCTTTGAAGTTCACAGTACACAACACCATGAAAAACTGTTACAAAGTAATAAGTAATAATTAAAATTTAGCAATAAAAGCTCAGTGGAAATATTGTCAGCTTCTTTTAAATCTTCTGTCACTGATGTCAACGTTGCATTCCTCTAGACTTCAGCTCCAGCCCTGTACACCATTTATATTCTCTCTCTCATCCTGTGATTATTTGTTCTCTTCTGCCAAACAGATTATATACCATAACAACTATTCTACCCTCCACAGGAAACAAAAACTGGAACACTACAGGATTTTGAAACTGTTTACTTCAAAACTGGCTTGAAATTAAATATCCTATTTCTGTAGACTGGAGCTGAGCACATTTATTTTAAAGTATTGACTGTAGCTAAAAATTCCCTTGACTTTTCCTAATTCAATTCAGTAACCTCCTTCCCAAGCATGATAGCTTTCAAGCTTTCAATATGCCACATTCCCGCTCCTTCAAATATTGCTGAATACTGGCAAGCCAAAAAAAAAAAAAAAATAAAACAGGAGTGACAAGGGAAAAACACAGTTTTAAAAAATAATGTCAAAGAAAAAATACAGTCAAGTCATAGACACAAAAGTGAAACAAACAGAACTAAAAAAAAGCGAACAAAGAATGCTTAGAAGTCTATTCAGCTATTTCTCCTGCTGGCTGAAAAAAGACAAAGAGTTAATCAAATACTATTATCATTCTTTAAAAAATAATTGATACTTCTTCTGCATACGAGTTATGTTCTGAAGGATACAGAGATTTCTGCATGAATGCCTGGGGGAAGTCAGCTTGACTACCCAGTCCTGTCTCCTTTTGAACCGCAGTGACTGTTATACCCAGCTCAGAAGGGCCCATAAAGTATCTATTCCCTGTGCTTATTATATTTTAACCATTACAGAGCACTTCTGGTGAACTAAGATTTATAGGAAAGAAAGAATCAAAGCTACAATCACTGGAAGAAAGAGGAAGATTGTTAAGTATCACTACTACCTTTGAGCAGTGGCAGACACATTAAATCTCAGGAGGACTGAATTGTTATTTGGTGACTCCAAAAGGGGTGAAATTAAACTATTCTATACAATTGTGCTTTAGTCAAAGTTCTTTCATTAAGTAAGATACATCTCTGTTCTCTACTGATCATTTCTGAAATCTGCTTCAGAAATCATATCTAGACACCCAAACTTGAAAGTACTTTAAAAGGACAAGAGAGAGAAGTAAAGACCACTTGCAGGATTTGTGAGGCTGAGTTGTCAGCACTGCCAGGGGAGGTTGCTGCCCTGGTTATTGCTCCTGAGCTGAAATGCAGGATGTGTAGCTCAAAGACACCCAAAACGGTCTCTCCAGAAGGAGCCTGGGAGAAACAGGGTACAATCTCAAGGGGGAAAACACACAGGAGCCGGGGAGGCTCCTGAAGGTTGGAAGGCCTGAGGGTGGAAAGGGTGAAGGCAGAAAAAAAAGCTTTTTTTCTTTCTCACAACCCTTCACCTGATTACTACAGGCTCCCCAGCTGTGCCCTTCCCTCTACTCACTCCCGCACATTCTCTGGAGTTACCCCTGTCTCTGAACACATGCACACACTTGCTAGCACACTGCTCTTTCAGTCAATCTGTTCCCTACTGTGTGCAAGTAGGATTCAGTCACGAGTTTTACTAAGGACATATCTAGCCCAGGGATTCCTTATCTCATTATTTAACATCCATACAATCCAAATATATGAACACCTAACCAATGGAGTCCCACACTTTGTCTTAGGTTAATCCCTATAGCTAATATTTTTCAAGGTAATAACTTTTAGATCACATAAATAATCTATTCTCTCCTGTAAAGACATTTCTGTTTACAGTGGCAAGAGGTACAATTCACTCTAGTTCACTTAGTTTAAAGTTTGCTTTTAGGGGACTTGACTGTGTCTTCACCAGTTTCCTTACAGTATTGAGCTTAAGTAGTACTCAGTAAGGTGTTTCAGTCCATCCTGCTCTTTCCCAGGCATCTCTTAACACAGAAGGTAAAGTGGCAACATCACACTTGACATTTAAACCTCATCCCAGTTGCTTCCATCCATCCACAGATTCAATCCAATGGCTTGTAACAAAAATATAGTTGATTTATTTAAGCCATAATTCTTTGTGCACATACGACATTTCCAGAAAAGCCCAGTAGGTGTATCTCTAGACAGTGCAATTGTCCAAAAACACAGTCATTATGTTGATTTTTTTTTAGTGCCTCTGAATGCCAGGCTGGCATTGTTCTAATTCAGCTCATGGTCAACATAATAATATGCTTATAAGAGGGAAAAGCAGCACACTTCAGAAACTCAGTTCTGTCCAGTCTGAGCCAATGCTTTGTTTAGATTTGTATTGTAATGAAATCTGGTGGAACTTTTTCAAAAGGCAGGTTAGTGACTTCAGAAGTACATTAAAAAAACCCATCAAAATACCTATGTACCTTGGAAATCTAAAATAAAATCCCATTAAAATTATTACTAGGATTTAGGAACCAAATCTGTTTAGATGCTTCAAAAAATCCCAGTGGGAGCCTACTTTATTCAAACATCTTAATGTTTGAATATATATATATATAAGTTGAATGAATATATACATATATAAGCTTTGGGTTTTTTTTAATATTCAGTTCCAAATGAGAATAACATATAATAATGACAATAATGATAGTGATTATAATGGTCCATTCCAAATAGATAATAACACACTATTCAGATATAGCATAAAATTATGCCTTACTTCTTTTAAAGTTATCTACTAGTGCATATCTCTTGTGAAAACACAGTTACAAACCTAAATCTTATTATTCTACCAAAGAGTCTTAACTCCACAAGAATATTATCTTTATGTTACTAGATAATTTCTGCAAGAAGCAGGCCTTGCTGCTTTCCTTATCAGGAAGCTTTTCATAGCAAGGTCTATGTATTTGCACAGGATTTCCCAGACAGTAGGCAGATCTGCCCCATTAAAACGACAATAAAACATTTGACATGAGCTTCTTAGTTGTAACTTGATTAGGGGGAATCATTAATCACACAGGTAAAACACTACTTACTTTCAGAAAGAGAGGTGTCCTACTCCAACAGTTACCACTGGGAGTTTCAGGGACTGTTTGAACTTGCTGTCTATACTTGTATGCAGAATAAACCAAAAACACTCACTTCCTATACAGGCAACAGGGGCCAAGTCACCACTGCCTAATGTTGGTGTCTGTAATGGAGAAGATGCTCGGGCCTGTCAAAGTAACATGTGAGGAATTACGATATTGATGGGAAGCTCAGACACAAACATGCTTTTAGATAAACTCGGAGACACAGCAATTCAGGATATAGCCTTAACTGTATTCTTGGTGTCAGTACTCTGTCAAGAAGGGAAGGTATAATGTAAGGGTCTTCTGCTGAAGTCATTTGCAGCTGCATATCATTTAAAATTTATGCTGAATAAATGCATAAACATTGATGGTCACAAAGATCAAAAGAGAGAAGGTCCAGGCCAATACTTACTACTTACCCAAATCTGTGCACATGGTTTCTTCCTACACATTTATAGTGTCTGATCTACAAACTGACCACAAATTTATTTCTACAGAATTAGTAAAATTACTACTCCACAGAGTAGTAAAAGTCAGAAGATACATGTTGTCTAGTCCACTCACCCTGCTCAGGGCAGGGTCACCTACAACAGACTGCCCAGGGCTGAGCCATCTAATTTTAAGTATTTCCAGTGATGGAAACTCCACATTCCACTTAGAACAATCTGTTCTAGAGTTCAGTTGCCATTAAAGAAAAAAAAACACAACCAAATAAAAACTTTTGAGTAGAACTTCCTTCTTTTCAAGTTTCTGGCCATTTCCTCTTTCCCTCTCACTGGACACAACTGAAACAGGCGTAGCAAAATCTCTTTTGCTTCTTCCCATCAGGTATTTACACACATTGATAAAATTTCCCCTGAGCCTTCTATTCTCCAGGCTAAACAATCACAGAACTTGACTTTTAAAATGCCAACTTCCAATCACCTCCAATTACCAGAGAAATGCGTTGGTGCAGAAACTGATTTTAAAAAACCCAACTGAAAGCCTTTACAGGCTGAAATTTGAGGTTGAAATGTAAACCTACACCGGGATATCTCACTGACAAAAGCAAGCACATTTGCAGTGCAGACAGTCTTGTGTTGTAAGCTATCCTTTCCAACAGTGAAAACAATCCTATATTGTGTCCCTTGAGAGCAGTGATAAAGTGTAATGACTTGATTACTGCTCTAAAGAAATGCTGAAAGCATAAAAAGAGGAAATAAATAGAAGGAAGATTACTTTAAAGGAGACACATTAAGATCAATTCTTCTTGTTATACAACTAAAGAAATGAAATCAAGCATGACTTAGGAGGAATAAGAAAGGTAATACAGAGAAGATTCTGTAGATTTAGTTAAAAAAACTGCGCTTTGAGTAGTTATTAAAAGACAAGAATGCTCAAAGATGAAGAATGAATGCTCACTCATAGAATATTTTAGCTAAAAACAAAAGCTTCCAACTATGCAGAAACAGAGGAAAGATAAAAATTATTGCAGATACTTACAGGTCAATACAGCTGAGCCAGACACCATAAAGCTGGTATCTTGTATAGAAGAACTATTTCTCTTTCCATCACTGTAAGCTATTGGGCATTTAGTCCTGCAGAGACATGAAAAAAGCATTCCATTGCCTTCTTCAAGGGTTTTTCTAAATGGTTGTAAATAAACTCATCATAAAGCATCTGTTACCAGTGGTGTCCTACCCAGTTTAGCTTCAAAGCAAACAATTTTTAATGTCACATTTTCAAACTGTAGCTTCAAGATCCACGGGTTAGTTACAAAGCTGAATAGCATGGAGGACTTTACACTGGCTCCCTTCATTCTGAGTTAGATACAAATAATCCCTGTAACTGTAAACTCCTGCTCCTGTAGGAGTTTGTAGCGAGGTTCACAACTTCCTCCCTTCACACCAAACATGCATTAATAAATGTCTTAGTAGTGGACATAAACTAACTCCTTGTAGCTTGTAATTATTCTTAGTCCATTTCTAGATGTAGGACAGACAGTTCTTTCAAGAAACTCAGTTCTAAAAAATTATTTTACTGTGTATTTACCAAATAAACTTTGCAGAATTTGACAGTGTACTAGAGAAGGCACAAACCCTGTAACCATTACTGGCCTCCATTTATTAACATCCTCCAACAGTTCATTATCCAGTATTTCCAGAATCAGAGCAGGATGGGCTTCTTTAATACTATACTGGAAAGCCACTTTCATTATTTCCATCAGCGGTATGCTGCCAGTATGTCAAGTTGTCAATAGACTCTCACCAACAGCTGACTCCAGAGTTGCTCTCAGGAAAAACCCATTCCATGGAGCTCCAGAAGGAAACATTCATCTGTGCCTGCAATAACAGTAGTGTGCGTCTTTCCCAACAACAGAAAACCTGAGTACAGAAGAAATATCAGGAGAGATTTCTGCATGACCAAGCAAAGACTATAAATGTTGAAGCTGTTTCTCCAGTCTGAAAGGAAACAGAGCTATATACCCCAAAAACTTGGTGCAACATGACCCTGAGTAGATGTTAGAAAGTTTCAGTCTCTCCATCTCTTCCTCTCTGCTCGAATTTTCCAGTCTAAGTCGTCACTCACAGCATCATAATACAAAATAACAATGCAGGTCAAATTTCATAGATCAGTCACCCACTTGCAGGTGATAAAAGTTTTAAGCCAAACAGTTCACTACTAGAGAAAATTCTTGCCTCATTATGTAAAACCCAATCTTACTTTTAGATTCCAACCTATGTTCCTTAGTGTTACACTACAATGGGCCTAAGCAGAAATCAATACAGGAAAAAGGATCCAAACTTGGAGACTTCCATCCTGTGTTTTCAAATCACTTTTTTATGGTTTCTTTTAAACAGCAAACTCAATACAAAGTGCTAAAAAATGCCGCTCCCATGAGACTTACATGAGTACAATCATGGGGGATTTCTGGTGAGCAAAGCTGAGCAGGAACACTGCAGCTTCTAAGCTTTCTATTTTTTAGCTTTTAATAGATATACAATACTTTCAGAAAAAAATGAAAAAACAAAGACCAGATAAAACCAGACCTTTTTTACCCTTACTTTATCATTGTAAAGCAGCATTAAGCACCCTGTACAGATGAGTACAAGATCACAGAATCATAGAATTGTCTGGGTTGGAAAGGACCTTAAAACATATCTAGTTCCTACCCACCTGCCACAAGCAGGACATGTTCCACTAGAACAGCTTTCTCTAAGACCCATTCAACGTGGCTTTGGAGATGAAAGATTGCTGTACAAAGCTGCATCCATTACAATGTCTCAACTTTGCCAGTCAGCGACAAAAAAGTAGAACAATGTTTTTTCTCAATAGAAGGTAAAACAGCGCCATCTGCTGTTTTTCCAGGGTATCCCCTGCTGCAGAAAGCTGAAGAAAACTAAGCAGGTACTTCGCAGTTACTGAAGTGCCAGCTCATGCTAAGCTTTCCTCCCTCACTCCCAAGACTGGGTTTTACTACCAGATGACACACCTACGGTGATATTTCAGTCAGTAGGAAAGCTGTATAAAGGAAAGTTCTTTGAACTTGTTCTACTACACCTGAAGCCCCAGGATAGACAAAAGGCTGAATTACAGAAAATATAGTGGTTTTTAAACCCTGGGAGCTTGAGTTTCTTTGACTGTACATGTCACCTTTCAGAGTCACTACTTGTACGCAACTCGAGAATCTCAAGCTGAAGATTGTAACATGGTACACCAGCTGTAAAGATTGTCATAGGGTCAGAACATCCAGTACCCTGTTTTTTATATCCTTCAATTCATTTTGCATCATCCCTTAATCAGACCAGACAAAAACAATCAGCCACTCCCTTTTAAGACAGGTCACAGGTCATTCTCTATAATCAACATACTTACCCAGTAGTTTATATTTCGTTCCTGCAAGGAACATTTATGTAATCCAAGGATCAGAAGTTATCAGAACCGGTAATAGTTATGCCTTGTTAAGACAAAAAGACAAATTAAGGACTTCCCTTAGAAAATAACCAGTGCTTGCGCACATCTTACTTACCTCTTGCTGGTAGAGAATGTGGCAACACTTTCCAACGCAGCAAAGTACCAGCCAAGTAGACTCTACAACTACTTCATCATGCATTAGCAAAATACTTTGTAAATCACTTTACAACAGGAAGTGGGCTGTTGCTCATACTGAGGAATGTGCAGGCCAGTATTTCAATATGAGTCACGTATGACTCAGCATTCTACCTTCAAAAACACACTGTTGACTCTACAAAAGCATTGGAAAATTCCAAAAAGGTGCAGTAGATGAAACGACATAAAATTCTAGCCTTGTTTAGTTACCTCAGAACCAGATACACATTGTTGATAAGTAAATACTCCTAACAGTCCTCACACCTCAGCAGTGCCTGTTGCAATAGTACAAGAGGTAATGCTTTAAACTAAAAGAGGGTCGATTCAGGCTAGTACACTGAAAAGTTTTTTACAATGAGCATGGTGAAACAGTTTGCCCAGAGAGTTGGCAAATGGATGCTCCACCCCTGGAAACATTCAAGGTCAGGATGGACAGGGCTCTGAGCAACCTGATTTAGCTGAAGGAAGTCCTGGCTGACTGCAGAAGACTTGGAATAAGTGACGTTCAATGGTCCCTTCCAACCCAAACTACTCTATGATTCTATGATATTTTATCTTAAGAATCAGAGGTCCTACTTGTGGCTGGGGCTCAGTCATGGGCTACTAATAACACTCATGAGACATCCAAGTATCAGCAACGAAAACATTGAGATACCAACAGCTCAAATCAAGGACCCGAGCTAAAGGGAAAACCGTAGGCTCCAAATGCATTTGAGAATTGTCTCCGTTGTTCTGAGAGTGACAGCTTAAAACTGTGTATGCATGCTCACAACACAGTCTTTGCAAGCAAGTTTCATCACATTTATACTACTGCTTGATGTCTAAGGATTTTTGCTTACTGTGTAACTAAACTGCAAACCATTCATTAATAACCACTTTTTACTCTTAGCTCACTTTCTCTTTAGAATTAATAAGCATTTAACTCCTCTCAGGCACAAAATTAGGAATCTGTCACTGGTGTTGAACATCAAGAGAGCCACTCCCTAGTGATAGTATCAGAAGGCTATATGAATTCATACTTTGCTGTGACAGTTCAACATAGACCTGTGCATCTGCTAAAAACATGTACTCCCGTGACTTTGAATTATCACACTAGGCTTTTAACAGTAAATATACAAAAGACTGTAAGGTATTCCAGACATTTATTTGTCAGTGTACAGTATACAATAAAAAAGAAAATAAAAAGCCCAAATAACAAATTATGTATATAGTGTTTGCTAGACAAATGTCTGACCAAAATCATGGCATGTTCTAGTTCATACTTCATGGAGTTACAATGAAGTTCAGGCACATACTTTAAGTATGGTTTAATGGTTTACAACTCTTGGTCGGTTCAGTAGAAAACGAACCAACTGAAGCAGAACTTCATCATTAAAGCCTTTCACCTTACCATCTTCCACAACATCATACAGCGGCTTACTGTCTGTACCCCAACAGATATTCTTTCGAGGGTTGTTTTTAATAGTTTCTGCAGTTAGTGCTAACGTATTTAGCTGGTAACAAAAGAAAGCAAAGTATTTTCCATCAGTCACTACTGCCTGCGATACAAAAGGACGGGTCACATCTGCTTCACTCCAGAATCCTACAAAATAAACAAACACAACAGGACTTGAAATTTCTGTCAGCACACACACCTAAACCCCAGACCTGAAAGACAGAAAAATACTGGGAATTGCAGCAGCTGTCTAGTAGAGTAAAATTTCTGTCTGCTTTAGCAACACAAGCACTTTTCATAGACTAACAAAAACATAACCACCAATGAAGGGCATGTCCAAAATCAGGGACACAGTGGCATACCTGCCTTTTGTGCACAGTTCCCTATCACCAGTGGATAAAAATCACTCTTTTATCAGCCAAATGATTTTTCCAAAACAGGTCAGTTACCAATGCATCCAAAGTCCTGCAAATGAGCTGAGAGAAAACACTATTCTATGGTTCTCACCACACAGTGAGAATTTGTTTCATGAGAAAAGGATGTATCTGTATGCATGAGCATAACTGACTATAATAACCAGCCAGACACCAAGAACATGATGTCAGTAAGTATTAGTGTTTTAAACAATCCCCACTGAGCACTAAAAGTATGTTAAAAATATTTATATATTTATGCTTGTGGCCTGGCACACACACAAGTATTTTTTAAGACTATTAGTGTGACCTGCAATGTTAGAAACTGTTACAGAAGAAAAACAAGGTCACAGATTTGAATAAAGCTGCCCTTATAACTCATGGTTTCCAGCTGTGCGACAAGATTTACTTGACTTCAACATTTTATGTCTGTAAAGGAAGTTAAGCGTTCTAAGACAACATTACATAAAAAAAAATTGGTGCAGAGCAATATACACCATAGTCAAAGGATTTTCTTACATATGTTGCTTCTCAAGTGAAACTACCAGCCATCAGGTGTCTTACACTAACACCAGGCAATAGTTATATTTACAAGAATAAGCAAAAGATTGATCTGGTTTAACCATCTATGTCTTCTGGGAGTTTTTTAGACAAATTCAGGCATAAAATCCTAAGGTAAGACTGCTGACATTTTTCTTTCGTTCCTTGTACTTTCTTAGAATTTAATTACTGAAACAAGGGCTAAGCAACATAGCTGTTTCAGAGATGAAAAAAGCCCAGAACTGCTTGATATCTACATTTTCACATTAAAAAGCATGATTGAGGGTTTTACACAGGCTTACTGCTATACATGAAAAAATATTTTTCACTGGAATTAATTCCCCTGAATCAAAGAACTTAAGGAGATGAAGTCTTAACTAACTCTCTTTTATTAATTCAATTACATCTGTACAGACTCACTTAAAAGACGGTCTCTGGACAAAAAAGCATGAGAGAACAGTGGTGACGAGGAAAGGTAAAAGAACTTTACAGTAGGCATTCATAATCAGGAAGAATTTGTCAAATTGACTGTCTCACCTTGATACATTGCTTGTGCTGCTGTCCAGGCAAAGAGACTTGCAATACCATTAGATCGATAAACAACTTCAATCTGATCCTCAAGACGTTCCCTTATGAACCTCTCCCGTTTCAGTTTATCGGGAAGAAGATGAAACTGGGTATGTCCATAACAGCATGGATCTGCTACCTTTGATCCTGTGTTCCCCAAAATAAAACAATAAGTCAGAGAGAAACACTATTATGCATACAAGCACATACATCTTCACTGTCAGACTTTGGAAATAAAGTTAGAACCTCTACTGTAGATCTGTGAGGAGCTGCCTACCTCCAAAAGGCAGGAGTTCACATACTAAAGTGTGTCTGAGAATTTCCCTGGAGATGTATCAAAATTCAAAGCTTTGTGTCAATCTTCCATTCAGCTAAACTTCTTCAAGCAAGATACTTGGACACACATTACCAAACATACAGGAGGATGCTACTGCTTATTGTCTAATTGTGAAATCTCAAGAGAGACTATACACTACATGTATTTACAGAATATAGTTATGGACAAAAATACACAACTTTTCTCTGTTGATGGGAGAAGAAAAATCAAGACGTTATTTGTTTTGGGGTTGGTTGATTTGCTGGGGGTTTCTTTACCAAAAAAAGTAGTAAACATTTCACCATTAAAAACTCTTACCTATAAATACCTTATTTTCATACTGCTTTTTGAACAATGGCAGTTTGGATGGCTTGTGATCAATAACAGGAACATCTCCAAGATCTGACTCCAGGGGTACAACCTTGAAGGCAGCAGAAGAAAAGTCATGATGTAAGCCACATTTCTGACATCAGGCCTCATGTAATATGCCACTTCCTGATCAGACAACAGAAAGTGCAGGTCCTGCTCACGTACACCACAGAGATAACCTTAACTGAAACTTTTTTACTGCAACAGAACTTCTTGTCTTGTGATGAGTGCTAGCACAGCCATTTTGTATCGATTTTTTTGCAACGTGCAAAAAACAAGATGTGAAATTATGCTTACAAAGCTGCCAGTTGTCACTACCTTCAAAAGCAGAATCTGCTTCCATAGAAAGAAATATTTCTAGCATCAGTGAATAAACTAACTTGAACCTGCAGACTGAGTACACAGATTTGGTTTTCTGCACTACACATGTTGTCTAGACAGTTCCTCCAGAATGGCAAGGTTTGTCGTATCTGACAATACTGACCTAAGCAAATTGTACGACTAAGTCAATAGTAAAGGTTCTGTATTTACAGAAACCACAACAGTTTTCTGTTGGTGGTGGAAACTGGACAACAGAGATGCTCACTGGCTACACAATTACCACTGTATAAACCTGAAAGAAAAGAATTAGAATATTGAAACAGAATATATTTCCAGAAAACTGAACACTCAAGAAAGTAACTGTTAAGCAGTGACAACAGGCAGCAGTGCTCACATTGAGATTATATGTGCTTTTACTCCTTTTACTTCCACTCCTATTATTCTTCTCCACTGAGAATGTTCTACAACACATTTCTTATTCTTTCCTCCACTGCCAAACATGTATTGTTAGAAATTCAATTTAATTAAATGTAACAACAAGCAACTTAAACTACAAGGAGGACCAAAAGTTCAGAAGACCATCTCAATACTTACAAAGCAATTACCACAAGGTAGTAAAAGTATTAAGACTTGAAAAATACCCAAATGTGCTACGTACTGATTAACTAAGTCCTCCACAGACTACCTCTGAATGGCTTCAATGGCTGTCAGAAACGAAAGTGAAAATGCACATTATGAACTTGCTGTTGAAAACATCCACACCTCGGGAAGCTGCTCTGGTACACGGATCTGGAGGTGTGGGTTGTCATCTATTTGGAACCGCACAGGATCAACTCTGCCCTTTCGATGTCCATGAACAACAACTTCCTCACCGTGGTGCCAGTAGTAGTTAACTTCAGGCTTTAGATCTGCAACAGAACAAGAAATACATAAAAACAGTGATTCCCCCTCGGCATTTAAAACCCTCCCAATTCTTCTTCCGTAGCTGCAGTCAAACAAAACCCCAAATCCACGCAGAACGATGGAGACAAATAAATTACTAGTGATGGTCTGAACAAGTCAGCTACGCCAGTGACACTCGTGTCCACTCAGAGACTGGCACAACCACCCAAGGCGTCCCACGTCTCTTTCCCTGCCAGCCCCGCTCCGCACCGAGGGAGGAAGCAGCCAGCAGTGGATTGCGACCGGACAGGAAAGCGGCGAGCGTGGAAACGAGCTGCGTGAGGAAGGGCCCGGGCGTGTGATCCTGGTCGCGGTAGAGGAACGGCCGCTTCTTGTTCTGGTAGAAGCTCTCCTGCAGGAGGGCGTCGAAGGCGAGGGAGCGCAGGTCGCCCACATCCAGGTACGGCGCCACTCCCGCCGCGGGCTCCGTGCTTTTAGCAGGCCCCTGTGCCTCCGCAGCCCCCGGCGCCTCCGCTCCCGGCTCTGGGGCTCTGCTGGCCTCGGGTGTCGCTCCCGCCGCCGCTACCGGGGGTTTCGCGGCCGCGGCTCTCGGGGGCATCCCCGGCACGAAGACGGTTTTTGTGAAGCTGCGATACCAACGGTCGGCGTTGAGGGCGAACGTCTGCGGGTACACCATGTACTTGGGCCGCTGCAGCTTCCCGTACAGCCGCAGCTTCTCCTCCACCGTGGCCGCCGCGTGTACCCGCTGCTTGAAGCGCTCCAGGCGTCGCCACTTGGCCGCTTTGCTCTTGGCCGTGATAGACGCCACCACGGGCGGGTACAGCGGGCTGACGGGCGGCGAGGGGGCGCCGGGCGCCGCCTCCGAGAACCAGCGCCAGCCGGGCCGGAGCAGCCGCCGGGCCCCCAGCGCCGCCATCTCGCGGAACGGAAGATTGGCGGAGGGGCGGTGTCCGGAAACCGCGGTGCTTCATTGGCCACGAGGGACCACGTGATAAGTCAGTCTTCCAATCGACGATCAGCTTCCTCTACAGCGGGTCCTGCCGGGGCAGGAAGCGGTGGGGCCTTGGAAGTCACGTGGCTGGATGATGCCAATCACCCGGCGGCGCGGCGCGGCTGTGCATCTGCGCGTGCGCAATTGCGACACCATGGCCTCTGCCGCGCGGGAACTACAGCTCCCAAGATGCACAGCGAGACGTCGGAAGTGCCTCGAGCCGTGGGAGGCTGTCGCGCGTGCGGGGCCCAGTCACAGAAGCCACTGGGCAGGAGAAGATCTATGTGGGCGTAGAGTGCTGCTTGTGACCCAACAGCACCACGCCAACCAGACCATGGCGCTGAGTGCCACGTCCAGGCTTTCCTTAAACACTTCCAGCGACGATGACTCCACCACCTCCCTGAGCTGCCCGTTCCAATGCCCAATCACCCCTTCTGTGAAGAAATTCCTCCTAATGTCCAGCCTTCACCTCTCCTGGCACAACATAAGGCTGTGTCCTCTCGTTCTGTGCCTCGCTGTAAAGGCTCAACGCAGCTTTTTCCTGCTTCCATTCGAGGGGAGAAGACCTTGGAACTGATTTCCGCAGCTCCCGGTCCCGAGGAACCCCAGCCAGCCCGGGCATCGCTGCCTCCCTCGGTCGTGCTGCAGGGAAGGGCTGCCTGTGCAGGACTCGGGGCACCCACAGCGCTAAGTGTAAACTGAAATGACTCCTTGCCAGAGACATCGCGGTCTACAGCGTCTGGCTTTAATAAAGGAATTAAACTCTGCTAAAATATGATCCGTTAGGACCTTTGTTTGTGAAATGAAATGAGCTAAAATTGCCATTCTGACACCGCAGGAATGCTACAGTGACTGTGTGTTTATCTTGGAGATACTTGGAAAATTTGAGGACATTTCTCTTAAGTGGGCAGATGAAGTTCGCTATTTATTCCTAAAACTTTTATGCTTTCATTACTTTTTTTTAACTAGATCATTTGCAGTATTCATGGGAGGTTGATTGTGTTTTTCCTGTATTTCCATGAAATATGACTAGGAGAGGGAGTGGAAGTTATGAGTGAAATTGGGACAGTGGATACATTACATACATCCCAGAAGATCAGCTTTCTTTCCTCAGCTTCTGCTTAGCTTTCTACTGAATTGATGATCACTGCTGAAGTGGTGGAATTTTTAGAATATGGAGGAATTTCTTGAGTAGATGACGAAGATGTAAACGCACAGTTTGGGCTGAGATTTTCAAAGAATATAAAATATAAAACTATTGTCTTCTTTATGAGGAAGATAGAAATTAAAATACTGTTAATGCATAGTTAAACAAAAACTGTTCTTTAGTCTACAATTCACAATGTATGTTATAAAAGACAGTTTTAAACATTAAGTTGCAATTCAGTAAGTATAAGGTATTTAAAATTTGGATATTTTAATTTTTAATCCAGCCCCTCTCTTCCCCAGGTGGGTAAAGGGACAAGGCCTTGGATCAGATGACTGTTGAGAAAGCAAGCACCCCTCCTTTTCTTCATCCCATGTACTGCTGTCCCCAGGTGCATCCAAAAGCCTGTTTTCCTCTTGATTGCTAAAGGACACTGGCCAGATGTGGCCAAGGAAAATATACTGAATATCTTCCCTTGTGATTACAGCCAACCATGTCAAACTTACACAAGCTCTTAAGGAAAATCACCACATACTGTTCTTAGACATTTTGCTGCTGCATCTCCTCTTTCAAAACTTGTTTGCTTCGCTGATAAATAATATTTCATCCTTAAATGTATTCATGGTCAATTTATACTTGCTTGTCCTTGTGCCAACATTATCCTTTAGTTTAATTAGCTTTTTGTTCTTTTCAATGTTGGCCTTCTAAAATATTGATGGAGACCCGTCGTATCGCCTCTCAGTCCTCATTGACAGAGACTGAACAAGCTCTTCTCACACAGACAGATCTCCCATTTCCCTGATCATCTGAACAGCCCTTTCTTCCATTTCCTCCAGTTTTGTATTTGTCTCAGGGATATGTGACCGTACTGAACCCATTTATTCATACAAGGGACTGTATTACTCATGCCAGGATTACTAACAATTTACCACTGTTAAAAACTTTTTTCATCATATTGTCAAGACAGAATTTCCTTCCTTGCAGCTATATGATACTGTGAGCAAGGGATGGGATATTTTAAACCCTCCAGAAGTTCAATACAGAAACTGAATATAAGTGATGAAGTAAGTGAATGTTTAAAGAACCATTTTTATCTTCCCTACTTCATTTAGGGGCTGATACTAACTATACCTTTAGCCAAGAGATGTCAGAACCCAGTGCTATGCTTTAACCTACACTTAAAATCCCTCATCCACTGATGTTCTGGTCACAGATTAATTTTATTTGCTTAGGACATACATTCTACTACCATTCATCTTGAGATAGGAGATGCAAGGGCTTGGATGAAGTTACTGTCCCAGTAGACAGTCTGGTTAAAGGTACTGGCATGCTTTGCTGCCAGCTTTGTCATAAGCTTTTGATAAAAGTATATTAGGAAGCCATAGGTCCCTTGGTTTGAAAAAGCAAACTGACAGTTCAAAAAAGGTCTACTTTTTTGTTTACTGAGATAACCTGCAATATCCAAATTATCCTAAGTCTGTAAAGCCAGAGCATCATTTTGATGGTTAAATGGATGCTTAAAAAGACCCTAGATTAGGAAGCTTACCCTGCCTAAAATGTTCAGTATAAACGCTAAGATGAATGCCATAGCCTTAAATCTCTAAAATTGAAACCAGGAAAAAGCCCTGCATCTCACTTCCAACAGGAAGGTCATTGGAGAGTGTCAGTTTGAAGCCCAGTAGTAGTTCAGAAACTAGTGCAGTTCATCTTACTGAACCTAGTCCATAGGCAGAGGTGGAATACATAACTCTGTTTATGACATTTAGGATTTAAACAGTGTACACTAAATGTACTCACTCAGAGATGGGATTGCATAGATTAATTAATTACTCCTATATGCAAGTGTAGAAGCTGCTTGAGTGCACACACTTTCTCACAAATCTTCACCAGAAGACATAATCCAAATGGGATCACATAGTGGAGAGACAGTGTCATATTCATACTTACAGCAACTTAATGCCTAAATAGAGGATGTCAGCTTCTTCATGCCTGCTTCTGATGAAATTTCTATGTTTTGACTTTTAGTGTTTTCTCTACAGCCTATTCCAGTTTATATAATATCAGTGGGACTGTGTGCCCCATGTAAAACTCCACATACTGCAATAGACACAGTCTTAGCTATTGAGATGTTAATTATTTTATGGCTTATGCCTTTAGCTTATTTTAGAACAGATTATGTGTTGCAACAACTGCTGCCAGATGATAGCATAAAACAACTCATACCATAGATACAAGCAGTGGGGAAAAGTCATTATCGTCTTTACTAATTGAAATCAGTGGATAAAAACATGTTTCTGATATGATTTCCAAAGATTTTTATAGGAATATAAAATGCATTTGGCAAACTGAAGTCTTCCATTACGCATCCTTCAAAATCAAAGTACTTCTAGAACTACATAACACTCCAAACAGCATCAATTAGAATTACATTTGCATTATGTTTCAACTGCTGTTTTAATGTATTTTCTCAAACAATTTCCTTTTGGGCTAAAGTGGCCTATGCATGTCTATAGATCAAAGATCACACCACACACCCACAGCACCCACCACCACTCCCCATCCCTATTTAAAGCAAAATCAAAGCACCTTTATTACAGGACTATGGAAATAAGGAGGGGTAGAGGGATAAAGAGGGAGGAAGATATGTTTCTGACCAAAGCTTCATTTTAATTAGGAAACAAGTTAAAAGAAATAACTTCAAAGTTGGACCACTTTCTAGTTCTCATGTGAAAGCCTCGAGTCCAGATGAATTTAACGAAAGCCCCTTGTTTCAAAGCAAGGAGCCTTCCAACTGGGAATTCAAAAGGTGTACCAGCACTTTCTGCCCTCTGTGGCTTTACATACCATTACAGCAGGGCAGTTGAGAATGGTGATGACATTTGAGATCACACTGGCTTCATACTGCTGTATAGATAAAAGCTTATCTTGAAGACATGCTTTGACAAGGCTTAGTTTCACTGCTTTGATGCCCATTAGCTAAAAAAAGCCAGAAATCCTTTGGGAAAACTAGACTTCTTAGTCAGTTTTATACAGTGTTTCAATACTATTGTTGCAGTTAAAAAAAAAAACTGCCTCACATTCACCATGCATTTTGCGGAACATCTAACTGGTGGGCATCCTATATGGACTGTTTCAGGCTATTGCAAGCTAAAAGCTCTGGTTTGTAGGTGCAGAAATTCCGTCTAATTTTAACCTCTACTCTGTGAGATAACTTAAAGCTAAAAAAAAAAAAATTATTAAATTAGTAGGAAAGAGTTTGTGAAAGAAACAAATGGATGGACTGGAGGAAATAATACACTGTCATTTCGAAAAGCAGGTAGAGCTATTCAGATGCTGATGTGATACCTAAGTGACAACTGACTGAACATTTGCAATAAGAGAGTTAATCACTGGCACAGTTACAATATTCAGCTGGTGGAAAATGTACTCTTTTGCAGAACCAGCTGCATAGTGTTCAAGAAATCATGCAAAGGGAAGACTGATGAGTAGATTTGGCTCATGATAATGAAGGACTGGATGTAGAACACAAGTGTTGCAAAATAAGGCTAATTTATAAAAATAATAATACAGTATGGTATTACTGAGGTGGTGTCTGTTCTTGAAAGGTGTCATGAAGGTGGAATTTGAGGAACTGTGGGAAAAGGTATCAAAGGCTTTCTTCAAGTCCAAGCAGACAACATCTGCAGCCTTTCCCTCACAAACTCAGTTGGTCACCCTGTCATAGAGGGAGATCAAGTTGGTCAAGCAGGATCTGCCTTTATAAACCCAACTGGCTGGGCTGGATCACTTCGGTGTCCTTTACACACTGTGTGAAATTGCACTCAGGGTAGCCTGATCCATTAACTTGCCTGGCACTGGGGTCAGACTGACAGGCCTATTTTTCTCCAGATCGTTCTGCCCTTCATATGGATGAGCAGCACACTGGGCATCCTGCAGTCATCTGGGACCTCCCTGATTAACCAGGGCTGCTGGTAGATCATGGAAAGTGGGTTGGCAAGCTCTTCTGCCAGCCCCACAAGTATTCTCGGGTGGATCCCACCCAACATCATACACTTGTCTGGGTAGAATAGCACGTTGCTAAATAAAAATAAAATAGCACGTTCCTTTTGGATTACAGGAGATGTAATCTGCTCCCCGCCCCTGTCTATCAGTTCAACAGGCTGGGTGCCCTAAGGATCACTGGTCTTTCTGTTAAAGACTGAGGCAAAAAAAGGCATTAACTACCTCAGCCTTTTCCTCAGCCTTCGTGGCAATGTTTCCCTCTGCATCCACAAAAGGATAGAGATTCTCCTTGGCCCTCTTTTTGTTACCGATTGATTTGTTAAAGCATTTTTTGTTATCTTTTACCATGGTGGCCAGATGGAGTTCTAGCTGGGCTTTCACCTTTTTAATTTTCTCTGTGCATGACCTAATGACATCCTTGTACTTTTCCTGAGTTGCCTGCCCCTTCTTCCAAAGGTCATAAACCCTCTTTTCTTTTTCCCCTGAGTCCCAGGAAAAACTTCCTGTTCAACCAGGCCAGTCTTCTTTCCTGCTGGCAGCTCAGAACTGGAGGGCATCTCACTGATACCTCTCACATTACAATAACAGGTTACATATGTTCTAGTAAGGCATCTGGTACAGGACAGCATACTTCCATACAATGAACCTGTTTTAGATCCCAAACCAAGAGGCCCATACAGCTCATTGGGAATGTTGTCTTCCCATGCCCCGCAGATACCTCAGCCAGTCCAGACCATGGGCTGGTCTGACAGGTCAGTCATTCATATATATTTGAACTCAAGTGAAAACAAACCCTGGCGCTGGTCAATTTTCAGTTATAGACAATATTTTGGTTCCTCTATTTGTATCTTTTTTCTTTCATTGTCCAAATTTCTCTTTAAGACACATTTTTAGCAGTTCTTTCAATGACTGAGCTGATTAGACTTTATTATAGGCTTTATTATAGTTGTTGTTTTAATATTATTTGTTTTATCTAAATTCAACTGTTACAGTTAGACCTCCAGACTATAATAATAACCAAGCCAGAGAGTGAAAAGCATGTACAGGGTGATTTGTTACATTCTTTCTTAACAATTCTTTTTTTTTGAAACTGAGGATTAAATCACTTTCTGGATCAGTCCCTAAGTCCCTACTGAAACAGAGCCTATCATGTCATTCTGAGGCAAGTAACTCTTGAACTTAAGTCATTAATTTAGAAGGAAAAGTCTAAGTTGTTATCACAATATTTGCAGTGTTTTACAACACAGCTTTATTTGCAGCCTTCTGAATCACTCCTTTATGACAACTTTTGAGTTCCAATATAGCAACCAAAGGGGTAATTATGTTTGAAAATTTCAGAGATGGCCACTGTTTGATAAAAAGCTGATACTGCATAAAGTATTAAAGCTTTCAGAAAGATAATGAATTAAATTTGTAACATAACATCCCTGTACTACTGACAGCATGCTTAGAGCCATAATGTGAAGGGCTGTGAGAAGCAGTACCACTAGATGTCACCATCCTTCCACCAAAAATTCTTCAGTGACCAGCCTGATGTGATTTCTAAGAACCACTGGCTCCACCAACACCACAACCACATGAAGTCTTAAATTCATATTTTGCCAGTTCTGTTGCTTTTTAATCCAAACAAAAGCCAAGTTGTATCATTTATTTCTTGTGGCATTGTGTTTAGATAGTTCTAAAACCCTAAATCATAGATAAATCATAGATAAAAACACCATTTTTGGGATTGAGGCTAGCTCAGATTCATTAATCTAAGAGGAAACACTGTTGGATAAATTCATCCGATAATGATGTTGCAGCTCAATCCAGCTGACAGTGGATTGCTGGAGAGTATGAAGTCAAGATCCTGTTTCCATCTCTTTTACTGATATACTGTATGACTTTGGCAAGCCATTTTACCTTTGCTTTTCTGTTTTCAGTTTACTATAAAAACTAGTTTCCTCAGCACAGGAATTAAGTCCAGTATCATCTTTATCTTAATTCGCTGATAGTTACTGCACAAAGGGTCTGAAGAAAATAATTGTGTAAGTCCAGCTGAGAAAAATACTGAAGGGAGATATCCATTCCTAATCTAGCCATACTTACTATCCCGATGTTTAGCAGTCACTGAAACTTCCCCAGAGTCAGGGCTGGAGTTAGAGGACTGGTTCGATGTTCTCATTACAGGACATCTGAACTCATCAGTTCCTGCTCCCACTCATCTTATTCAATGAATAACATCACCTCACATTCATGTTTAAGTTTTTAATATCCTATCTGATGCAGATAGTAGCTGAATTCAGTTTATCTCCTGGATAGGCCAGCCATCTTTTATCTGCTCTGACCCGGGATGGAGTTCCCTACTTATTTTTTTTCATCACTAGATCTTCTTATTTGGACCTTAAGAGGAAATATGTATTCTCATTTTTAATAAGACAATGGAGCAAATGCAATCTTCCCTGCATTTGAATTTTCTCTTATCTTATTCCATTGGCTGCTTTTGTGCTTCAGAGATAAAACTACAAAAGTAACTGCACAGTATCCAGAAGAGACAAGATCATAGCTAAGATCAAATCAAGTATGTATACTCCAACCACAGAACCAACTAAATATATTCAACATGGATCTAATAAACCCTTATTTTCCCACTGGCAGTCCCTCCTCACTCCTGCAGTAATTGTCTCCTTGAGCTGAGCTCCTATATTGTCAGGTATGAGCAGGTAAGACCAAAACCATGAAAGGCTACTTTCACATTCTGATGGGAATACCATATTTTGGATTTGAAGAAGAAAATTATTTCTTGAGTCAAATGTCCTGTCCCATTACCACTGCAACATGACTTATTAGAAAAACAAAGTGATTGATGAGGAAAAGTACAAAGGTTACTATAAAAAGAACATAAACTGTCAACCCTAATATGGACAGTGATTATATTTAATTACACACTTAAATGTTGAACAGCTTGACTGAGACACGCTTCTGTCTATCAGTATATGTTACCAATGAAAGGCTGTGCCAAACCCTTTTCTTCATCCTGTCAGCACACTAGGTGACAACACAAAGTAGTAGTCTGCGCTGTTCCCCAGAGGCTGCTCAATTTGGAAAGAGGCACAGGATGGAAGACAATGCATAGACTGCAGAAAAAACAGCAATGAACCTGCATAAGATTTCAGTTTAAAATACTTCAGTTTAAAATAGGCACCGTGTAAATAAAATCCCAGCCCATCATGCATAATTTTCTTGCAAACAGACAGATTTAGTGTTACATAATCTGAAATAAATAAAGCAATATTTTTTATATTCCAATATCAGGTTTGAAATGTATTTGTAAAACCATTACAGGGATGCTTTCAAAATAGAATAACTCCATACTTTTTTGTGACAAACTTCATGAACATATCTGTATGAGTTTTTAGATGAGGATGAAAGGTTCAAGTTAATATTTTGTAAGGTTTTTGTCAAGAAATCCTAAGTTTTGAATGAGCTTTTAAAACCATGGTCTAAAATGTTTAGTGGGCAGCCCTAGAGCTAACCAAAGAAACATTGATTAATTTTACTTTATGCAGTTTTGAAGCTTACATATGATGCATTTTATGTAGTCGTTTAAAGGACAGTTTGGGTAAAATAAATCTCATAAATTTATTGTTATCTACACTTAAGGAGATACTTAGGTTAGCTAAGTTGTCCGGGCTTCCCAAGTAATCCAAGGATATCTAGTAAACAAAGTCAGTAGAGTCTAGAAGGCAATTTCTCTCTCATTTGAACCATGTTTAATCTTCTGAGTAAGCTCTCAGTTATTCTCAGACATGGGAAACTCTGCATCCAGCCACCCTAACAGACACACATGGGAGACACCAGAGTTGTATTCATCCATGATCACTTACACAGGTAGTACCATTTCTGCAGCTAACACATCACGGTTGGACAAAGCTGGCTAAAGCGGTTTTGTAAGTGTGAGCAAACTCAAGCATTACTGTAACATGAATGAGGCCATCCTTTCAGCCAAGGGAATGAGGCAGTAGTTTGCTTTCTGGAGAGAATGACCTGGTCCCCTAAATAACCTCCTCTGCATGTCTCTGCCCCTCTCACAGCCATGCCATCAGCATCTGGCTTACCTTGGGCTTGTGACTTATATAAAGCAAGAAGATGGATCATTGTTCCTGCAGCAATTGTGCAGCACCAGGCAGTTGCCTTTATAGTGATGAGGTACAGCCCAAAACTATAAGAAGCAGTGAAAAGTCTGCATTTTACTTCAGAATATTCTGAATTATATTTGTGCATCATTCATGTTCCTGAAAAGACTGTTTCCATTAATCAGATATTAACTAATAGGAAGTATTTAGATAAAACAGGTTACAGCTACCAAAACTGAAGGGAGAATTAAAAAACAGCTGTGTTTTCTAGTTGCATTTTGAGACATTGGAGTCACTCACAACACATTGTTTTTATAGTTCTCCATATCTATATGAGACAGAAACTTCCTATAAAACAGTTTGTTCTTGTCAAAAAAAAAAAAAAAAAATTAATGCCAGTCCAGAATAGGAATAAGTTTCAACAAGTCAGAATTTCCTGTTGGAAAATGTACCTCTTTTCCCCTAAATTGGAAGCCTCCACTAGAATGACACCTGAAATGTTGTGCTCTCTGATATACTCCCTTATACCTTCACTGTACCTTTCTTTCCAGCACTTTGCACATTCCCTCATTAATTTTTCCAATTTTTTTCTTCTCAAATGTGAAATTAAACACTGAGCCTGATTTGCTTTTTTCACTCCCATGTTTCTTTCATAAAATAAGTCATTTTAAAATCCTGCTGCTGTCACACATGGCCTGTTATATATCAACAAATTCTATTTTTGTTTGATTCCAAAAGAAGTGGAGTCAGCAGTTGGAACCAGACAATGTCCTCCATTTTTCTGTGTTTTATTTGACAGCATGGTGTACAGGCTAGAATATTTCTAGCATTTATTGCTCTTATATTTCTCCTTCATGCTACTATATCTCCATTTCAAATTAACAGTTTGGTTTAGGGTTTTAGCCCAAAAAATACATGTTCTGCTGTGATTACTTTAGTTCTACTCTAGTTTTATTTTCTATTCTTTAACAAAATCTTTAACAAAACTCTGTCTTCCAAGATATATCTTCTTTGGGATTTCAGAAAACCTTTAAAAATTCAATCCCAAAAATGCTTTTGAAAAGCTCGACTTCCTTCTGTTTTACTCTCTGAGTGTGTAAGTTCCCAATTTTCCTATTCAAGCAGAGGGAAGTATAGGTGTACTTGGGGTGGGCGGTAAGCCTGCTCTTTCTCACTACTACAAGCATGTCTTTGGACATAGATATCTTATTTCCCAGCCCACAGTCAAAGGATCATGTTAAAGCATCAGAAGAAACCAGTGCCTGGACTAATTTCTCATAGCAGGGTGAGCGGTGTAATGGTAGAACATATGCACTGAGATTTGTAACATCAAAGGCTTTCTATGTCATAGAATCACAGTATCATTGGTGTTGGAAAAGACTTCCAAGCTCAGCTAATCCAACCAAAAAGCCAGCACTGCTGTGTCCCCAAGGACCACGTCCACATGTTTATTATATAGTTCCAGGAATGGTGATTCCACCACTTCCCTGGGGAGCCTGTTCCAGTGCTTGACAATGCTTTCAGTAACAACGTTTTTCGTTATATCCATTCTAAACCTCTTGTGGTGCAACTCAAGGATGTTTCCGCTTGTCCTGTTGCTGGTTACCTGGGACAGGGGCCAACCCCACCTGTCTACATCCTCCTTTCAGGCAGTTGTAGAGAGCTACAAGGTCCCTCCGAGACTCTTTTTCTCCAGGCTAAACACTCCCAGCTCCCCAAAAATGAGCGTTACACAACTTTTAAACCAACACTAGCCCATTCCTTGCCTACCACAACATTTTAACAGGACTCTTCTGCCTGTCCAGCCAACTCCCTCCTTTTTTCCCTTTTCATTACTTTTCATCTGGGAGTGAAGGAAGTCATGTAAGGTGGAGCTGGATGGCACATGGGGTGTAGTCTCTGGGCAGCAGCCTACTCCCATCATCACCTGCCCTACTTGGTGCATAGATTCAGTGTCCTTATGTCCCTGTCCTGAGCTAGTATAATCTTCTGCAGGCCTCAATGTGTAAAGAATTCACGTATTTAGCATTCATGTTAGTGTGCACATGCTTAGTTAGGCAGAACCTTAAATAATGAAGGCAGTTTACAGAATCAGGGTCTAATTCTGGCAAAGAACTTTGTTTTGGCAGTATAAGTTCTTCCTCTCAAAGAGCTATATAAAGTCCCTCTGTAGGCCCAGATTCTAAAGCATTGGGGCCGATATAATCCCTGGAATTACACTGTTAAGCTTCCAAAAACACTTCTGCAAAAAAAACCAGACTGTAAGCCAAACAGATGATTTTGATTAATAAGAATATGTTCCTAAAAGTAAAATAAAGTAATAGAGACTTAAAAAGTGCTACAGTGTTCTTAACTACTAAAACAAAATGTGAAATTAAGACACCTTCAGAGATAACACACACATGAGGTTACAAATTACCTGACAGGTTTTTCAAAAGAAAATAGTGTAAACAAAGAAATGCTGAGTGGCAGTACCCATAATTGTAGTGATTTTGCCTTCACCATCTACATTCTGGAAACATTTTTGGAGGTTGCATTGCATGAGACAGCCAAATCACCCCTAATTTAGAAGTAAACATGAGATTAACCAAGCTTTCTGTAACAGTCTGTTAAAAGAATATCCTTCGTTTCTTCTGTTCTCATCCCCCTTTGTTATCCCTGCTTCACATTCTCTGCACCTTCCAGATGTGCATGCATGTGTGTGTCTGTGTGCAAGTTTTCATTATTATGAGCACTGCCATTTGTGAGGCACTAGTTTTTATGAATAAAGGAGTCAGAGTTTGTGTGCCAGCCCACAATCTCCCTCCCTGTAATAAAATTAGTTTAAAAAACATGGCACTTCAAAAACATCTAAATTGGGATTGTGTTTATATGGTCCTTCAGATTTCGAGTTGTTTTGCAGGAAGAATGGGAACAGAGTTCCATTTATTTGCAACTATTTAAATCTTACATTTCACTGAAAACTTGCAGAAGGCTTGAAGAACTGAAGGGCAATAAAAAAAAAAGACATAAAAATGACAAGAATAATGAGAAAATCACAGCCTTTCACAATTCTTTCTCCTTAATTTCTTCCCTTGCTCCAGGATATTTTCCTTTTTTGATTAGCTTGTTTTTACTTGTGTTTACCTCAGAGATGTACACAACCACATCAGTGCTGCCATGCCATAAGTCTCTTTGCTGTTGCCAGTCCCCTGTTCCAGTCCCAAACATGAACTTTCACAGTTTACAGATAACAGCCTCTTTTCTCCTTTCCTCTCTTTCCTCCAATTATTCTCAAGTTTTATGGGGAAAAAAAAAAAAGCCTTTTAGTGCTTCATTTTTTCCCTTTAACATTCTAAAAACAATCTATTGAGCCCCTAGGAAAAGTGCCACATTTCCTAGGGTTTTTTTTTTATTTTTATATTACAGTAGGGTATAGATATCTGTGATTTAAAAGGCTGTTCAAGAGAGCTATGAACATGATCAGGGAATGGACAGGTAAGTTCACAAAGTGAGGCACCAAGAAAGTTGAGCTTCCATCTGAGTAGATGGGTGAGGGATCACAGTTTGGGACGAGCATGATGCAGTTCTGCATCATTTACATGCTGGAGTACCACTACACTGACAAATGTGGACAAACCTTCTGCCACTGACCCCAAAACTGGAAGTATTGGAAACATCTGCAGAGGCTGACATAAGCCAGCCCTTGTCCAAATACAGTTTGGCAGTGTCAGTCCAACACTGCACCTGGACTAACGTTCTTGTCCTATGGATTACTACCTTGGATGCCCCAGCACAACAGCACATCTGGACTCCATCTGGATTCAGTTGCCTATTTTCACAGGAGTCTAGGCTTGCCACAGCTGTGTGGCCAGAAACTTAAAATCTCTGCTAGATAAGACCTAGTTTCCCCTGAGACTGAGGTCTCAGTTGCTTTTGTCTTCTGAGCAGAAATACCCAGACATGTGGGGGAAAAGAAAGGTGGACAAGAAACTTCTGCACTTGGAGGGGTAAGGAAAAGACATACAGGGCAGTAGGAATAAAGAAGAGTCAAACAAAGAGCAACAATGCATGAAGAAAGGCCTCAGTGGCAGACAGGGAATTGTCTGCAAGCTCCTGATGCTGCCTGTTGTCATTCAAAAAATACAAGCATAATATTTGAAATTAAGGCAAGCCCTTGATTGTCAAAAAGAAAATTAACTCTGACTTCTGCACACATGTGCGCGCACTCGCGCGCACACACACACACACACATACACACAAGCTGTAGTTTATGTTTAATTTATTGGGTTTGGGTTTGGGTTTTTTTTTGTTTCCAAGGGAACAGAACATAAAGTGATTGAAAGCACATGTTGCTAAATTGATGCCCTGGAGAAATCCCAAGTGGCTTAATGGCATGCAGCCTAATTTAATTTGCATTAATAGTACAGTTTGCCAGAAAACATTGCTGGTAGTGTGAGGTTTGGTGTGTGTGTGCTACTGCAAAAAGCAAAGGAATATTGTATCAATATTTTAGTGTACCGTGTCCACTGAGTTGCAAAATATCGAGAGTCCAGATCCCCAGAATTATTTCTGTGCCTAAATGCCAGTATCACTTTGAGACAGGGTATCTTGCTGTATGTCTGTGTTCTGAATCAGGTTAAAGAAGTGTAACAGGGACATTTTAAAAGTTTGTTAAAATTAACTCTTCCTAGATATGCTGCAGATTCCAGTAGTGTTTCCTATACTTCCAATGGTCTAAAATACAAAACTGTTGTTCTCTCTAAAACCAGAATGAAGTAAGGGTTTCCCTTCCACAACATGATAAAAACAGCACGGCCACCAAAGGTTAGAGATTAATGAGAAAGCCATGTGTAAATTTAGGATCAGGAGGAAAGCTGTTAGATCATACTTAGTATGCTTGGATGGTGACAGCACTCTAGCCTTGGTGACACAAAAAAATACCTGTACAGCTCAGAGGCTTTAACATTCACAACTCCACTTGCAGGAGTAAGCAGAACTTGGAATGTCTGGTGACTTCATCTGCAAAGTATGAGGACAAGAATAAATATGTAATTCAAGCAAATAGGAAAAATTCAAGAAACAAATAATATGCAGTAAGTGAGGTCCATCAGATAAAACAAAAAAACATAAGGGCGTTTATACTAGGGGGAATATTAGGAAAAGAAAGGCCTGCTGCCTTGCAGAGGGTCAGAATTATCAGTGAGAATTTGATAAAGGGGACCATAACATTTAGTACTTTTTGCATTGGCAGTGAAAACCAAATAGTGTTTTCAAAATTAATGACATCAACAGAGAAAAAATCTCAACTTTAAATGGAAATAGGCCATCTTAAATACTTTCACATTATCAGGAACTCTTAAATTTGATTTGTCATTACCAAAGAGCCACCAAACACAATTTACCAGTCATTATCTGTAAAAAAAAATCAAAGTGAATGTATGAATAGAGGGGAAACTTGGTGCCAGTCTTCAAAAGATGGGAAAACAACACAGGGAATTACAGATTTTCTGCTTCAGATAAATTCATAGCAAAATACTGGAGCAAATAACAAAGCTATTCATGGTCATCTGCAAGAAAACAGGAAAGACTAGCAATCTATATGGATTTATCATGAGTAAAAAGCCTGGAGTGTGACACAAAAGAAAGTAGGTGTCACACACTTTTACTTCATCTTGACCTCTTCAGAATCACTAGTGACTCAGATGATAATATATGCAAAACAGTGTTATTCAATAGAGACAAGTCTGAAGTTCTCCGTACAAGCTGTAATAATCCATTACCTGAACAGGAGAGGGGCAACAACAGACTAGGAACCAGTTTTGTAAACAAGGAATTGGATGAGAGAGGGATTAACACAACATCAGTCAACAGCAGCAGACTGTGAAGAGAAATGCAAATGCCCTACTGTTAATGAACAGAGATATGGCTTGTAAGACATCTCACATAACCCTTCAGGATTCATCAGGGTTACATTACTCTGTGCAGTTTCTAAACTCCAGGCCTTAACATATTTTTGAGCAAAGCAGTAATACATTGTCTGTGGTGGTGGTGGAGTTCTGCCAGTCTTTGCAAGCAGGGCAGACAGGCTTCTGTCATGAACGCCGTTCCTGTACAGCAGGCAGAGAAGTGCAAAGGGAAGGCAGCGGTAAAGACCACATTCATGGATCACAAATTTGTGTGGAAAAAAGACCGTTGCTATTAAAAAAAGAAAGAAAAAAAAGAGAGGGAAAGAAAACTTGACCTGTGAAATTTAATATATTACCCAAATGAAAGCCAGATATTGTGTGCTGCACTAACTAGCCTTTGCCAGTCTATGCACAGCCTGCCGCTGAGGCTGTGCAGGCTACTAGTGCAGATTCTACTCAGGTGTTTTTGAATCCTGTACTCCCTGAGACAGGTGTCCTTATGCAGGAGTCCGTGCTAGGAAAGAAAAGAATGTGGTTTCCCCTACTATGGTCATGCTCAGAGCAACGCACACTGCAGTTACTACATGCAAGGGGAGGTGGCAGCAATTTGTGCTCCTCTATTACCATCTTCAGGCACACAGTGCAAGAAATTATTTTCTCCTTACATTAAAAAAATGTGTCCATGGCTATGAATCTTTGCAACTCAAATCATAAATATTAAAGGTTCTTTTGTATTTCTTTCAAGCTTAGTGTTTTTCTTGGGAGTGAGTTCATTGTCATGCTGTTACTGTGGAGATACATTCTGTCTCCTGTACAGTTGCAGGACATACAGATCCAAAATGGATCAAAGGCACAGTCACAAGGTTTTGATCACTTGAAAATGGAATGGAATTGTCTCGTTCTCTCTTCTTTCAAAGCAGATTACAAGTGATTATGACATGTGGCACATGCGTTGGAATTTTACTGGCACAGGTCTCCATGAAAGCTCCATTAAAAAACAAAACTAGAATTCAGACTCTGTATTTTTTAATAGATTGATTCTGAGCTTCTGCTGGGCCTTTTTTATTATATTCCATAAAGAATTTTGCAAGTGTGGCACAAAACAAAGACCAAATCTATCGCTTGGAAACAAAGTTGGAGGTTAAGATTAATTCCGTTTACTGGGAAGTAGACTAAGACTGGAAGTCACAGCTTTAGCTCATTTATATCCCTCAAATTAAAGGCAGGCATCTATAATGAAACAAATAAAATTTATGGTTTTCATATATCAGATACCCAGTCTGCAATTTTGACAATTTGGCAGGTAACGTGCTACTAGACTTTGATTTGTGAGATCATACTTCTTGTGGCATTCTGTCCTGAAATAATTTCTAAAGCTTGCCTCCCCCAGAGAAAGTTCTAGTGGCACAGTTGTAGTGGTGTTAATGCATTTTCAGTGTGTAATTGTGCCTCACCTTAGTGCATCCAATCCAGTCTTCCTATGTACTTCTTAAATGATTCATAGTTTCCATAGCTTAGAGTGCCTTACAACTCTAAACCCTTTACTTTTTGCTAGCTCCTGAGGTGTGGTGTGTTTTGTCTTTATGCCTAACAGATTCCTTTTATGATACCATACCCAGGTCCTTAGTTTGACTCTGACCCCAGCAGTGATCTGTGATTTCAACTTCAAAAATTCCTTTGTATACCCAACTTCAATTCAGAGCAGCTCTGGCCAGGTTAGACAACTGGTTCCTGAGACTCCTGTGAACTGAGCACTGAACTTGAACACTTCGCCTTGGCTTTAAAGAAAAGAACCTGTCTGCCGTGACTAGTGAGGGACCTTAGGGAAACTGCTTAATGTAGCTGGCTAAACTATGCGCCTCAAATGGGATGGTGTGAATCCCTCCCGCTTTCTAATTGAGAAGGCCTGAAGTTGGAGGAAGGGACCCATTAATTTTTTTCCCCATAAATTTCTGCATGTATCCTTTTGGCATTGTAAATAAAGTTAGGGCTGTTTCCTTCTGTAAGTCACTGGCAGAGCTCAGAGAGTCAGACGCTTAAATGAGCTATCTTTTGATTCATCTCATGCTGATTTAGACCCACACTATTCCTCTTCTCTTCTCTTCTCTTCTCTTCTCTTCTCTTCTCTTCTCTTCTCTTCTCTTCTCTTCTCTTCTCTTCTCTTCTCTTCTCTTCTCTTCTCTTCTCTTCTCTTCTCTTCTCTTCTCTTCTCTTCTCTTCTCTTCTCTTCTCTTCTCTTCTCTTCTCTTCTCTTCTCTTCTCTTCTCTTCTCTTCTCTTCTCTTCTCTTCTCTTCTCTTCTCTTCTCTTCTCTTCTCTTCTCTTCTCTTCTCTTCTCTTCTCTTCTCTTCTCTTCTCTTCTCTTCTCTTCTCTTCTCTTCTCTTCTCTTCNCCTCTCCTCTTCCCATTGTCTTGGAATCCAAATTTTTTTCTCCTTTGCCAGAACATACTCATATGAGGATCACAAAGCAGTGCTCTTATTAGGATTATTAACTTCCATTTCAGGAACTTAGCAACAACATTCCTTCTACCCCCTCACTATCCTCTCTATCCAAATAATTTCCATGGAATTATTTTTCCATATCATGCCAAATCATGCCAAAATCCGAAGTTTTATAAGGTTCAGTCTGTATTAGAAGTTTCATGGAAAGGACAATTTTTTTATAATATATGAACTGTGCTGTGAGTTAGAAGTCAGAAATATTGTTTTAATAGTTCATTTTATAAAGGTTAAAATAATGTATGACAAAATTTGGACTAATGCTTATACCCAAGAGAAATTAGCAAGGAGCAGACTTTCCTGTGGTTTAACCTGCTTTTACCTTCCTTACCTACACTTCCCTGATCAAATTTGCCAACAATATTTTCCCCTCTATAAAGATATGATATGCTGTGCTCATACTTCTTTTCTCCTTCCCACAATTTATTTATGTGTTGCCTCCTGCATTACAGTCTTCTCTTAAGTCTCCCTGAAAAGGAAGACTGTACATTTTTTACATTGCAAAACATTTTCCATGTTGTAGCTGACTTAGAAATAACAAATAATAGTAAGTATATCAGCGTGCAAGCTGATATAAATGAGCAAAAATACTCATAAATATTCCACATTCATAAATATCCTTTGATTTACCACATACCCCAGAAATGAGAGAGAAGAAAGAAGTTATGTGGTACAAAAACATTTCAGGCATTCTGTATATTTTAAAAGGATGTAGGGAGGTCAGCTTTCTCTCAGGACCACAGCATGCAGGTGGCAGATGGGTCAGTCCTTTCTGTATTTTAGTATACAATTTTTGCCCAACATTTTCTCTATATCTGGTATGGTTTTTGACCTCCCTCTATTGTAATCACTTTTATTGTTGACTGGTGTCTTTATATCTATTTTCTGTAGTCTCCAAAGAAATTCCTCTGGAGTTTCTTGCAGGCTTGACCTGCTCTTTACTTTAAACCATACCCCTGAGTTCTTGCACAATTGGCAAAACCTTATATCTGCCCTCTTATTTCCTTCTGAATTTTGTATACTTCAGTCACAATAACTCATAGTTATCTTTCCCTGAAACAAACAGACTTTACTTCTGCAGTTTCTCCTATAAACAAGATCACAGACCTGAGGAAAGACATTTGAAAGAAAAAAGAAACAAACAAAAACAACTTCATGGAAATTATTATTATTGTATTGGAAGACCAGGATAGTAAGGGAAAAACTGGTTGTCCATGTTTATTTTCCTCAGTAGTAAAGTTCATCTCTGAAAAATAAAGTAATAAGTAGGTGTCCATTACATTAAAAAAAAAAAAAAAAGGCAGCCTATTAGTAAATAATTACAAATAGGTGGTGATATTTCAGTCCAGAGGACTTAAAGCCGTGATTAACCGTTAGTGCATGTTTGGCTGCTCAGCTCCTAATCAGGCACAGGACACTTATCTTCCATGATACTAACGAGGTAGTGTCATACTATTGCTTATCAAACTACTGTACAGCTTAGGAACTTTTTGGGTCTGAGCCTTTAAAGCATCCTGTTGGTCTAATTCCACCTACTTGCATTAGCAATTAGAAGCAATATCATGAAGAAAAATCAACATAGTGAAATATTTTGAGGTTCTGACATTTGGTTTCTTTTCACAGTAGGATAAGAAAAAACAATATCTTTTAAATAAATATAGATTTGAAATGAATGCACAATAGAAATACTTCACCAATAATAATTTTGTAAGCATATTTCAGTAACTGCTTATAAATCTTAAATGCTAAATAAAGCAAATTCTAACTGTCCTAAAGATAAACCACAGCTAAAGTGGAATATCATAAACAAAGTAAGCTTGTTTCTCATTATGGGACATATTTTGGTTTTCCCACTACTAAAAATTGGATAAAATATTATCATTATTTACCTTGAGTTGACAGCACATTGTTCTGGAAAGTTTGCA
This sequence comes from Climacteris rufus, assembly GCA_013398175.1. Taxonomy (NCBI): domain Eukaryota; kingdom Metazoa; phylum Chordata; class Aves; order Passeriformes; family Climacteridae; genus Climacteris; species Climacteris rufus. Next base: position 153,336 of record VZRZ01002852.1, read on the forward strand.
AAGACATCTGCCAGACATTTCTTATTCATCCAGACTCTCAGAATAACATTTTGAATGTTCTTCAAAATTTTTTTAGTTTTCTTAATGTTTCTGGAATCTAAAACCCTTTTGGGAGGTAACTTTTTAAATAAGTCTTGGTAAAATAAATCCACTCACCTCTAAAATAGTTCACAGTTCTCTTTCTTCAAACATATTATATTGCCATATAAACAAATTGGAGATTCACTGAATAAATTAGGTAAACAGACAGATAAACAAGCACCATTACAATTTCTGTATGTTTAAATACTCTCATTATTGAGTCACAGGAAAAATTATTTGGTCATTCTTCTGTATCAATTTATTTCTCCTAATTTGTTTATTTTATGTGTTTTCTGTTCAGGGAGACATTGTTCTCACATAATTTTGTTTGTCTTAAACTGAGTATGAAATTTAAGCCTTTAGGTGTATATATGTTCCTTTTCTAGTCTATGAATTATGAGGTAAATATCCAGAGTAGTTCATTAGTGCAATATGTGAAATGAAATTAAAAACCAGTCAGATACATGTGTAAGTATCACAAAACTGTTATTTTATTGTAAATCAGTTCTGTCCTTGTACCTTATTTACTGACTTTTTTTGATCTTCAGGATAAATCCCACTGAGTCAGGATTGCGGGATCATTTCATCAGATTGAATCACATTATGTTTTGAATTACTTTGCTGGTTAGACCTACCTCAGTCTCTAGATAAACCTTGAAAAAATGTAGTTATATTATATCTTACAGTTATAATAGATCTTATTTTTTAAATAAAACTAAGATTAAATAATTTAAAATTAAGGAAAATTCATTTAGTCTCACTTGGTTAAAATGGTCCAAGTGGAGTAGAACATTATTAACTTTCTGGTGTAAAATTTTACTCTCCTCTAACATTTTTCAATCTTTATTAATATAATCAAAGTAGGTTAAAAAAGAGGCTGCTTTCCAGGAAATTAAAACTATGCAGATGTTTTGATTAGTTACTTTTGTATTAATTTTTATTATCATATGCAAGATCTTAGTCCCTCTTCATTAGTATAAACACTGTACACGGCTTTTCCTCAGCCTGTCCACTTGAACCTCCTGCAGTCCACTTTGGAGTATCAGCTAACCGGGTTTGTTAATGGTTAAGTTTGTATTTCATCATTATTCACCACAGGGTAAAGTACTTTGGCAACCAAAAAACAAAAGACAAAAAAAGGGGGAAAAAATATGACAGAACTTCTCTCTAGTAGCTTGTGTCTCTAGTAGAGTACCTATAAACTGCTCCAGAGCAATATGCTCATCTCTTGTAAGGAACCATTTTGTTAAGTTGAGGTGCTTGTGGTCTCAACAGAAGAAGTTTTTAATGGGAGAAAGCATACACAGCCCTGCAAGGTTATCAGTGTGGAATAAGGGTTCGTATTTTATATATATATATACACACACACACACATATATATACATATGTACATATATATATATCATATGTACATATATATATATATATATGCACATATATATATATATATACACACACCACAGCCCTCCTCTCCATCTTGACTAGTAAAGGAAATGGATTTCAGTTTTCAAATCCTTTGAGAACTGAGCCTTAGTTTTGCCAACATCTGGCACTCTCTGTCTTAAATATACCTTCATACTGTTTTTCAGTGTGAAAGCACAGGTGCTGTGACTGACATACTTTACATATTCTTTCATGAGTAATACTATTTACACTTGAAGGTGTTATTTTGGGTTGATCCAAATTGTTCAGACCAGATGGTCTGTTATGTTGCAGGCACCACTGAATGCTAAGGTGATGTACTTTTTTCAGCTCTGCTGGAGAGGAGAAAGCAGTGTACCCTGAGGAATTCAAATTATCGCTTGCCTCAGCCCATATGTACACATAACACAGTAAGGGACCTGCTGTATTCTTCAGGCCTATCTCATCTGCCTCTAGGAAAAGCTCTGTGGAGAAAAGAAAAATAGACAAAGATGGGGTGGATGTTAATGTACCAGAAGACTTCTTCACCTTTTTGTACAAGCTAGTTACAGTAAAGCAGGTCTTTTAATTATGCCAAGAAACAATAGCTTTGCAAACTTAAATAGTTTTTCCTCCATAATGCCTTTCTCATTCCTTTCAGTTCATTTACTGCAGAGTTTTCACTATACAAAATGGTGAATATGTTTGCTTTTGAATTAGATGGTTCAGCTAACTACACCTTCCACCCTGAGAAAGAGAGAATTGACTCATACTGCTGTGCCCGTGGAACAGTTCAAACAGTCAAAAGGCTGCAAAGGAAATGCTGTGACAAAATCTTTTTCTTTGACACAGGTGCACCCTGAAGCCACAGCCTCAAACATGTCAGAAGTTCAGGACAAGCAGAAAAGATCTCAGCCAGCTTCACTCCACTCCACTGCACTCCAAGTCTCTCCTGTTTGACCAGACAGTTATAGGACCCCAGCTGGAGGCTTCAGGCAACAGAGACTGGACATAGATACATCTTTCCCTGAAGGCCCCTAAATTTTGGGTGAAGGAGGAGAGTGAGCTGAGGTAACAGACAGAGGGATCCTACAAATCAAGAACAAATTCTGGTAAATACGTAACAGTCTCCCGGATGGTACAGGATTTTGAAAGAGGCTGAGTATGGTATGTGTGTGGGTGATCTTGGTGCTTCTCTGCACCAAATGTCTTGTGGATATGCAAGCATACCTGCAGGGGAATGGACTTGATGGTTCAAGTCTCATCTCCAACTGTGTTTTCCCCCGTGTCTCAGGTCCCTTATGATTTGCTAGGGTAATCAGGTCACAACCACAATTTTCACAACCCGGAGAAGCCCAAAGAATTTTTTCGGACAGTACAATTAGTACCTTCTGAACATTTGGACATTCCCCTAGCCACAGGCTCAGAGACTTCCCATGTTATTAGTGTGACCTGAAGCAGGCCTAAGGACTTTTATCCAAAACCCTGCCTGGCCACCCATCTCCTCTTGCTGTGGAAGGGAGGGTGGGCAGAATCCTCACCTGCACTGTATGGAGGGCCTGGAGGTTTAGGAAGTGAATGTGCGTTCACATTGACCAGCTCTCTTCACTTTGTGTCTCTCTGCGCCTGGGTGTCCTGTTCCCAGTCAGTTCCTACAAGAGGGAATAAACAAAATCAAGGAATATTTTCATTCTATCTGAAACATGACAAATGATCACCAGTCAGCAAATGCTGCATCCCAGTTTACCTCAAATTCTTACTGTTGTGATGTCTCCAAAAATCTGCAACTGGTGAAAACTCTGGCAGTTCCAGATGATTACTAGAAATTGTTTTCAGATTCTTTTCTGTTCTAGGAATACTTTCTTTTAAGACATACATACGCTATAAGTACCTATTTTATGGGTGGCTGTATTACTGAAGAAGACATGCAAAGTACATGTAGATGAGCAAATGTAGCTGTGCTAAAAGATCCAGGTGCTGAGCATCACTTTAGGGATGCAAATTGTTTGGAATGTGGTGAAACTTGTGTGATGTTAATTTACAAATTAAAAGATTCAGATCACTCAATCAGGCAAAATCTGGAAGAAGGCAGAAGCTGTTAATAAAAGAATTATACAAAAACTGGAAAATATAGGCAAAGATATTTTTAGACTTATAGATGCAGTATATGCAATTATAGTGTGGGTGCTTTTCAAACTCAGCCTAAAAAAAATCAAGTTTAAAAGATTTTTCATTTTTATCACTGCATTATAACAAAAAAAAAAAAAAAGACAAACAACCTCAAAACCCCACAACCTTGAAAACAGCATGAACTGTATCCAAATATTTGTAAATGCATATATATATATATATATATATACACACATACATATATATATATAAAATAGTTCTGGGATTAGATAATCTCAGGGTGAGCAAAAATGCCCATGAGAAGCTCTATGTAAGGAAAAAATTAACTATTTAAAAATTATTCTACACAGTAAACACATTTCAGCGCTTTCATTTAAGTCAGGGTGTGTTTTAGAACTAGATATTTTGCAATAAATTGCATATATGAGCAAATCTTCATCTATAGGTTAGATAGAATTTTGAACTTTGGCTTTGATAAGCCAGTATTTATCCTATGCATCTTATTAAAAGAAGTCAGGCTAGATTTTATGCTGAATTACAACCTGAAAGAGTCCCATGGATGTGACTTCATTATGCAAGCTTTAAACCAACACAGAACTTGTTTTACTGTATTTAATTCAAGACATTAATGTAGCCCAAAGAGATGTTTTCATTTGCACAGACTTAACATCAGTTACTTTGTTAGGGTAGGTCACCTGAAAATGAAATCAGATTTGAAGTCGTTCATTTGAAAATATTGAAAGGAAAAAGCAACATTTACATCACAATTAGAGTTTGTACTCATGTACTAGAAGAAAACCAAAGTTAATGGATATACCAAGCTCAAATTAAAAATCTTTAAATGCCTTAAAGAGCACCCAGAAAAGCAACATTTTGTTGTAGAACTAAATTAAATACCTTTAAATTAATATACTGATAATCTAAAATCATTAAAAAGAAATCAGACAAACTATAAAAGCTAAGAATTGATAGTTTCAGTCCTTTTCTAGTGGCATTGTTCTAATGCCTATCATTACTTCACCTTGAAACTTCATGAAGTAGTTCTACTATCACCTGTATATTTATCTTGCAATGAAAAAAAAAATAAATATTTAGGATTACTGAATAAGTAACTAATGTAACACCAGACAGCTCAAAACAGATGTGACTTTTAACATAAGTAACCTTTGTAATTACAGTCTCAGATCTTTTCAAATCTTAGGATATAGAAAACTTGATTTGTAAATTTTATTCTATCCATAATTTCAAAAACACATTAAACCAAGATTTTCAGTATGCCACCATCTGTTTATATGGTGCTTCAACATAGGTAGGTAATAAAAAAAAATTATAAACTTTAACAGCTGGGTTTTTCCTTAATGAAAAAATCACTAGCAGTTGGACTAAATAGGTTCTATTCACCTGAGTTTAGGAACTTATTTTGCAAACTAAAGGTCAATATGTCAAAGCTTTTATCTAAGAATATAAACACACACCTTTTAAGATTTTCAAAATTAGATACTCTTTTAAACCGGTGCAAGCTCACCTGAATTTTTTTAAAATCTTCTGCCTCTGACACTCTTTAAATAACTTGAAATAGCAAGCCACCACATTCTTGCTTCATTAATTAAAGGATTCGAAACAAATTTTTTTAAAATATTTTTTTAAAAGCAGTAGAAAAGTTTCAGAGAAAAAGTAAAAAAAAAAAAGGTTACAAATCAATAAGTCAAATGTGAACTAAGAAGTTTGGAGAGCTGTTTGTAATTATGATCTTACCTATAAAAATAAAATATTAAAAACAATTACTTCACTACTTGACTGCCCAGACTCTTGTGTCCAAGGTTGCCTTTTGCTTAATCTTCCAATTACACTCACACTAGTATTTGCAATATCGTCTGCTAAGTGGGAAAAATATTAGCACATCTTGCAGAGGAAACGCAGAACCTGTGCATACAAATTTTGGCAGGTTTTCTCAGTTCATCAGGATTTCTCAGTTCATCTTTTGGTTTTGATTATGGCCCTTAAAATTTGTTTCCAGATTTCTGGGTACCATTTTTGTTTCTATAATCACTTGCAGACTCAAAAGCAAGGAAAATTTGGTTTTGTCACATTTTTGGCTCCAGTGCTGCAAACATCTTTGTGCAGGTGGACCCACCCTGTTGAAATCACTGAGTCAATATAATGTTATTTTAATTATTCTGCTTTACTTTTCTTCCTTTTTACCTTTGTATGGTCTTTTCGCCAGAGGGCTGTCTGTCACTGTGGGAAATGGTGACAGATGAGCAGCTGTGCCTATGCCAGGAAATGAAGAAAAGCTTATGGGGAAAATTTGCCAGATTACACCAAAAGTGAGTTTTTTGATAATCACCAGCTTCAGTGTACCCACCTTAGTCCCATGGAAATCTACTCACTAATGAAACTAGCTGTCCTGAGCTATTTGAGGAACTAGAAGGCACTGTTGTCTGCAGACTACTTCCTCTGCAGCAGAGGCAGAAGTGGATGTCTACCTATTTTCCACTGCCACAATTCACAGACTCGTAGTTACGAAAAACACACATAAACTGTCAGGCTTGGTGAACATGGATTGTAGAACTCTCCCCTTCCCCCACAGCTACCCAGATGAGATGACTTTGACCAGAGGAGCATGGAGCTACACCCTTGTGCACCTGGCAGAGTTTGCTGTTAGTGGTTGCCTAGCAAATCCAAGACATATGGAAAGCCAAGAAACGGGTTACTGCAGTCATGGATTTTAACAATTAATACCGAAAGACAGCTACTGCTTCTTAGTACTTCTAGGCCCCAAGTTGAACTACCTTTGAAAATCTAGTAGTACGTGCCTCAAGCCTTTCTGAGACTCTTGTTTAGACTCCTAAATTGTTTATATATATAGTTTTACCCTTAGTAAAATTTAGTCAAGCACCGCTTCAGTTATTTATAGTTTCTAAGCTTTTATTTTGCCATGAAAAGAGTTTGTGTTTGTGAATACTGTGACTAAAGAAGTGAAAAAATTCAAAGCATATTGCTGCTCTTATTTAGTTTAAGATGGTTAAAACTTATTTTAGGAATTCCACCTTGTTGGTTTATCTGGTAGAAGGAATCTCCTCTCTCTGCATTAGAGATAATGCAAATCAAACAGAACCTGGGGAAAAAAGGATGCTTGCATACACTGAAAGCAGAGTTCATCTCTAGTACCTGGATATTTCTGGCAGTCTTAAAAGCAGTATCTTCATACAGTGGGATAAGCTGAAAAACAACAATTGTGTTGTGTGGTGTTTAAAGCAGTTTGACACTGTGTGGATCCAGATTTTCCATTACTTCTGTCCTTTGGGTGCCCAATTAGAGATAGGCACCATAGTTAATGCTGTTCCTTTGTAGCAAAGGTGGGCAGTGGTATACTGGGCTGCATCAGGAAGAGTGTTGCCAGCAGGTCAAGAGAAGTGAACCTTCCCCATTACTGAGCACTGGTGTGGTGACCTCGAGAGTGCTGGGTCCAGTGCTGGGCTCCCCAGTACAAGAGAGATGGAGATAGTGAAGATGAAATCTAGAAAAGAGCCTCAGTGATGATTAAGGTACTGGAGAAACTCCCTTAGAAGAAAAGTCTGAGGGAGCTGAGACTCTTGAGTCTACAGGAAAGCAAGATCAGGGCAGGTTGCATGATGGTGTACAAACATCTGAAGCAGGTATATAGAGATGATGGAGCCAAACTCTTTCCAGTGATGTCCATTGGGCAGAGCAAAAGGCAATGGGCAAATATTGAAACAGGAAGTTCCAAATGAACCACAGGAAAGATTTGTTAATGTGAAGGTGACTGAGCATTGCCATAGGTTGCTGAGAAGTTGTGGAGTCACCAATCTTTAAGAACTTAAGAAACTTTCTGGACACAGTCATGGGCAAGTGGCTGGGCAAGCAGCTCTAGGTAGTCCTGACTCTGCAACAGTTTTGAATCTGACAATCTCCACACGTCTCCAACAGCATTAGCTGCTCTGTCATCTCTGGGGCTTTCCCATGACATTTCTTCCCACCACCAGGCCCTTCTGCTCAGGCAACCAGCCTAGGATCACAGGACCCACTAAGCCTTTGCTTAAGCCCTAACTGCACCACAAAGCAGGGCCATGAAATGGTAACCAGAATCCTGCAAAGCAGGAGCTTTCTCCCCTTTGGTTGGTTGTCAACCTTAATGAGAGATGGGACTGGGCAGCACATAGGGAGAGGAGCCCATTGCGGCAGCTATGGTGTTGCTTGTGGAAGTAGTGGTGCAGCCAGCTGTGCTTGCATGTGTGGATTTTGCTTTCCCTGTTAAACTGCCTTTATGTCAAGCCACAAGTGTTCTACTTTTAGCCCTTCAATGCTCTCCCCCATCAAGCTGGCAGGGGAGTGAAAAAACAGCAGTGTGTCACGTAGCTCCAGCTGGGGGTTAAAGCATGATGTGGCTCCAGCATGGATGTCCAAGGGCTGCAGGGGAAATTGTACAAACCCAGTACAGTGAAAGAGTGCATTCAAACAGAAGGGGACCATAACTGCCTACATCCTCACGGCTCTTTAACAGCCCCCACCACTGTCCTGGCACATTGTGCTCAGGGCTTCCATGGGCACACCCACAGCGTGCACACCTGAGCAAGACCCTGGACCTGGACTTGCGTCTCGGCTTTGCAGCTCTTGGGTTTGAGTCTCAGAGAGCACCAGCTCTGGGTGCTGAGCTAAGGCTGCCCCTTCCCATGCTTCTCTCCCCACTACCCTGCTGTGGGTCCCACACAGCAGATGTCCCAGGGCCAAAGGCCCTGCTGAACACTCCTGGTGAGTTCCTCTGACTTTGCTGACCACTTACTCCTTCAAGTACGCATTTTGTGATTTTGTGATCCCATATTTGGGAAGAAACAGACCTCTTCTCATACTATGATGTGTTTTCTGTAGTAATTATGATAAATTTCTGGATGGGAAGCTCTTATCAGAGGTTTCAACTTTACAGAGATCTACTGCAAATACCATACTTCTATGACAATACTGGCAAATTCCTGAAGTATATGTCACAGGTACTCAGTGAGCCAACTGGGAATGTTGCCCACCTAAACTTGCTGTTTCTGAATAGAGAAGGACTCCTGGGGGGTGTGATGGTAGGTGGCTGTCTGGGCTACAGTGATGACAAAATTGTTTATTTACACTTTTCAGTGTAATGAGAAAAAGAGGTCATCAGAGTGGTTACCCTGCATTTCAAGAGGACAAGCTTCAAGATGCTCAGGGAGCTGATTAGCAGAGACCTGATGGAATCTGCCTCTGAGGGCTTCTGTGTCCATGAGTGCTGCTCAGTTCTTAAGAAGCACCTTTTAAAAGCACACAACGAGGCAATTCCACTGTGTCCAATGTCAGGCTGAACAAGGAACTTGTCTTGAAACTCAAGAACAGGAAATTATGTATGTGGAAGTAAGGTTAGGCTTTGCAGGACAGTAACAGAGATGTGGTTCAAATATTCAGGGGGAAGACATGAAAGGCCAAAGCTCAAATAAGAGTTGAGACTGGCCAGTGGTGTGCCAGACAACAGGAACATCTTTTTGAAGTATGTTAGTATTAGAGGAGGTCTAGGAAAACGATTAGGAGGATACTTTCTGAAGATGGTCACCTGGCAAATCAGGATGAAGAAAAAGTGGAGCAATTAAATGATTTTTTTCCCCCTCAGATTTTAGTAACACTGGCAGACCTTGGGCTGCCTGATCCTTGGAGCTGGAGGGACAGCCTGTCTCATCAGCATCATCACTACAGGATGTGGAGAAACTTTGCTCTGGCTCCTTTAGCATTTCCTCCACTCCTCCTTCACTGGTCTTGGTGTCTGCAGGAGTCTTTCTCTCACATGCTCTCACTTCTTTCTCACAGCTACCCTTGTGCAGCAATTTTCAACCTTTGATAAACAGGTTATTCCAGAGGCATGCCAGCATTGGCTCAGTTTGGCTGGCAGCATGTCTGTCTTGAAGCTGGTTGGTTGGGTCTGTCGGACACAGAGGCAGTTTCTGGCATCTTCTCACAGAAGCCACCCCTGCAGGCCCTTTGCTACCAAAATCTGATCTCTCAAACCCAATACATCAATGTAAGTGCTGCAAGAGAGCAGGCATTGCTCCTATTCTCCCAGCATCCACCTCCAGGCACCAGGGCCAGGGTGTCCAAGCCTTTTGAGCAGCAGCCAAGCTAAGGGTCCTGACGGCCATAGAAAAAAAAGTGTTTAGGTACCATAAAAGCACCAGCATTTATTAGCTTGAGTGCTAATGACAGACATAACTCTGTTTATTACACAGATAGGGGACATTACATACATTTTCACCAGGTCTCTTGCCAGTAATACTCAAATGAGTTGGTAGTTTACAACAATTTGGAGCCAAAGCTCAGCTGATTACATATGGCTTGCTTAGTGAGGAGATGCGATTACACCACCTAGTTGACCTTGTCTGTTTAGGAATCCTGTGATGGGTTTTTAAATACACAGTTTCAGAGGGGTGAAAGAATTACAGAACTCAGACAAAGCAATTGTGCGATCATGATGAATGCCCTGGTGGGATGACTTTGAAAGTGTAAACTCTTGAACTGAGCCTAGAAATTCTTTTAACTGTGGTTTATATAAACATTTCACATCTTGCACCATAGCAAACCTGTGCCCCTACTATGCTAAGATTAAGTTACAGTGCTTGGAACTATGCAGAAATTGTTTAACACATTACCCTATAGCATGGGTTTTACTCTTTTTTAGCAGAACATTTATATTTTATCTGAAGAAAAAGTAATATCCTGTTGTAACAGCATTAAAGGCTTGCTAGAAACTTCAATAAAGCAAACACAGTCTTGGCAAAAGATTATATTAAAATATGGCATTTAATTGGCTCAGTCTCTCGATAGCAGCAACAAAGTTATTATATTCTTGACCACCATTTATGTGTGCTGTTATATCGATCACGGCCCTCCAGCTTGCTGCTCTTCCACTGAAGCAAGTAAATTGTATGCTAAAAGAGGAAGAGAAGATAGGAGACAGGAGTGGTAGGGACAGAATTTAATGGTTTTCTGGTTCAAGACGGAGACCGAAAAGCAGGTGATCTGGGCCAAGAATTTCAACAAAAGTAGGTTCCAGGTTCAGGCATCTTAAATCCATCCAAGCCCTAACATTTCCTGTTGATTGGCTCTAGGCTGCAGGAAGTGCCCTGCCAATAGAAAACACCAGGCACAGAGAATTGGGTGGAATTTGGGATTTGTGAATTGGAGCCAATGCCTATATACAGTCATAGAAACACAGTTATGTTGCCATTTTGCCATTTTAAAAACTTCAAAGACCCCACACAGTCATAGGAACCCAATTTTAAGTATGTTGGCTAGTTGGCTTTCTTTTCTTTTTCTAACAGATCTTTTGGGTTGTTGCAATGAGAACTATACCACACACAATTATGCTGAAAATTCAGGGCTTTTGAAAAACAGTACAATAACAACAGGAAATCTAGCATACAGTTTTGTTTGCTCTGTAGTAACCTCAGAGGAGAAGTTCTAACAGATAAATGATGCTTGTCAGTTTTAATATTTCACTGATTTTTATGAGATATGTGTTATACCAAGGGAGCCAAACGGTCCTCTCCAAGCAAAGAGATTTTCTGTGGAGCCTTGAATTTCATAAATTAAGAGAAGACACATTTCCTGGAAAATGTTAAATATGTAGTACACAAAGGGAAGAACTGAGTATATTTATAACAACATTCTCCTACTTTCAACAGCAATTGAAAACTTTGAAAATGGCCAGAGATATTTTGCTTTTTTAGAATGTCAGGGAGCTCTGTGCTTTTCAAACTTAAGTCACACTTTTCCATATATATTCAGATTATACAATTTATTTAGGAAAAACTATCTTCTTGCTGTCTGTGTAATCTCCTGTTGTCTTATTTCCATTCTGCACAAAACACCAGTTCTGATGTCTCATTGCTTGATCCTTCCAGAAGCACATCTATGTTCTTTAGTACTACCAGGAACCAAAGCACAGCATGTTTCTCTTTCATGAAGGATCTGATCCAAATTGCACTGATAACTTGCAAATCATCCACTTAGCTCCCAGAAGCCTGTGCTAGACTTCAGGTCTCATCAAAATGCTTACCATCCCTGCCCGTCCCTCTGGAAATACATGAACAGATCACATTTAGGAGGATCTTATCTCTCTCAAATTTTAGATGGACTATCCCTTAAGGAATAGAGAGATTTAAATGAAGTAAGTGCACACATGGCCCTTTGAACAACAATCTATACTAGCAGAACATCTCAAGCACACTATGATTCACATATGGGTTTCAGCTAGCAAAGGGAAGAGGCAGAAATAGAACCACATGCATTTAGTTCTGTCTATCCGCAACCCTGAATGGAGGATGACTGCAGGAGCCTCAACTCAGCTTGTACATCTTGTCTTAGTTCTAATTTAAGCACAACTATTTCTGACGCCATCTGCATTCAGGATTAGAAGTAGACAATGTACTAAATTGGAAATTTTTAAATCCTGGAGGAGCAATGTGCCTTCAGTCACATGCTATCCCAATCTTCTCTGCCCTGCTCCCACCTAGGGGGTGACGGACTTTTGTATTCATTTACATTGTCAGTCTGAACACACCATGACTACTCAGAACAGCGAAATTCTGCTCCATGGGCCACCCAAATGGTGACTTAGGGCCACCCAGGCTCTTGCAAGTTACTGAGAGCCTAGAAGTCCACCATAGAGCTAGACCATTGGAAGAATTATAGCTCTGCTACATATGCCCTCCACAGTGATGGCTTTGGGACTACAAATAATGGGGCAGCGTCACCATAATTTATATATATCATTAACCCCTGTGTCATGAAAACATAAGAGTTTTTTGCCAATTACAATTATACTAATTAAAAGGCATATATCAAGCTAATTATTACACTGATTTAGTGTATGATATCTTTAGTCTTATGTCCAAGAGTCAAAAGGAACTGACTGGAAATTAAAAATATACTCCAAAAATCTCACTATGCCAGTTGTAGCTGAGCCAGGCAATGACTAATAGGGAGAAGGATTCTGAGTGCATAAATGCCAAGGAAAGATAGCTGAGTTATGTTGGGTGGTCCAAAGAGATATTAGCAACCAAACAGGAAGGAGGTAAAACAAAAGAGTCAAGTTCAATTAGGACCAATTCCCCTACTTTTAAAAGGAGCAACTGCTTCTCCAAAGACTGGAGAATAAAGTTTGAAATGGATGGAGGCAACCATTATTTGAATTTGAGATTTATGAGGGAGCAAACCTAGGGCTTTTTGTTTCTTTCCCTCTTCCTGCATTTGAGAACAGTCTTTCATGAGCAGGTATTAGGAAAGCTGAGATAGCAGAGATGAACTGCTGGGAGATGATGGTCAGACACTTTCAGCAGTATTCCCACTTAAAATTAGGTCAAAGACATGACGGTCTAATGGGAAAAAAAATGGCCCCACTGAACTTTTAGTCTGGTTTCTGTCCTTCTTTCAGATATTCTAAAAGGTTTATTATATAACCTCTTTTTTTCAACTAGCCTAAGTATTGTCGTGCAAAGCCTGAGATGGAAGGCCTAATCATTGACCAGAATTTTAAAAACTGCATAGTAGTTTGAAATAATTCAATTTATGGGCAGAAGAACTGAGTGAGTCTGATTTATAATTATTTGGGAAACCAATTTCAAATGAAACAGATTTTTGAACTGTTTCTAACTGTATATCAATGTAAGACAACATACTTGAAGCCCACAATTTATATCTACAAAGAATTAGAATCTGATTTGAAAACTACTGATTTGGACAGGTCTTGTACTGTCATAAAAGAGAGTGTAATTCCATTGATATTTGGTTACTTAAAGAGAAAAATGTGCAATAGAAACAGGAAATTCTTGCCACAATATTGATACAATCAAAATTGGGATATAGTGCCATTTCTAGACCTGGTACTCAAACTTAAATATGACAGTGTTAAAGAGGTGAGGGAAGAAAAGAACATAAAAATGAATGTTAGCAACACTAGAAAACAGTCATTATTATATGGTATTTGGTATATCTAGATCATAAAAGATACACTTGAGGGATTATCTGAATTCTGTGTATAGGTCCTTGCACATCTATTTCTATAAGGCTGGAGTGTTCATTCTGACTGAAAAGAAAATCATAGTCAGGTCAGTAGGATACTAAGATTTTAATTAAACCAGAATATAAAAGACATTGAAAATAATTTAAACTGGAATAAAAAGAGAAGACATGAAGTCACCAGTTCACATCATTTTTATTATTATATAAATCTTTCTTAAACATGCTTATATTACTTTTTTGGGAGAAGCTTTGTAGCTCAGGAGTGCAAGCAGTCTGCACATATGTGTCATATGTGAGCTTAGATTCACTAACCCTTAACTTTAACCCTTGTTTCATGAAGGAGCCTGGAAGCTGTAGGTTAATGAAGTCTCAGTCTTCAAGGTATTAGTTCATTAGCTGGTAATAGTACAGTAGATGTATTTTCTCAAGTGTTTTTTAAAATTGATAACATGATAGTAAGTTTTTTCCAACTTCTTCAGCACTTAGCTGATAACCAGTCTCAGGCAGTGTGAGGAATTCTTTCCCTAGGACATCTTCTCCTCACATATTCAACATTAGATTGTTAGATTTGCAGCTGTGAGGAATTAATTGCCAGACAAGACTTTTGCCTGCTTTTGTAGTGCTAAGCATGGATTGCTTACTGATTTGTCTGTTTCTAACCTAGTCAGATTTTCAGGGCACTGGTAGAATTTGAACAATGCATGATGCTATCTCTCCCTGGCAGGACTAATTTAATGGATAGTAGGATCCAGTGCTATCAATGAGTGGGTAAAAGAGAGTGATCTGTTGGCTTCTGGAAAGAAGAATCTCCTATTGATGTTCTACTTTCCAAGGCTGTTTAACAGCAAAGGAAAGAATGTTTCCATGTAATAATCAGAACTTTATTACATCATATAGAGTTCTGGTTTTTCTTCCATATTGCTGGGTCAAGTCTACTGATAATAGGTCAAACTATTATGTTCAGATTCAGAAATTTAGATGCAGTTCCTATAATCTGCATTCATCCATATATACATTCATACAAGCATGTTTCTGCCTGTGCTTCAAAGTCTGAATGATGCTTTATTGAAGACAACTCCTGCTTTGCTTATGTTGGTCTGTATTTTGAGAAGTTCTGTGTGTGCAATGTACTGAGCATTTTGTATGAATGTACTTCTATGTGCACGCATACGCTTTGTATACATACAGATTTAACTACACTCTTTGGGTTTTGGAGCCAGTCCATCCAACATTGCTCTTCTCATTTGGGGTCTGGCTCTGTAAAAATACTATCTCCAGTTCCAACAGACAGTAACGACCTTTTTTTTTTTCTTTTTCTTTTTTTTTCTTTTTTTTTTTTTTTTTAAATAGAAAACTTCAGTTCCTCCACTTCAAAGAACTAGAGTATTGTGAGTGTCCTGCCTTTTTTTTTATAGATCAAACCAAAAGTTTGGGAGAGCTACTCCTTTTTCAGTGCAATTCCTTATGTGTTAGGCACACCAGTGATTTCTTACCTTCAATCATCCATTTTCAGTACACCATTCGTATATGTGCCTAACAGCCACACAGTTCTTAATGTGCACTGCCCATCTTCCATGGCCTGCTAGTCCACATTTGCTGAAATAATGAGAAGGGATGATGAAAATTAAAGTGTCACAAGTATTTGAAAATACCTAAAAGCAAAGTTCAGCAGGAAGAAGTGTATACATTGGCTATAGTTCACCAGGGACAAACTGTCTGCACACCTTTGAAGCAGAAACACTGAGGGAGCTTGGTGTACTGCTCTAAGGGAGATATGAAACAAAGGATGAAGTGGCAGAGAGGTACTGTGGTCATGCTCTGTTGAAATCAATGCACATATGACACAGAGAATGGAGTAACACAATGGTGTTGTGATCATGCTCTGTTGAAAACAATGTACCTAATGGGAACAAAGCCAAAGGAATGTGCCAGGTGGTGAATGAAAGCTGAACTTTGCTTCATTAACTTGAAAATATATATTACTTTTCATGCTTCTACAAATGCTAATGACTAAAGTCACTCAAAATCCACCTAAACATGAAATTACATCAACTTTACCTTCTCCTTCCCTCAAATAAAATAATATAAATATAGCTTAACTGGGACGGTAGGTCAGAGGAGACTCCACTGTAACTTCTAGCATCATTGACAAGCTGGACCTGTCTTCCGCCTCCACAGGGACATTTATAGGGTAAGAACCATATTCTATCCATGCAAAATAATTATCTTGAGCTGGCTGTCACCAGGGATTAGAACTTATCTGTATATTGCTTCAAATTTGTTTTTGCCAGTCAGTATACTATCAGCATCAATCTCTCAACTTAATCTATCACAGTTTACTATTATCGCTGCATTTGTTAATAAAATGTGTTATTCTGTAAACTGTTTAGTGTGAGTCTTTCAAGGGCACTAGCAGCCACTGACAGAGGATAACATACTTGAAAAAATTGATACTATGCCAACTGAGACTGGGGAGATCCAGAAAGAGGTCTCTCTTTCTAAATTGATATGAAGGATTAGACTCTGCTGTACTCTCAGTGCACGTCCTTGAACAGGTTAGTTGAACCACTCTCTGATAAATTCAGCTGTTCAGTGGGGTCCCCATAACAGGATACAGACAGGCTGGTCAGGCACAAAGGTCTTGTCTGTGTTGGGGCTCTGACAGCCTGATCAAACATAAATTATTAAACTGCTCTTTCACGTGACAGCATCTGTAGAGTGACACACTGGTGTTCCAGGGCAGACAAAAGGAATCCCTTATTTTACTTATACAAGCAGATCTAACTCATAATGGCAAACAGACATAAGTAACACAGAATGGTCTGTGCAAATAAGTACCTGAAGCCAGAATTGTGGAAAAAATATTATACTGTCATTTATTTAACTGATTATTACTCCGCATCTCTCCTTTCTTTGCATCAGATTTACCTCACATTACACAGGCAACTGCATAACTGTGCTTCTCAGGACTCTCTTGCACATTATTTAACTAGGTTTTTCTGGTTCCATCAAACTGAGTTTCAGGTCTCCATGGACTGATGAAGTGCCAAGGTCTACCAATAGATGTTTCTGATTCAGATATCAGGGGATTGCAACCTTTCTGTGTCTTATACTAATCCTTCTCTTCTGGTTTGATACTGCACAAACACTTGATCAAAAAAGGTGAAAAGAACATGACATCATTATTAAGCTTCAGGCACTTAGGCATTAAGTAATTCTATGAAAGACATAAGCAGCTGGCTCTCCCATTTTACTTAAACCCCTGTAAAATAAGTGTTAAATTAAAACCTGGAAACTTTTGTTTACAGAGGAAAAGAAAACTGAATACCAGTTCCACTGCTGAAAAACTCTAAATGATGAACAGATTCAGCATGTGAACTGTGAGTTCACAAATTAGCATTTCTTTGACAATATTCCCATTTTCTCTACTTTTCACATCCCAGACCTGTCTCTCTTTCTACTGCCCAGGGCAGTGATCCTAGCAGGAGCTAATGAATACCTTACAGTTTTGCTTGATGAGTTTTACCTGTAAGGTCAGTCCCTGGTAGTAAGGCAAGGCTGAGAGAGGGAGAGGGAACATTAGCATGGTTCTCCATTCCTATAGAAGGGTATGAATGTGTACTCCATTGTGTTTATTTGATACAACTATTTTTATCAAAATTTTATGTAGAATACAGTCATTTTACTTGGAGAAGTTTAGAAATGGAATATCAAAACGGTGTCCTCTATCACAGAGATTTGTGATTTTGTATTAAAAATAAAACCCCAAACCACACAATGGGCCTATTTTTCATGCATCATGATGACTGAAAGTAATTATATTTTTAGCCTCTCAACTTTCTTGTGTGGCCATACGAAGCTATTTGAGTTCAGTAACTCGTGCAATAATTCAGCATGCTCATTTTGTTTCAGCTCATTTGTGCAGGTGTTTTGTCATAAATTACTCAAGGCCAGGATCTCAGGCTTGATATTGTAATGCCAAATATTTACCATAACCTTTAAGTAGCCCTTTAGGCCAGGGAAAATCTTTAATCAACACTGCTTGCATAAGCTCAACTTGTGTAACTCATATAAGCTGAGTGTTTGCAGCCTGAAAGAATGCAGCCTGGCTGAACAGTACAGTAATAACAGGCCAGCTAGAAATAATGTCATTATTAGCAGAAAAATCATGACATCTTGATTCTATTTTTTTTTTCCAAAGAGTGCTACACGATACAATGGAATGGATCATTCCAGACACATATTTTGAGTCATAACCCACAAAATAAATGCAAAGAAGCTAACAGAATCAAAAAAGGGAAAACTGATTTCTTAAAAGAGAGAGCATCTGGACAGTCTGCTTCATTTCAGGTCTCTGGAAAATTCCAGCATTCCCTCCATTGTTCTTTATCTCTTGTAATATAATTTTTCCTGAATTCCCTGTATTTTTTTAGCTGTTCTTTTGAATGACTAAGGTGTGCAGTCAAAAGCCATAGCTGATTACTCTTCTCTTATTATTCCTCAGAATAGCTAAGAGCTGGATGATCCTTTATTAAAATGTTCAGCTAATCAAGTCAAAACCTCCAAAACCAGAATCAGTAAAATTGGCTTTTCCATGTAAAACTCTCCATAACTATTTTTTCTTTCCATATCAGTTGGAATCTATTTTGGGCAAGCTTCAAATACAAAAGTATTGGCAGTCAGCTCCACTTACATAGCAAACCCGAACTACCCGCTACTAGTCTCAGTCATTCTGTGACAGAAACAAAGCCAAAGTGGGCCAGCCCAGAGACTGAGTCCCCAAAACAGGGTGTCATTAATCACATCCATCTCAAACAACCCTTTTTGATGGCTCATAAAGCATAAACATACCCCCCACTTGTAGAAATGTATCATCAATTACAATTACTCAGATTGTCTCATTACAAAAACTTGGTAGGATTAGAAGAGATGTAATAAATGATTTTGTTATACAGCTACACAAAATGACCTTAAACTACTGTGACACTTTTTTCCAAGGAAAGGGTCTCCAGGCTTCTGTTTTGCTTGTTCTAACCACATTTTTCATACAATGAAGGTCTTTCATATATCTTAAAACTGCATTATTCCACACTGAGCTGCCAACAGCAACAGTTGATTTGATTTCGTTTTAATAAGAAGATAAATGGTCTTCAGAGTTAATAGCCAATTAATAAATAATAGGATGCATTACTAGAGGCTCTTCAGTTATTCCTGAGATATAAACATATGTTCATTTCAAAAATAGTTGGAGACTGAGGCAAAACCACCAAGTGTGTGATAATTCCATTCCCTGAAGATCTCTGGCTCCAGTTTTATAGGGAGAAAGAAGACATAAAAAAGTCCAAAATGGCTGCAGTGACATTTGCCCTGTGCATCAGTTTCAGTTTCATCAAAACAATAGAAAAATTACAGAGAAGGCATGTTTGTTCTGCCTCAATCTCTTTTTCCCTCAGTCTTTACAGTTATTTCATTATTCCCATACCCATGTTCTCTCCAGCTAATTGAACATCTAACCTATTTGTCATATATTCCTTTTAAAAATTAATTAAATCTGGCAATAAAGTCTTACTAAGTAAGATCCATATGAAAATTGCTTATAAAATGCACTAGAATGACTGGTCCAATTTTATAAGGCTATTCATAGCACAGACACAGTCAAAGCAAAGCTCTATAACTATCACCTGTTTGGGAATTGTGAAAGTATAGCCTTAACATTTAGAACGTCTGTATTCTTGAAATTGTGTGTTATTCAGTGGTTCTTTAAGAATAAGATGATGTGTCTCTACCTTACAGAACCATGCAGGTTCCATATCTGCTGGCCCATGGTCCAGCACCAAAGTGCTCTGTGCTTTTCCAAAACTGAGGACATGTTCTCAGATGTCAGACACTAGGCCACTTTACAGAAGATAAGAAAATAAATGGCACCCTATGTACCAGTATGTCAACATAGGCACCACTGAAAACGTTCCTCAAAAACCTCACACAGAGTATGAAGTCATTTAAACTTAGGCATCAAGAAACACTAAGTATAGGGGTATGTCTGTAGGAGGCAACTCCCATGCCTCTGTCAAGCCTAAATCTATGAAATGTAGTGACATTAGATGCCTCCATTATTGTCAAGTTACTACCTAACCTAGATACCTATATGAGCAGGAATAAGTCATTTTAAAAGGGCTTGTGTTGGCTATTTCCTTTAGATAACTGTCTAAAATGCTGTTCAGCACACTAATCTGGACAGGAGGCTTGGGACTAACTGGCAGTAGCTTGAGTGCATTCAAACCCACATCCTGAAAAAATGCCTTAAGCACAGAGTTACAAAGGCATCATGAGAACAACCCTGTCTCCAGCTGTTTAAGTGAGCTAGCACCAAGAAACGTACATAAATGCAAGGTTCATTTAATGAACAGAAAAGAAATGCATAAGGAGTAATCAGTTCTAAACACTGATCTTTCCTTAGTTCTGGAATTATTTTTTTTTATTTAAACCTGGGTTTGGCTGTCTAGAGTGAAATACATGAACTACCCAGCAGCAGCTCCCCCACTCCAAAGCACTGTCAGAGAAAATGGTCTCCTTCCTCTGCAATTCCTGTAGCTTTAGTAGCCATTACTTATCTAAACTACTTCCTGTCTCCATTGATGTTGCATTTTTCTGACAATTTAACCATTTAAACCTCCAGGCTGAGGTGGGTCCCCACACTTTCTGAAACAATTCTGTAAATAAATCAGAACACCTGTGTCTCCCCTTGTATTTTTGAACAAGTGACTGTTGCTATTAAGTAAATCTCTGTTCTACTAAGTGAGGGGGTGATGTAGAAAATGCCTTGCATAGAAGCTTCCTCTCTTTTGTATTATGCTCAATTTTATTAAAAATTTTCTGAGAAAACAAGGGGTACAAAATGCCACCGGGATCTAGCCCTGACAATTTGCAAGTGCCGGACATTGCACTTCATAATTTCTAATGTATGTTATTCCTGGCTTCTAAGGTAAACTGCTATGGTGAAGCCTCCACAAATGCAATAGGACTCAACAGTGTATTTAACAATTATTTCATTGGCTTTGCATAAAACCTTACAGGCCATAAGTAGTTTCCAACAAATGGCTTGGAGGTGAATAGCTTCACAATCTGCTACCATACCTCCTGGGCCACCCAGTTCTCCTTCATAGTCACCTTTCAATATATTCTCCAGAAGAGACAGAACCATTTTACATCTGGGAGATGTGTCTGATCTATCCAGGGAAGCTTTAAAGTAACTCTCCTGACTAATCTCTCTCAAGCACCACAGACTGCTGATTTGTGAGGTGACTATCTTGCATATATATCACATCCAGGCCAGATGTCTCAGCTATTGTAAACTTCATAATGACTTAATGGGATAGTTAAAAATTCTGTGCATTTAAAAAAATCCAGAGGTCATTAGCATCAAACATAAAGGAGAGAGTAAAATAAATTAAAAGTCGTATCACAAGCTTTGATATGGTATGATACACATGAAAAACAAATTCCTTCACAAGGCAGAGTAAAATATCTTCAGATAACCTGGTGAGTTTTATCTTGAAAGTAAGAGATCTTGTTTAGAATTATGAACACATAAGCAGTATTTAAAAATTGGGACGATTACTTTAAATTTTTCAGGGAAAGAGTTTTCTATTGAACTGATAGTTTCCATATGTAATATCATGGAAGCAAAGTGTAATTACGTGATTCTCATAGCATATAAGAGGATGATTACATTTGTGCTTATTCTTATTTTTTTTAATGTTTCTTAAATTAGATGAGTAATAAAAGTTATTTTATAGGAGAATGAAACCTACAATGACATTTCTCTAGGGAAAAACTTTCTTTGTTGTAGTATGAAAAGTTAGATGAAACAATATTTATTGACTATTTCAGTCAATCTGTTGCCAATTACTCTGGACTTATTCTGTGTTTGAACCAAAATCTTTCCTTAACTCTAATGACAGCTAGAGATATTATTCCCTAGCCATTAAATACAACCCTGATGCCAGAAAGTAAGCATATAAAGTGTTCTACAGTAAACTTTACAGTTAATTAGCTCAGAGGCCGCAGAAGACTTCCATTTAATCCATCCCCTAAGGTGACTCTTCCTCATGCTCTATATAACCGGCCTTTTTCTCTACATCTTTTTAAGGGAGAGCTTTCCAAACTGTTTTCATAGTGCTCCTCAGTTGAGCTGGAGATAGAGATCTGCATTTGGCTCATAGCATCAACACTGTTTCTGTGTCATTCTTTAAGGCTTTTTTTTGGTTGGTTGGTTTGTTGGTTGGTTGGTTGGTTTTTTGAGGGTTTTTTCTTTGTTTATTTTGTTTGGTTTGGTTTGGTTTGGTTTGGTTTTTGGAAAAACTATCATACTTCTTGCAAAAGGAGACTTCCATAAATAACATTTGCATAGAAATTTTGTGTTGCACATCTTGCAGGATATAAAAATCAAGTTTTTATAAATGAGATTTGCCTTCAATCAGCAACTAGACCAGTAGATTGCCGGTAAAGAAGCCTGAGGTTTATTTAGAGTTGTGTAATGTGGGCAAATCTTTCACCTGTTCTTGTGTATCTCTTCTTCCCCTCTACCACTTTTCTCCCTCTTCCAACTTTCTAGCAACCCCTATGATGCTGATGTTCTTTACTATTGCTTTCTAAAATTGCTAGAAAAACTGGTATCCTAATACTCTTCACTGCATCAAGTATGTTAATTCAAAAGCAGATATAACAGAATCACAAAATCAGAACTTGAGGGTTAAATGGTGTTTGTATCACCCTTTCACCCTCCTGATCCTTTGCGGTTTTTGGTGGATTAGCTTTGGGACAATGACTTACATTGTTTTTTTAAATGGCCCTGTTATTTGCAGCAACTTCTATTTCTCCCCCACCCCACCCTGATCTCACCACTAACATCTTTGATTATATTCACGCTAAAGTAAAGCGAACAAACCCTGACATTATTGATATAAAGAAAATCTGAGCCCACTTTTCTGTTTGTACTGGGAATTCAACAAAGTTGACCAATAAAACATGTATGTATTAACTTTTTCATTTGTGTTGGGAATTCAGGACATCATAGAAATATTTTTTACATAGAAATTCACTCTCCTATCCCATAGTCAAAGGGAGACTCTGTGATTACTCAAATCTGTCTCATATATTAGGCACTCTTGTGCTTTTGTGCTTTAAATAGGTCTCTGCCCCTCAAAATAGGATTTACTGCATATGTTTGACTGAAGGGAATATTTCAGCTAAGCATGATTTTCAAAGGTGCAAATGATATTTAGATTTTAACTGATGTTTTTATCTAGAAAATTAATTTTCTTCATTCTTTCCTTAGTAAGTTTATCTTTAAATGAAGTATATTCCATGACAAATTGATGCATGTTTCAACATGTGTTCATAACATTGTCACCTGCATGAGTCACTGTCCAATAGTCAACTGAAAAGAAATGGGCAACTATTCCATTCTATTCCATTTGCTTCTGCTAGGAAAAGAACAATCATCTTTCTTGTTTATAGATGGAGGGATGTAAATTTCTATATCAGTGAGTACCATATGCATTATCAAGAATTCAGTGTTTGGAAAGAAGAAAGTGGGATATCTTCCTTTGTTTTATAAAATTTTCTATCTTTTTATTGCTTTCATTTCACTTTAATTTCAAGTCACTATCTTGGCATCGTCAGTATTGCTTGTTGTATAAGCAGTCTTCTTCATTATCTTTATTTTTACCTTGAGAACACCTCAGAGCCTTGTCACAGTCATGAGACAGTCAGCAAATTAGATTGATCTCATTCCCCAGAATGCGACAGATCTACTTGTGATAAAACGAGTGGATGCATGAAAAGTATTGCGCAATAATCAGGTGGTAAATACATTGTAGATGAGTTTTCAAGTTTAAGTTATCAGTTCTAAATTATCTTGTGCTGCAAGGACATCATCTGCCCTGAATTTGGTGTTCCATAACTAGAATTTCTATGGCAATTACTCATCTATTACACAACACTGACAATCATGTTGACATTTACAGGCAATGTGTAGGGAGTGGGGTTTTTTTAGGGTAAGCTTAGTTTTTCTCAAACATAGCCTTTACTAAAAGTTATTTTGAAAAGTAACAGCAAAACAGCAAATCTTAATTAGTAGGAAATACAGAGATATCTGTACATTAGACATGCAACATGTTTGGAAATAGTATTCGATGATTATTACCTGTGATGTGATATTATTTGCTAAACAAGAGAGAAGAAGTGATCAAGAAGTAACCTGAGAGTGGCATGCATTTGTCATTTCTGTTATTAGTGAAGGCCCTGGCTGAAATTGAGAGCTCCATTATTAAAATTAAATCTTTCCTCCACAGACCACCCCAGTGTGTATCAGTAGGACTGTAGGTTAAAAGTACTGACATTTAGCTGTATAATATTTCAGACACAGGAAAATTCTGGACAAACCATTCTGAGCCTTATGACCTTTAATCTGATCCACATTAGAATGCAAACAAATACAGCAATGACAGAGCAGTCTGAAAAAGGCCAATGGAAAGAATGATCAGCTTAATTTTAATCAGCAAGCTTTAAGGAAGAAGCACCATCATATAAGTCACGGTTGCTTGAGGGGATGGGGGGAGAAGAAGATTGAACTGATACAAAGGCTGCCCTCTTGAACTCCATTCTGCTATTCTATCTGTTGTGTATTTTTTTTCAATAGATCTTTCTGTTAATGAAGTTCATTTAAGATAATCCATATGCCAATATTTGTCTAATTCTGTCAGCCTACTGACAAGGGAAATAAACACTTCCCTTCTCTGTTAAAGTCAAACCAGATTCAGTCAGATGTTTTGTTTCTGTCATATGGACTAGTCTGTCTTCTGTGGTTGTAACACATCAATACATCTGATAAATGGCAGTTTAGGGGAGGCAAAGCATAGTATTGTGCTCTAATCTGTCAAGGTATTTTTTCCTTTTCTTTTACAATATTCCAGTAGCCTCTGTCAAAGCCAATTTTTCATATTTCACCCTGGCTTTCATATTAATGAATCTTTGAATTAAAATTACCCAGGACAATGACAGCTGGGAAGAACACATCTCACCTGTCTTATTCTGTTGCTGTTGCTGAATGTTTTGCATCTGAAGCAGGTTTTCATTTTGCAGACAGAGAGAGAGCATTTTAGTGTTCAAAACAACTGAAAGGCAGACAAGCTGGAGTCATTTGACTTCTTTAGAGCTTCTTGTTTCTCTGCTGCAGGATTTCTTTGCATTTTTGTGACTCTTTTGAAAGCATCTAAAAATCAAACAGAAAAGTGACTAATTTTGACAAACCTACTTCAGCAAAGAAATATTCCGACCTTTTACTCAACCCTTGCTGAAAGGTCTGCAAAATAGTTTCCCATTAGCTGCATCTAACTGAAGTTTCCATGTTGGCATCTAACACTAAGTACATTTGTCTTTCAAATTTGTTGTGGAAAGTCTGATTATTGGGCAAAATTACTAAGGTCTTCTCCTTGCTCTAGGACTGAACTGGGTTGACCCCTTTTGGTGGGTCACTTTGTCAGTTTCCAAAAGCAGATTCTGTTTCTGGATTCCATCTTTCATAGAAGCTGCATAGTGAGTTGTCAATGACACTTACACTTTTCTGATTCCTGTATGTACAAGACTTAAAATATACTTTATGTAGTGTGCCTGTCAAATAGAGGATGTAATTACACAAACTTTCATTTTTATATATATCCAGATTAAATACTTACACCACAATGAATAATTAATTTAAAGCCTTATGAAAGTAATTAATGTGATCTAATACCAATGTTTGGTGGTCGCGTTTGGTTTGCCTGATAGAAAACATACAAAAGTACTGGTCATGACCTTAAATGATTTATAATCTATGGCACTGACAGTCAGACAGAGAGGTCGTGTAAAACAGAGCCCAAGGTAATGAGCTGTGCTGCAGCTAGAGAAAGGAGTCAGCAGCAGAAATTAGGAGGTAATTACCCAGTGGCATGGATGAAGAAAAGGCAACATCAGTGGGACTTGGCTAAAAGCAGTTGGAAACATTCATATGGAATGTCTTACTAAATGTCATGTTAAGTCAATGTGGAAAATGGGTCCAGATTCTGTGTTGCCCTCTAGATTGTCATCTGGCAGTCACTTTTTCCAGTCGAAATATTAGCTTGTTTACCTACAGACCTCACGTTCATGAAATAAGGATACATGACACCTTGCGCTTAATTAGTGCATTTTCTCGTATAACGGGTCTACTCTGTAGCAATGTTTTTATATTTCAGGTTTAAGTACAGACTCCATGTGTTTAAATACAAAAGAGTGAAGGACACAGAAGAAAAAGGTACCTAATAACGCAACTTCATACTTGGGGGAGAAAATTAGGGGACACAACAAAAATTAAAATATCAGACTTCATGATGACTCAGTCATCTCTTGTTTAATATAAAGTATGCTAGGGGTATTACACAGACGAGGAATATGATTATAACTGATTTTTGAAAACCACTTCTCAGATCATTAAATGTATAAATCACCTATAAAGAAACATTTTGTGTGTAGTATAACTAAGCAGACTTTACAGTGTAACAGTAAAGATTTTTTTCTAAAGATTTTTTGGAAAGAAATGCCAGCATTGCTTGAGAATATGGTTTTGGACAGCCTGCCTTAGGATGAAGGGCCTTACATAAGAGGACAAAAGGAAATGAGCAAACTCTCACCTCTAATGTAAAGTATATCTTTATATCCCAGAGGAAACTAGCTGATCAATAGCGTTATAACTTCAGGTCTCTCCAGTTTGAGGACTCCACAAATGCTCAGTTGTCCATTTGGGTGGATATGGAAAGAATATATCTTAACTTATTTGTTACTTCTTTTGGAAGCTGATATCACTAGTGGGAGGAGGTGGAGCATATTCTTGCAGAATCTGGAGCACCTGCCAACATGACAAGCGCTTTTCCCTGACAGGTGTTACTTTTTCAGATGGTAACTCTGGAAGAGAGTTTGAAAACTGTTTTTCATTCTTATTTACTGTCTTTTTCACTATATTATGAGAAATGAATTTATTAATCAGAGTCTGCAAAATAGTAATTTTCAAAGTCATATATGGGAAATCTTCAGAAGTGGTTGGTTTTCATTAAAGACAGGTCTGTGTTTTCGTGTACACTTGAAGAGATTACACACACAAAGATCTTTCAAAATACTCACTATCTCCAGAAACATCACTAGACAGTGGATCACAATTCATCCAAGAAAAATTACTCTTGCCCTCAGTTCCTATGTGGCAGGTTATTCTTTTTAGTCATTATATGGCCCTCAAACTGCCTTAAAAGTAGTACGCTGGACAGCCAATTTAGAAAATACAGTTTTGAAATTGAAATTTTATTTTCATCGGTGGTATTTATCTAAAGAAAGAGAAATCTTTCAGATGGAAATGTTAGTTAAAACTCTAAGGACATTTTAGTATCACTATATTATTAATCTACAAAACAAATTATTATTTCTAATACTAAGTGTCTTTGACCATCTTTCCAGGGACTCTCTGGTCACATGTAATGATACATCTTGAGCTCTGTTACCATTCCAAGTCATTGTAATGGAAAGAACGAGACAAAGACTGTGATCCCAGTGGGAGGTCTGCTATTCTTGGCCTTTGTTTTCCTTCTGTTCTTCCATTTTCAGCTATGGATTCTTCTCAGAAAAGTGGAATAAGGAGATCAACAGCTTTATTGGGTACACAGACATAATACATTTTGATTCTGATCTTGGATATCTTTCTCTTTTTAAAAATATATGACCTAAATAAATGACTAGCAAAAATGTGAATTTTCTGTTTAACAAAATCACATAGAAACCAAAATACCAAATCAAGCAGTTATGCTTTCATGCAATGCATATAAAACTTAGATTTTACTTTATTTGAAGTATCTGAAATTCTTCCCCTAACCAGGAGAAAAATAAGAAAGGAGATAAAAATTGAGTCTTCATTTACAAATCAGAGACACTACAATCTTTCTACTCATCTGCTTAGCTGTGAACTCTAAAAACCTTGGCTAGAAGAACACTGAGGAAGGAATATGCATGTTTTAAGGAAAATACAAGATTAGAAGAAAAAGACTTAAATACACTCATTTGGTACATTTATTTTGTACAACTTTCACGCATACTATAAACAAATAATACATTTGGATGCATACAGCTACTCATCTTTGGCATGTATATATGAGCGATATGCAGCCAACACACAACTGTGCAAATAAGGAACACAATGTTGCCTAGAAATGATGCTTTTCTTTGAAAAGATGAGTAATATTCCAAGATGAAAACAATTAGTATTGGACTCATATCATATTTTTTTCCAATACTTTCAAAAGAACTGGAAAACCAAGAGACATATTACAATAAACTTATAAAAACAAAAACATGAAAGGAAAATTAGTGAAGCTATTGAGACTGAGTATCTAAATTTGGGCTTCTGAGTCTACAGTAAAGCAGCTGTATATTAGACCTACTTTTCCAAAGCGCTGAGATGGCAGCATCTTGTATTAAAACTGACATTTTTGAAAGTGTGATGACCTACTTAAGTGTTTTCACCTGGGTTTCAGCTCATAATGCTAAATTTCCATGTTTACTAGCCCTTGGGAAAGAAACATAAATGTTCTGCAAGTAGTAGAACATTAAGAAGAAGGGAAACACAAAGAGAAAAGATAAATATAGTAGTAAAAAAATTAAAATCTCAGATGTCAGCTTTTACCTCAGTGATGCCTAAAAGGCTAGCCCAAAAACTGAGGCCAGGCAGGAGTAAGGGAATAAAAGGTGGGTATTTATTTGAAGGGCCTTCAAAGGTACATTTAGGGCAGACAAAGCCCCCTCCTTGGGGCATCACCCAAAATGGACAACGAGTCACGAGTTCTCCACACTTTTATGGACTTGGTCCATTCTCATATCAGCATAGATTTACCAATTAAAACTTTACAATTTCTCCCTAGCTCACTCCCCACCCTGCTTTAGAAGCATGGGCCTGGGCAGCCCAAATGTCCTTGGAGAGTAAGTACAGAATGGTAGTGTTATGTCTAGAAAACAGCAACCAACGAGATATAAAGCATACACACCAGACAATGCAGGATTTGAAAAATACAAGGGCTAAACCTAAGGCAACATTTTCCCCCTTTAGAGTCTTAACAAGGCCTCTACCTTGTTGAGACTCTATCCTAAATATTCTAAATATCTACTTATGNCCCACAATCCCCAGCTTAGGATGTTATCTAATATAGGATCTGAATTAGTAAACAAATTGTTACTTTGGTTTGTAGTCAGTTGTTAGTTCTGTATTCAAGTGAATGTTCTCGGATACAC
>VZRZ01002853.1:0-15860 GCA_013398175.1 Climacteris rufus
CCGCCGCACCGGCCCGCTCCGCAGCCCTGTCACCGTGAGGATCGCCTCGCCGGCCGCCGGCGTCGCCCGCTCCCCGGCGTGAGTACGGGGAAGACTGGTACACACCGCAGGGAGCCCGGTTATCATTCCTCAGCCGGCTGTGCTGTGCCCCAGGAGCAGCATCCCGCTCCCGGCCTCGTCCTATCCCGAACACTACCATATGGCTGGGAGGGTAGTGCTGTCCAAACCCCCGGGAAGGGCCACATAGAAGAGCCGTGTTCCCCCATTCTGTGTGGGGATCAGACCCGGGATCCCAGCCTGCCTCACATCTCGCTCTGCTCTGTTCCACAGCCTGGAGCAGCTCGTCTCACCTCTGGTCTTCCCGGCCACCAGCAGCCCTGACCCGTGTGCAAAGGAGACTGTGCTGAATGCCATCAGGGAGAACAGGAAAAGGGCTGTGGAGGATCAGGAGGAGGAGGACCAGACTTTTGGGAACGATCAGGAGAGCAAGAGAAGGTAACAAGGCAGCAGTTCAAGTTGCTGCTGATGGATTAGGAAGGTCACAAACAGGAATCTCACTCCAGAGGTGACAAATGGGATGTGTCCCAGAGTGTGCCAGGCCCCCTGAGACTTGGAGTCTGGGCTGGAAAAGGACTGTGGGAAATGAACTGCAGAGAGGACGTACACCCCACGTATCACCTAGCCCTTGGTGCTGTGTCCAAAAGTCCTCCAAGGTTTCTGTTGTCTTTGAGATCTAAGGGATGTGGTTTAAGTGTGGGTCCAGCGTGTTCCTCTGCCTGGCTGGGATGTGTTTTGGGGAAGCCTGGCTGCGAAGTGGCTTCTCTCTTTATAGAGGTTTGCAGACTGGGAAAGCATGGTGGGAAGTGTTGGTATCTGCTGTGGGCTCTGTCCACCAGTCAGCCCCAGGCTCCCAGGGAAGGATAGGATCACTGGGTGGAAGCATCACACATGGTGAGCTCCACACACTTACCTCATGAGCTGACCTAATACAGGGAGACAAAACAGGAGGGTAAACAAGAGACACTGTCTGCTGCTTTTGTTAGTCAAGGTCAGCAACTTCCATCCCCAAGTTTGAAGGAAGGAAGGTGCTGTATAATTGCCAATGTCCTGGGAAGGGCAGGCAGTAAATCCTGAGAGCCACAGTCTGCCAGAGCCTTTCCAACCACCCAGACACAGCACTGCCTTGCCGTCCTGCCTTCCCGCTTTTTGTAGAATCACAGGATAATTTGGGTTGGAAGAGGCCTTAAAGACTGTCCAGTTCCACCCCTTGCTATGGGGCAGGGATACCGTCCACTAGCCCAGGTTGCTTCAAGCTGCATCCAACCTGGCCTTGAATACCTCCAGGGATGGAACAGCCACAGTTTCTGTGGGCAACCTGTGCCAGGGCCTCACCACCCTCACAGGGAAAAAGGTATTCTGTATATCCAACCTAAATTTCCCTGTTTTTTCAGTTTGAAGCTTTTCTCCTTTTTCTTATCACTGCTTTTCTTGATGCAGTCTTTCTCCAGCTTCCTTGGAGGCCCCTTCAGATCTTGAGAGGCTGCTGAAGTCTCCACACAACTTTCTGATTTTGAGGCTGAACAACCCCTGCTCTCTCAGCCTGTTTCCATAGGAAAGGTGCTCCAGTCCCCTTGCCAACTTTGTGGCCCTCTTTTGGACTTGCTCCAACAGTTGCTTCATCCTTCCCAGTTGTGTCCATGGAAGCTCTTCCCACTGGGATGGGGAGCTGAGACATTGCTTGGGCGGTGCCTGGGTCATTGCCCTGCACCAGGGCTGCTGCTGGAGTGACCCAGAACAGGGTAAAACAGGGCACACCATCCTCCAGCCAGCACTGAATTTCCATCTCTGGACACTTGGCTCAGTGGATCTGAGCCCCACAGGAGCGAAGTGGGACAACAGCAGGATGTGTGCACAGACAGAATCAGCTCAGGGTATTTGTCTTTTAACTGTTTTTTAGATGTACCAATATACAGCTCTGCCACAGAAGCCAATTTTGAAGGCATTAATGTCTGGCAAGCATGAAGAATGCTTGTAGGCAGAAAATTCCATGTCTTTGGAGGACAGAAAGGAGCTGTGTCAGCCAGAGAGTGCAGGATTGCCTGTGCAGTGGGGTCAGCGTGCTCGGCGCTTGAGGGGACCATCTGGCCAAGTGACAGATCTGTTCTACACCTCCAGCTCCACTTTACAACAGGGTTTCTTTTGTGACTTTGACACTTCAGATCCTCACGGAATCAGAGTGGGAAGAGGGATTCAGTTTCTGACTTGAACAGTCCAGGCCACTGGTTAGGAAGAGGTCGCAGATGGGAGTTTCAGAGCTCAGGTCTGTTCAGAGAGACTCAGCAGCTCATTTCTGGAAATATTTTGGAATAGAGTAATGGATCTGAGCAAAGATTTGGTGGGGTTTTTTTTTGTTTTTTTTTTTTTTTACACCCAAACTACTGTGCCCAACAGGCAGCTGGGGACTTCCTGGTGTTTGGAGTGAGAGTCAGTGAGGACAAGCCCAGGGAGAGAGAAAATCCACAGCAGGGTGTGGGTGGGGGAAAGCTTTGTCCTGGATATTGAGTGCCAGGGGAAAAAAGCAAAGTTTGAGCTTTCTCTGTGTGCTGAGCCTGCCTTCCTCAGGCTGAGAGAGGCTTCCACACTGCCATAGGTTTCCACCCTCTCTCCTACAGGCGCCATGACAGCAGTGGAAGTGGGCAGTCAGCGTTTGAGCCGCTGGTTGCCAATGGTGCTCCTGCCTCTCTCATACCCAAGTAAGTGCCCAGTGGGCCAAAAGCAACTCCTGCGATGGGAGCAAATGTGTGGGATCTGGAAAAGGAGACTTGGGTTTTGCTTGGAGAGCCTGGCTTTGGGGCAGAGCAAGAGAGGTTGTGGTTGTGCCTTCAGTCTGTCACCCAGTGACAGCAGGGCTGTGCTGCTGCTGAGGGTTGTTTCTAAACCCTGTGCTGTAAAAAGTAGCAGGACTGCCTTGCTCCACCTGCCCTGCATGGAAAAGACCGGTGGGCAGGAGCAATGGGGAGCTCATCAAACCTTCATCCCTCTCCAGGCCAGGCTCTCTGAAGAGGAGCCTTGTCTCACACTGCCCAGATGACTGCTCCAACAAGAGGTCTCGCACCTCCTCCATGAGCTCCCTCAACAACACCTATGCTGGTGGGATCCCCAGCTCCATCCGCAACGCCATCGCCAGCTCCTACAGCTCCAGCCAGGGCCTTGCACAGGTAGGGACACTGTGACTTGACATTCCTCTGATATCACCCGTAATCCCAGCTCTGGGCTCATGAGAACACACTGGTGTGGCTGGGTGCCTGGACCCAATGTGGCTCAGCCTGGCAGTCTCACCACACTGGGGATTAGGTGGGCTGGGACCATGGGCCAACCAGCAATTATGTTTTTTGAGAGAGTCCCAGACTGAGCTGTCCTGCTGCTTTTACAACAAACCAAGAATAAGATTGTTTTTCACTCCTTCCTCATCCTTGGCCAGTCTGCTAGACTGGATAGATCCAGGTGAAAGAAAAAAAAATACGGCTTTGCTGTGCTGACACCTTTTGAGCTGTAGTCAGCAGTGTGGGAGCCGTGTATTCCCACTCTGACCCAGGTCCCACCTGCTGACTGTGATGGAGTGCTGCTTATGGCCTGGCTGGGCTTGCAGATGTGCCAAGAACACTTAGCCATGGCTGCTGGTGCTCTGTCTGTGTGGGGAAGGGTTTGCTTCAGACAGTGGTAGGGAGCAGTATGCTG
The DNA here is from genome assembly GCA_013398175.1 of Climacteris rufus. Taxonomy (NCBI): domain Eukaryota; kingdom Metazoa; phylum Chordata; class Aves; order Passeriformes; family Climacteridae; genus Climacteris; species Climacteris rufus. Next base: position 3,739 of record VZRZ01002853.1, read on the forward strand.
GGATTGTGGAGAGTCAGATCATTGCATTGGGATCCATCTGCTCTCAACTCCTGGTGAGGAGGTGCTGGGTCCTACCAGACCAGCCCCACACATGAGGGTGTCGAAGGCAGCTGGGTGGCCTCAGCCTGTGTCACACAAAGGCAAGAGCTGGACCAGCAGTGTCCTCCTTCCGTGTGCTTGGCCAGGGTGTAATGGCCCCAGAGGCTGCTTGCTCCCCATATAGATTCAGCTTGGGGTAGCCAGACTTTGTGCTCCCTAAAATGTGGAGGGGAATTAAGTGGTGGTGAAGCAGGAGAGGCTGTGGGCTCATTGGGCTCAACAGCCACAGCCCTAGGCAATGGGGTTTGGTGTGGGCGAGCTGGAGGGAGCGGGGCTGTGCTCCCTGCCAGCCACGTGCCACGTTACTGTTGGTGTCTCTCTGCATTCCAGCGGTGGAAGAGAAGTGGTGTGAGTGTGTCGCCACTGTCCAGCCCAGCATCCTCCCGCCCCCAGACACCAGAGTGGCCTCTCAAGAAAGCCAGGTAACCAGTTGGTCACCTGGCAAGCGCCAACCTACTGATGCCAGCCAGCAAGGGAGAAGTCCTTGCCAGCCATCCTAGCATGCAAGTCCCACTTTTCACTGGAGCTGGGACAGTCTCCAGGCCCCTTTCTGAGACATGATGATGTGGAGACCCACTTGTTGTGTCAGTTGGCCTCCCTGTCAGCTTGTCATGCTATGGCACATCCGAGCTGTGCCACCTCTGCCCTGCTCCCAGGCCAGGTCAGATTTAAGGGCTCAGGTTGCCGGAGTGGTGATTGTGTCTCATGGCATTGATGTGACCTGGGTTGCTGGTTGTTGGATCGCTGGGAAGAGACAGGCCCTGATTTTTGTCATCTCCTCAAAGTCAAGTCCCAGGATTTGTATTTTAGTGCCTGCCTTGGAGCACAACTTGTATACTCTTCTCTCCCAAGTCAGAGGGGCCTGAGCTCATGTGAGAACTAAAACTGCGACAACCACCTGGGTGAGCCCAGCCTGCAAGGGGCAATGACTCCCATCTGAGACCCCCAGCCACCGCCCTGGGGCTGACTTGTCTTGTGGAGGGTGCACAGGTTCAGCCAAGCTGAGTCTGGAGCCAGAAGCAGCTTCTCTGCCTGGAGCTGGGCAAAGCTTTTGTCCTGAGATCTGTTTGCATGAGACAAGTAAACACATCAGGGATCTTGGTGGGAGTCTTCAGCATATTCGTATGTCATCTAGCTTCCCCATGGACAGGGCTGAGTCCAGGGTTGACTCTAACTCTCTCTCTCTGGCTTACACAGGGAAGAGGAGTCTCATTGCTTCAACGCTTCTACCCCAGTGAAATCAGACAAGGAGCTGCAGACAGAGAAAGGTGAGCATAGGTGTGCCCCAACACTGCACGCAGGTTGGATGGGTCACTGGGGCGAGCAAGAGCAGGATAGGAGGTAGCTGAGGTCTGCAGTGGGATTGGCTTGAGAGGTCACCTGAAAACTTGGCATGTGCCACAACCAAGACAGTGGCACTTCTGCTGGCCTCAGTGACTGCCCTAGTGGGATTTCCAGGTCATAAGGGGGTGCTGACAGTGTTGAGGTGCTAACAGATGCCTGTGAGCTTGCTTGCCGGGGGAACTCCAGCTCCCAACCCAGCATGGATCAGATGTCACCCTTGGTCCAAGACCTGCTGGTCTTCGTATGAATAATGCCCTGACCAAACTCCAAGCTGAGCTTATTCCAATGCTTCCTCACCTGAAACAGAGAGGAAATCCTCTGTGCCCATAGCAGATGGACCCCGTGGTATGGTGCCACGTGTGTTGTGTGGTTTGGGTAGGCAGTGTGTGGAGACCGTCCATGGAGCTGGGAATGGGCCATTGCCCCACAGAGCCCCGCCAGCCTCTTGTCACAGACCTGGAAGTGTGGTGCCAGCTGCTCTTCCAGGGCATTACAGCCTGGTCCTCAGCTTCAAGCCAAGCCCCTGGCTCTGCTTGCCAAGCTGAGTCACACATAGAGTGGTCAGAAGGGACAGCTCCATCACTACAGCCAAGCACCTCTCTGCCCAGAGCTGGGCCTGACTTGTCTCCTTCTGTAGTGGTGGAGTCACCGGTGTGGAAGAAGCAGAATTCTCTGAGCCCATCATCTGCATCAGGGAGCAGTGGGAAGCGCAAGCGGAAGATCCCGTTGCTGTCGTCTCTCCGTGGGGACCAGCTGGTGCTGGTACGTCACTTTCTTGCAGCCCCTTTGGCCCCACTCTGGCGATAGAATGTGCTCACTGCAATTTCTGCAGGGCTGGGGGCACACTGACCTGCCTGCCCTCAGGAAGGAGGCCCCGTCCTTGGCCGAGTGGGAAGTGACGCTCTCCCCAGCCCCAGTGTCTGGTGGGCTGTGCGTGGTTGTTCTGCCTGCTGCCGGACCAGGTAATGGCCTGGGGAAGGCCTGCCATGCCCTCAGTGCCACGCCGGGGGCCCACTGGAATTGGGGACCGGAGCTCTGCGGTAGCTGCGGCAGGACCACCTGCTTCATGGGGCTCGCCACGGCCAGTCGCCAGCACACCTTCAGAGAGGCTCTGCCCGCTTCCCTGGGAAGGAGCTAAGCTGCTGCTGCTCTCTCTTGGCAGCCCCCGCCACCTCAGCTGGGCTACTCCATCACCTCGGAGGACCTGGATGCAGAGAAGAAGGCAGTGCTGCAGTGGTTCAACAGTGTCTTGGAGGATAAAGCTGGTAAGAACAGGCTGGGAATGTGAAGGGGTAGGAGTAAGCCCAGGTCTGGCAGGCCAAGGATGCTCCTGGGCCTGTTCAGCCTTGGGTCTGGGGGGTGCTCTTGATGTCTTCAGACTGAGATCTCACGTCCTGTGGTGGTGGGTGAGGCTCCCCAGCACTATAGGGTGTGAGTGCAGTTTCCCTGCCTGCTGGGAAGCTCTGCTAAGGGTTTGTTCCCCACAGCCAGTTGTGGATCCTGATTTCTTGCTGCTTTCCTGTAGATGCAGTCCCCAGCACCACTGCAGAGACAATGCCTGTGTCCAGGCCACTGGCGTTGACTGTGACCTCCTCGGGGCCTATGCCTGCGTCCACAGCTGCTGTCCTGGCCAGCTCCTCGCTCCTGGACAGCCTGAAGAAGATGCAGAGCAGCCAGGCTGCACCCACAGCACCAGGTGAGGAGGAGTCAGCAGAGTGGAATGCTGGCAGAGCCAGGCAGGTGCAGCGAGAGCTCTGCGTTGCCTCTGTATGAGGCAGGTGACAAAAGTCCCTCCCTGTTCAAATGCTCTGCTGCCAGGCAGGGCTTGAGGGGCCTCCTTGGGGGACACTGAGCCTCTGGTCCTTTTGGACGCTGTAGTAAGCATGGAGGGCTGGGTGTGGTGGGTGCTGCTCTGGGAGCCTTTGCAGCAGCGGGTGGTTACCTGGCAGAAGGATGGGCTTCTGAAAGCACCCCCTGTCCCTAAACAAGCTCTTTCTCCTCTCCAGACTCCGCTGGAGCTGCAGCAGCATCCCAGTCACCTCCATTAGCTGCACAGCCTTCTGCTCCTGCTGTGTCACTGGAGTCGAGCTCTCTGCCTGCCATCTCTGCTGACACCAAGCCTGTGGCTGTGTTGAGCACACCTGCCCCCAGTTCTCCCCCTGCCCTGGTGGTGCAGCCCCCCAGCTGCCTGGCCCCTTCTGTGTTCACTGAGCTGGGTCAGACCCCCAGCAAGCCTTCCTCCTTCCAAAAGCCAAGCATCCTGTTTGGGATGCTGAACAGCCCTCCAGCCAGCCAGCCAGCAGTGACTGCAGCCACTGCCATGCCCACCACGGTCTCTGCTGTGCCCACCATGTCCACTGCTGTGCCCACTGCATCCACTGCCATACCCATCACAGCCACTGCTCTGCCCACCCCACCCACTGCCATGCCTACCACTAGCCCCATCTTCAAACCCATCTTCAGTGCTGTGCCAAAGAGTGAGAGTGCAGCAGGCTGTACAGCTGTCACCTCCACCACAGCCACCATATCTGCAAGCTTGGGCCCTGCCTCGATGTCCTCCACCATCTTCAAACCAGTCTTTGGCAGCATCACTGCAGTTTCATCTCCAGCAAAAGTCTCTCCCTTCGCCTTCAAACCCACGGCACAGCCAGCCACAGAGCCATCGGCCACCTCCACAGCTACCCTGGCAGGATTCACGGGTCTTCCCAATGTCATCTTCACCACTGCAGCTACAACTGCCACCACCCAGAGTTCCTCCACGGATGCCACCATTAAACCTGTCTTCAGCTTTGGGCTGAACGTGCCTGCCTCCACTGGCCCCAGCGCCTCCACCGCCAGTGTGGCCATCACTGCTGCCACCTCCACCAGCACAGCACAGCCCTTCCTGTTCAGGGGCCCAGCCAGCTCTGTTCCCAGCACGGAAACCAGCTTTGCCACCCCAGGGCCCGTGTTCCAGTTCGGAAAGCCACCTCCAGCTACAGTCAGTGCCACAAACAGTGTCCCAGGAGTCCCTGCCTTTGGCCAGGCACCTTCAAACTCAACAGTTGCTGCCACCACTGCGGGCTTTAGCATATTTGGGAGCACCACACTGGCCTCCTCAGCCCCACCCACCACAGCTCAAGCGCCACTGACATTCAGTTCCCCCGTTTCAGCTTTTGGCAGTTCTTTCAGTGCCAGCACAAAGCCGCTGCCACCATACCCTAGCACTGGGAGCCAGCCCACCTTCAGTGCCGGGGCTGCCGAGAGCCAGGTGCCCATCAGCAAGCCTGCTGCTGGCCCTGTCAGCTTTGCCCCCTCATTCAGTTTCGGAGTTCCCCCGGCGCAGTCAGTGGCTCAGCCAGCATTTGGCAGTGGTGCCCAGCCAGCCTTTGGCACCAGCAGCGCCCAGGCAGCGTTTGGGACCACCACCTCAGCTTTCTCTTTTGGAACAGCCACCTCCACCACATCCAGCTTTGGTGCCACCACCCAGACCACAAGCAACAGCACCGGCACCACTGTCTTTGGCACCACCCCATCTCCATTCACCTTTGGGGCCACCACCCAGCCGGGCCCTTCTGCCGGTGCCTTTGGGATGGGCACGCCGGGCCTCAGCACCGGGTCTCCGGCTGTGGCCTTCAACTTTGGGGCTGGGCAGAGCGGAACAGCCCCAGCAGCAACGCCATTCGGCTCATCCCTGCCACAGAGCGCACTGGGGGCGCAGGGCCAGAGCACGCCCTTCGCCTTCACCATGACCAGCACTCCCAACAGCAAGCCTGCGTTTGGAGGTGAGTCATCATGGAATCATGGAATGATTCACGTTGGAATGGACCTTAAAGGTCATGTTGTTCCACCCCCTGCCATGGACAGGGACACCTTCCACTGGACCAGGTTGCTCCAAGCCCCATCCAACCTGGCCTTGAACATTGCCAGGGTGGGATCAGGGCAGACAGGCCACCTTGGGGGTCTGGTGTTGGGCAGTAGCATTCTTGATGTACCTTGCCAAGCTTCCAGGCTCCACGGCCCTGGTGAAGCCAGTGCTCCTGCAAAGGGAAAGCATTTCCATTGCTCCCTGTCAGGCTCACAGCCCTCTGGGGAGGGGCGTCCCTAAACTCTGCTCCTTGACCTCCTGAAGGCACTGGCTCCCCAGCTCAGTGCCCAGCCAGGTGTCCTGCAGGAGCTAAGATTGTCCCAGACCTCAACAGCCACCTGGAGCTCCTTGGTGAGCTGGAATGTTGCTAGCCAGCGACTGCCATCACTTTGTGCTCGCTGTCAGGGTTTCCCTAACACTTCACATCCTCACTGGATATTCCCAGCTCCTATAGAAGTGAAACACACTGAGCAACTGCTTGATCTAGAAAGGCTAAAGTCTTTGTTCCTCCCTAGCAAATCCTTCTGTGCAAGCCTGCTGTTGGGGAGAGGCCAGGGATTATCCAGAGAGTGTAACTTCTGCATTAAAAGGGCTTTTCACGAGCAGAGGCTGGTCCTGGGGGATGGCCTGTAGTGCTTTGGCCCTCAGAGAGCATCCTGTTCCTCCTCTAGGTGCCACTGGCTCCCAAAGGCTCTTTCTCCTTTGCCAGATCTGTTTCTCAGTGACATGTTGCTTTCCAGGAGCTCCTGCGCCCACCTTTGGGCAGAGCACGCCTGTGGGCAGTGGAAGTAGCACCCTTTCGTTCAGGACACCCAGCACTCCTGCCTCAAGCTTCGGAGGAGTCGGCGCTTCTTTTGGTAAGGAGGGAGTTGATGCTCCAGCCTTGGGGAGCTCATGGGTCATTGTGTCCCCTTGGAGCGGGGACAGTGGTAGGGCCAGGTGTGCTCTGGAAGATGGCTCAGGTGGTACCTGCTGGACTCTGGGGAATGCTGAGCTTTCCATTCCCTCCCGGGGGGCAGTCCCAAAGCTACAGAGACCTAAGCAACCTTTCTGCTTCCAGGTTCATCCACCCCTGCCTTCTCCATCGGGGCAGGATCCAAGATGGGTGCTCGTCAGCGGCTGCAGGCACGGAGGCAACACACCCGCAAAAAGTAACCCCAGTGCTTCTGGGCCCTGCTGGCCCACGTGGGGGTCTCCGGGCTGGACTGTCCCCGTGGTGGGACCAGGCCCCGTCCCTGACAGCCAAACGGGGACCATGCTGGGACGGGATAAACCAAACTCTTGTTACTTGAACAGTTCCAGAACCAAGTCTGGACAAACCTTTGTACATACCTGCAATGTTCCTTCCCTCCCTTTATTTTGCCATGTTTAGTAATGTGTAAATTTTTCCCCATTTGCTTCTTCTAGCTGTTCTGTGCCCCTCCCCAGCCTTCAGGCAGCCCCGTGGCCATGTCCTGCTCAGACCCTGGCTGGGGATGTGCTGTGGTTCTGAGCTGCTAAGGGACGCTGACTTCACCAGGTCTCAAAATCTTTCCCATTGTTCATCCTGTGGCCTGGTGAACATGGTCCCATCCCTGCAGCAAGGACTGGTTCCAACCTGGCACTGTTCTGGTACCACAGGAGATGGGAATGGGTGCGGCTGGGTGACACAGCTCGCTGTGACCTAATGTTCTGTCATTTCCAGCTGAGGACACACCACAGCCCAGAACCTGGGCTGGAGGCACAGGATGAGGATGGGGGTCCCCCCCACCCCTCTCCCATCCCCACTGCTCTGTGGGGCTGTGGGCTGCCCCCACTCCACTCCCCCATTCTGCTTTATCCATGCTCCCGTTCCTGTGCTCACTGAATCGAGTTTGGAGGAAGAGCTGAACCGTGTGCGTGGCGGCATGTTGGTTATGCCGGATTTGCTGTTTGGAGTTTCTTTTTTGGGGGGCACCGGTCCCTGGGGGGGGATGTGCCCTGGCTAATTGGGTGTTGACAGTAGCATCACTGCGTGGCTGCTCGTGCTGGGGAGATGTCCCTTCCATGTCATGACTGAAAGGCAGCTGGGCCAGGGGGTTCCAACCCTGGCAGTCTCTCCCCTCCCTTCCCCACCTCAGGGGGCTCTGGAGCTGTTCACAGAAGGAGACCAGAGCAGATGGATACCTCCCCTCCTTCCCAAATCCAAGTTGTTTTTCATTTTTCAGCTCATCCACATCCCTTTGGATTTTACCAGCTCCTAGGAACTCTAGTGCTGCCTTCCCTGTCCCTGTCCAGTCAGGAGTGGGAATCCCACCCTTTGCTGCCTGGGAGCTTCTGTGGGAAGAGATTGCCAGAGCTGGGGGTCACCAAAGAGCCACCCCCTGCCCTGCCCCGGGTGAGGGATGGGCACCCCATTCCCAGGAGTGCTTTGCTGCCAGGTTTTTACTCTCCGAGCCGTGTGAGTGTGTGTGTCTGCTGAGGTCTAAATTAAAAAAAAAAAAAAAAAGCAAGAAAAAAACCCCAAAAAAATCACAAATATTTAAACGTTTTTTAACAAAATAAAAATTTATTTTTATATTTAAGCTAAATTGCCTTCAAATTCCTTCAAGCTTGGTTCAGTGAGATTGCCATCCCTGCAGCTGTTAGTGTTTAGCTGTTCCCACCCTGGCTGTGCCTACAGGAATGCACTGTGCTGGGAAAGGCAGCTGCATCCTGCAGGCTCTGCCATGCTCCCCCTGCTGTACCTCATCCCCTTCGTTTTAAATGTGATGTATGTGGATATGACTAAACCTTTTTTTGTTTGTTTTTTAATTATTTCTCTGAAGGTGAGGAGCAGGAGCTCTTGTTACGGTGCCAGGGACAAGGTGTCTCTCCCAGCTGGAAGGGCAGTTGACAGGCCCTGTGGGGCAAAGGGGACACAGCCCTGTAGTGAGGGGACAGAGAGGACCTGCAGGTGTTGGTGGGGGGGGTTCTGTCCATCCTCCACCAGCGTGGCTGAGAATACAGTGGGCTGAGAGCAGCCAGGCTGGTGAGAAAGCAGGTGGGAAGGGGTTAGTGCCCACCAAAACTGACGCTGGGGGTCCTTCCCTCTGCCCCGGGCAGCATGTGGGGCCAGGAGAACGCCCACTACCGATCCTCAAAGTCCCAGGGTTTGGCCAGGTCAGCTCTGGCAAGATGGGGATGAGCAAGGACAAGGTGAGGGCACCTTGGCCCCCTGTAATCCCCACACACCTGGGCAGAGCCAGGCTGTCCTTCCCCACCACACAGCCCGTGCTGGGAGAGACCCTTGTGCCTGAGGGGAGGCTGGGTTCTAACTGACTGAAGACTTGGATCATTCCTGGTGTGACTGGTGAGGATTTTAGCATGAATGTGCAATTTTTCTTTCCTTGCTTCTTATGTCCCTGGTTTAAAATAAAACGACTGTGTTCACATGGCCATGCCCATGTGTGATTCCTGGGGCTGGGATTCCCAGGGCAGGGTGGTGCTGGTGGTGTTCAGATCCAGCACCCTCTGGCTCCTGTGTCCTTGCTCCCCCAGTTCAAAGGCAGGTTCAGGCACAGGATTATTATTGTTATTTCACTTTTTTACCCCCACTTTGCCTCTACTATTAGCAGTGGCAATTTCAGGGCAGGACTGAACAAACACACTGGAAGAGACAGTGAAGAGAAAGCAGTTTTAATCTGGTTCATCCGTACAGTAAAAAGCTTTTTCAAAGCTCCGCATCAGGCTTGTAGGGCAGGAACATGATAAACCACCACCCTTAATCCAGCTGGAGCACCCCAGCCCTGCAGGGTGTGGAGTGGGAGTTGCCTTAGGAGTACACCTGGGTTGGGGGCTGGCTGCAGGGGGCAGCCCTGGGTGAGCAGACCTTTTCCTGGCATCAGAGTAGTTCCACGGTTGGCATTCAGTCCCTGGTGTTACAGAATTCCTACCATGACTGCAGCTAGCACAAAGCCTGGCTTGTGTTCAGGCCAATGGAGTGTTCCCCGGCTGCACAGGGGGCCATCCAGAAAATGTTTCACTCTTTTACCCGCTGCTTTTTCCTTTTCCTCTTCTTAGGAGCTTGTTCTGTTGCCCCTCCCAGCTCTGGGTTCTCGTTGGCTGCCGCAGGCAGGGAGCTGCACACAAGAGGGAACAACCTGAGCCACAGTGCCACAGTTCCTGCCCTCTGCTCAGGCACCCACCTCCCCTCACACCCTCCCCTGAGCACTTGGAGCCCTGACCTTGGCCACAGTATGGCCCCCCAGAAGCAGCTGGAGCCCCCCAAACCCCCTCTCACCTAGGGGCAGCAGCCTCTTCCCTGCACCGCTCCAGCACAGCCACAAAGAAGCCATGGGTGAGGGTCTCTACAGGGGAAGCACGAAGGCATCTCTCTGCTCCAGGGAAGGCAGCAAGTCCTCGGCAGGGCCAGGATGGGAAAGCGGTAACCAGCCTGCAGCATGGGACAGGGGTCAGTGCCAAACCCTGCCCTTACAGCTCCCCAGGCTCCCAGAGCCAGACCCACCTGAAGGTCGAGGCCCGCTCCTGCAGTACAGCCTGCACCACATCCTCGTTCTCCTCCCGGTGTAGGGAGCAGGTGGAATAGACCAGGTACTGGAGAGCTGGGAAGCTCAAGGCGTGGCTCAGGACCCGGCGCTGGAAGCCGGCCAGTGCCTGCAGCCGCTCAGCACTCGGGGCCACCTCTTCCTCTAGCCCCCGCGTCACCATCCCTATGGGACAGCAGCTGTAACCTGGGGTCTGCACACCCACAGTCCAGCTCCAGGTTAGCAGCTGGAGCCTCACACTTTACCTGAGCCACTGCAGGACGGGTCAAGAAGAATGTGGGTCACCCTGCTGTATTTGGGATCTCCAGGGTCAACAGTCAAGAAGTCCTGCTGGGCCAGCTGGCAGCCAGTGACCCCTGCCCGTGTCAGCAGTGTGTTCATGGTGGCCACGCGCTTGGGGTCCACATCAAAGGCAAAGATCTGTCTGAAGGCAGAGCCCAGCGCCCAAGAGAGGCTATGAACAGACCACCTGGCCCTGGAAACCCTCCAGTACTGGGCAGGCAGAGCTCAGGAGCTGCCTCCCCTCTAGCAGGAGTATGGAGCAGGGCTGGGGGCGAATCCCTATGTGACTTCATGTCCCCTCAGGTCCTTCCAGTGGCCCAGCACTGTCAGAGCCACCAGCTCACCTGAGCTGGTGCCAGGCTGCAGCTCTTCCTGCCACCTTCTTGTGCTTTCTGTGGGCTTGGGGGGACCAGGGCCACCTCCCCCGTTCCCTCTATCCCCATGCACAACCCTGCCCTCACCCCTTGTTCTGCAGGATGGCAGCCAGGTGGCTCGTCTTGTTCCCAGGGGCAGCACAGGCATCGATGACGTGGCAGCCGGCAGCAGGGCTGAGGAGAAAGGCAGGGAGGCAGCTGGCCTGCAAGAGGCCAAAGACCGTCAGAGGGGTGGACAGAAGCACCTAGCCTCTCCTCAGGCATGGCTGATGCTGCAGGGTCACAGGGACCACCATGACACAGGGCCAAGGCCGCCACCACCACCCTCCACTGGCAGCTTTGCCCAACCCACAGCCCCCTGCTCCTCCCAGCTGCTGGTCTCCAGTTTCCACAGGAGATTTTATATCCCAGGATTTCATCCTGAACCTTCAAACTATGGAAGCAAAGCCCCAGGGGCCCCACAGCTTCTCATTAAACTTAAATGCTGCAGAAATCCCATCCATTATGGAAGGAGCTCACCCTTCACACCTGTCAGTAGCTTTCCTGCCCCTGCAGCCTCCTGCTCCCCAGTTCCCTCACCTTGTCTTGCAGAATTATGTGTCCTGAAGTATACAGCAGATTGTCATGGAGGTCCGTCTGAGAAGGGAAAACCAACAACTCCGGGAGATGAAGATCCAACAAGAATTTCTTTCCAGAGAGGGCCTTCAGCTCCTCCACACTGTCCATGAGACACAGGGAGCATGAATACAAAGTCCTAATCACAGTGCTCATAGCAGAGCCCAGACTGAGAACTCCCTTCATCCCGTAGCTCCTCTCTAGCTCCATGTATCACCCAGAGAGGCAGAATCTAAGAGTGGGGGGGTGATGGAGACCCCAACCCAGCCACACTGAGCACCAAGATCATCAACCCTTCAACCCACCAGACCTCAAGCCACGCTGCTTTCTGACATCCCAGGAAAGGTGGGATAGCAGAAAGAAATACTTACCTGGCTGCCTTGCCCAGGTAGGAATATCCCTGACGCTTGAAGAAGTCAATCACATCATCCACACAAGTCTTCAGGGTGTTGACCCGGACATAGCGTGGGACCTGGGAGGCTGCAGGGGCCGGGCAGGTCAGATACAGCCCCCACTGCTCCCAGCACAGGGTGCCCACCCAGCCCGAGCCCACTCACCTGCGGGTCTCGCCGCCTGCTCCGGGGCCAGCAGGTCCTCGTTGCGACTCACCTTATGCCGCACCTTCATACGGGCCAGCTCGGCCTCCAGCCGCGCCCGGTGCCGCCGGGCCAGCGCCTTCCAACGGCCCCCGCACTTGAGCCCCTTGCCGAAGAGCAGGTCGTACACCAGCACCTGCGGGTAGGAGACAGCGTGAGCCCGGCACCGGAACACCGCGGCCCAGGGTTACCGAGAATCCGGGACACGGCGGCTGCGGGACATCGCCCCGCGACACCGCGGCCCAGGGACTCCGCGGCCCCCCGTACCTTGGCCAGGTGCGGCGGCAGCTTCTTCTCGGCCTGCAGCAGCGCGGCTCCATCCAGCAGCTTCTCCAGCACCGGGGCGTAGCGGAGGGTCTCGGACACGAGCGCGTACAGCTGCCGGACGTGCTGCGGGGCGGTCAGCGGTGAGCGCCGCCGGGCCCGCTCCGGGCCCCGGGGCTTCCCCCGCCCTCCCGAG
>VZRZ01002853.1:22690-57521 GCA_013398175.1 Climacteris rufus
TTCCTTCCTTCCTTCCTGCCTTCCTGCCTTCCTGCCTTCCTGCCTTCCTGCCTTCCTGCCTTCCTGCCTTCCTGCCTTCCTTCCTCTTCAAAAATACAGCCTTCTGTAGGTAAAAACTTACTTTTATGTTCTTTTGTGGTGATCTCAATAATTATAAAGAATGTGGATTTCTTTCTGCTTTTATTTTGCATTGTCATTTGTTTTGCATTTATACCATTGCAGGTGCTTGAAGAAGGCCTAACTTACAAACTTGTTCCAAAGCAGTTTCGATTTTTTTCTTGAGGTGTTTTCCTGGTTTTTTGCTTGTTTTAGTTTAGTTTAGTTTAATTTAGCTTAGTTTAGTTTAGTTTTGGTTTTGTTTTGTTTTTTGTTTGGTTTTGGTGGGTTTTTTGTTTGGTGGTTGTGTTGTGTGGGTTTTGTTGTAGTTTGGTTGAGCTTTTTAATGTTGTTTTTTTGGGGTTTTGGTTTTAGTTTTTGTATTTTGGGTTGGTTTGGGTTTTTCGTTCCAAGGAAAGTGCGGGAGGCGGTGAGCGCAGCGGACTACATCCCCCAGCGTGCACCGCGGCATCCAGTGACGAGTGACGTATCCGCCTTCTATTGGTCCAGAGCCGAGCAGCGGCGTGTCCATTGCCGCGTGGCTCTGGAGTCGCTCGATGGGAGGGGGGAGTTTTTTGGAGCGTGATTGGCTGGAGGCGCCGCATTTGGCGGGCGGTGATTGGTGGAGCGGATGAGGCGCGGACGAGCCGCGGAGCGGCCATGATGGCGGTGGGCTCGGGCGAGGCGCGGGCCGGGGCGGGGTGGCGGTCGGTGGGGCGGGACCCGGACCCGGACCCGGACCGGGACCCGGACCCGGACCGGGACCCGGACCCGGACCCGGCTCCGGCTCCAGCTCCAGTTCTGGCTCCGACTCCAGCTCCGACCCCGACATCCTCTCTGTCTCTGGCCCCGGAGTCTCCCCAGCCTCTGCAGGACCTGACTGGCGATGGAGGGGTGCGCAAGGAGCAGTTGCGTCCCGGCACCGGGCAGCCCGTGCCCCCGTCTGCCTCCGTGGCAGGTACAACCGGGTCTGGGGACTCCGGAGCCTCCCGTGGGCCACGGAAGGTCCCATGGCCGTGGCTGGGCACCCCTGTTAACGATGTCCCAGTTCTGCCCAGAGGAGCTGTGGTTGCCCCATTCCTGGAAGCGTTCAAGGCCAGGCTGGAGCAACCTGGTGTGGTGGAAGGCATCCCTGTGCATGGGCAGGGGGTTGCACTGGGTGATCTTCAGGGTCTCTTACAATCGAAACCATGCCTTGATTCTCACAGCCTTGCCAGGACTGGTGTCCTGTAGTGAGGCTGCCTGAGCATGACCTGGCTGCCCGGGGGAGTTTGGGGTGCTCTGCAGTAATGTTGACTTCACAGGTAGTTCAGGCTCCCGTAATGAGCTCCTGAGCAGCTTTTAAATAGCAACTGTTAAGTTTAGTCTGTGTTCAGCAGAACTAAGAAAGCTAAAATCTTTGGAAGTATGGGCTGGAGTGAGAGTCTGGTGCTCATCTGTGTTGCCTGTGTCTCAGTGTGAGGTTTGGTCTGTGTGACTGGGCCAGAAGCAGGTGCTGAGGGAAACAGAGAGGGCAGAGTCTGTTGTGAAATAACCCCCGAGCCTCTAATGTTGAGGTACTGGTGGCTGGCAAAGACCACAACAAAGACTTTAAAGTGCTCATACTATACCGTGGTGTGTGTCTGTTTCAGAGACTGTCTGCTCTCCTTATCAGTATTTTAACTTGAGATACCCTGTTTCACTTCTTGTGGCTGACACATTAAATGAAAGCACATCTTGACCTTGAGGAAAGTAGGATTTGCAGGGCCCACTTGTGCTCACAGAGAAGTTTGAAGCTGGAAGTGTTTGCTGTAGTGCAGGGCCCAGGTGCTGTGTCAAGAAAGGCCCATTACAGTGTGCTTTCCGGGGCAGTTAGAGATGCAGAGCCTGGGGTGGGGGTATATTTTCCCCTTTGTTCCTCTTTCCAGAGCTCCAGCTTTGGTTAGGGAATGCTTTTTAAGTATTTCTGTGGATAAGTGGGGCATTTTAATTTGCTCAGTTAAGTTTCCAATTCTTAAAAGTGCAAAATCACATATCTTAATTATGTCAGGAGTCTGAAGCAGCTGCTTTGTCTAGGAATGATGCTAAAACACACAATACTAGGCTGCTTGGATGTGACCAGATCTTTTGTGTTTGTGCTGCCTCTGCTGTTCTAAAGCAGAAAGAAAAAAGAGAAGCAGGGTAACTGGGTGGTGTTGCAAATCCAACTCCGGTGTCCTCCAGATGTTGCTGTTATGGGGTATGAAATCAAACTCTTGCTTTTCCCTTCTCCCCACTCCTCAATTTGGACTGCACAGTGAAGTACTCCGGGTACCTGGGAAACTGGAATAAGCGCTTCTGTTCAAACAGGAACAGCAAGTATCCAAGGCTGATGAAACTTGGAAAAGGTAGGTTTGAGCCACAAAGTTTGTCCTGGGGCTCGGGGTTGTATTAAGGCATTTTATTTTGAATACTGTTGGTGTCCTTAGGTTGTTTGAAACCTCTAACACTTCTTAATGGAGTGCAAAATCCACCTGCTTCACATGGGAGATGGAATCTGAATCTGCTCACCCTTTGCCTGGGGGTGGTAGTGGAGTGTTTCCCAGCTGCCCTCAGGTAGTTTTAAATCTCTTGAGAGGAGATGATGTTTTTCAGGCTGCACAGGTCTTGAAACATGCTGGTCTAGTGGAAGGTGTCCCTGCCCATGGCAGGGCTTGGACTGGTTGATCTGGAAGGCCCCTTCCAATTCATCCCATTCTGGATTTGTGATACCACCTGCTCGTCCCACAGTGGCCTGCCCTCATAATCCCTACTGGAGCAACTGGCCATTGTAGTTGCTGAGACAGGAGCTCCCAAGGACTTTATCCTTCAGGCTTAAGTTATTGTTTAGTGTGTGAGGTGAGTTGGTGTTTGCAAACCTCACCTGTCCCACCCCTCCTTGTGACAGACATCACACTGTTGGGGCTGGAGATTGGGTTGCTGTCCATGACCAAGGGAGAGGCTGCGCTGTTCATCCTCATGCCGGAATACGCCTACGGCCAGCGGGGCTGTCCTCCCTGCATCCCCCCAAACACCGTGGTCCTCTTCGAGGTGGAGGTGCTGGACTTCATAGACTCAGAGGAATGTGACACGTTCTTTGAGTTGACTTACGTGAGTTCCCGTAATAAGACTTGAGACTGAAATCTGGAGGGTGAACCATTGTTGTCCTGTCTCACAGTTGCTGTGACTTGTATGACGTGTGTTCAGGTGAATGCAGGTGCAAGTATCCAGTCCCTGGCCTCCCAGCTCTGCTCTGATCCACATGCCTGCCTTTGTGTCCCTCTGTGCCTTGCTCTGTTTGCTCTCTTGTGCAGGGGGATAAGGTGGGTGCTGCCTTTGTTTGCTCCTGTGTGCTGGATGAAGTCAGTGGAACAGCTCCCATTTATTTTTAGCTTTACCAGAAACCTCATGGTTGCACTAGATGGCACCAACTTCCCGGAATTTCTTTAAGGAACAGTAAGGAGCTATCTGTAACAATCCTTTTCAGTCTGCAGCATCCCAGTGGCCCCCTCAGCCCCCACCCTTTGTCTCTGTCTCTTGGCTCCTCTCCCAAGTGCTCTTTCCCTGGTTTTTCCTCCCTAATGAGTTACAGTGTTATTGTTAATTCCTCTTTTCATGTCAAGGGCTTTGGGCTGTGGTTGTGGGTCAGTGCATGAACACAGAGGTTGATGCAGAAGGTTCCTTCAGTCTCTGCACAGGTCAATTTTTCCCCAGAGCCCTGTGAGCAAACCACACTTGTTGTGCTTCCTCCTTTCCCCTTGTCCCCCCTTTTTGGCTGACTGACCTCTCTCTATGAGCTGGTTCCAACTTGCAGACCAAGAGGAAAACCTGTCCTTCCATTTTTATCTTTTTTTTCTTAATGATTGTTGGGGTTTTTGTTTTGCTGGATGGTGTCTTTTGGGGGTGTCAGGCTGTCCCAGAGCTGGCCTGAGAGCAATTAGAGCAACAGAGCCTTTCAAGCAGCTTTGTGCCAGTGACTGCATTTGTGTTAGCTCAGCTGTGTGCTGAAAGAGTTGCGCAGGATTTATGGATATATTCCTGCTTTTTTCAGCCTCCCTTTGGGCCTGGAGAGCTTCCTGACCTCTTCACTCGGAATCACCAGCACAAGAACACTCATGTTTCAGCCTTGCTGGGGAGTTGCCATATAGTGGTGGCCTGGCCTTGGCAAGGACCTGGCTTCTGCTCTGTGAATAGGAGGGGACTATGCAGGATTGTCCTGTCTGTCTTTTCCTGTTTTCTTTTGTTTGAGCTGAAATTCAGGTATTTCTTCACCCAGGAGCAGCAGGATAGACTTCCTTTAGAAACAGTGTTGAAAGTGGCAGCCACGGAGAGAGAGTTTGGAAACTACTTTTTCTATAAGCAGCACTTCAAGGTTGCCAAGGACAGATACAAGAGGGTATGGCACCAGGAAAATATGGGGTCTGCTTTGGGTAAAGCTGTGAAAGAAGGGATTATTTTAGCTCAGCACAAAAGGTACATGGTAGAGCTCAAATAACTTTGTGGTATTTTCCAGGCATAGTTTGTTATTTAGGAACAGGTCTTGGATACCTGGTTTGTGTGGGGAGCAGTGGTAAATGAAGGAATAGTCACACTGTTATTTTGGTTGGAAAAACTCTGAGACCACCAAGTCCAACTGTCCCAGCACTGCCAAGGCCACCACTGACCCATGTCCACAAGTGCCACATTCACATGTCTGTTAAATCCCTCCAGGGGTGGTGACTCCACTCTCTGAGTGGCTGTGCCAGGACTGGACAACCCTTGCAGTGAGAAATTTTCCCCAGTATCCAACCTGAACCTCCTGTGGTGCAACTTGAGGCTGTTTCCTCTTGTCAAGCTACCTGGGAGCAGAGCCTGACCCCCACCTGGCTGCATCCTCCTGTCAGGGAATTTTAGAGCAAGAAGATCCCCCCACCATGCCTCCTTTTCCCTAGGATGAGCCTCTCCAGCTTCCTCTCCAGGAAGGGAAATGCTCAGTTATTCCCAAACTGGAATGCATCTTCTACTTCTTCAGAGGTAGAGATGATTCAAAGTTGCTTTTCCTTGGTATTTTTGAAATACAAGTAATTTGACTTGCCTTCCTCCCTGTAAGATTTCCATATTTGTCCTTAAAATCTGAGTCCTGGGTGTAATTGTTTTTTTATTCTGCAGCTTTCCTTGATAAGTTCTTAAACCTGTGGTCATATGGCTGAGCTGAGTGGTGATGCTGAGAATGCCATGACCCGTATTTAGAGTTCTGATTGTTATTACCTTTAAGTGACCTAGGTGAACAAAAATAGGGGTGTAGCTGCCAGATGAGATAAATTTCTCACTTTGCTTGACGGACTTGTTGTACACTGGCTATTTTCCCTCTCTGCACAGGGACTCTTCATCCTGGGTCGCAGCTCTTCCAGTAAGGCAGAGCAGAGCCAGATCAACGCTTCCAAACTGCTGCTGTTCCTGAATCTCTCACTCACTTACCTGAAACTGGAACGTCCTGACCGAGCTTTGAAATACGGGGAGTTGGCCTTGGAACTGGACCAAGGAAATGCCAAAGCTCTGTTCAGGTGTGGCCAGGTGGGCAAAAATCAGTCCTCATGGTAGGCACATTGTGAAACATCCTGGCCTGGCTGTGGATGGAGCCTGGAATGAACTCAGGAGAATCAATGAACTCTGGGCTGCTCCAGCAGTCAAGGTGGTTTGTCTCCATCTGCCCTTTTGGAAAGTCTGGCTCTCTGGAAATGTGTCACACAGAGCTTTTTCTGGGGGATTCCTGAGCTACCTGGCCCTGTTTTGGGAATGTTTGTTGTTGCATGAGTCCTGAAGAAGGGCAGTGGGTCTGTATTTATCTTGTGATGCATCTCACTTCTTTTCATGGCAGGCTTGTCTCTACCTGCGGGAATACAGCAAATCCTTGGATTTCCTGGCCAGAGCTCAGCACATCCAGCCCTTTAACCGTGATATCAACAATGAGCTAAAGAAGTTGACAAGGTGAGAGCCCTCCTTTCCATCCTTGGGGAAGAGAGAGTGTTTGGATAGCCTGGAATACCCATTCCAAAATATTTGAAATGTTCAAAAAATCCCAAACCACCAAACTATTGGGTTAATAAGTGACTTGGGAAAACACACATGGAGGAAACAACTTGAAACATTTTTCAGGTGCAACAGCTGCAAGTGAGGACCTGGAACACCCGCCCTTTCCATATATTTCTTTGGTGAGATGTGTGTTACCTGACTTGTGAGTAAGTCAGGCTGAGGACAGGGTTGTGGGGGCTGCTAAAATGCAAACCTGAAACAGTTGGCTGATGCTCCAGCTGATAATGTTCTCAATTAATAAGTGTGATTTTCATTCCCTTTAAGATGTGTTGGCTAGTTACAGCAGCTTTTCTGCACTGTAAGTGCTTCAGTGCACAATACTAATGTTCATTAAAAGTTAATTTCTTGCCGTCTTGGAGGTATTAACTGAACAGCCCTGAAGGCGAACTCTCCCTTTGCCCACAGGCTGAGTACAGGACTATCCTTCCATCTTCAATCATGCCCCAGCCCCACCAACACATGACTAATGCTTGTCTATGCCCTCATTCTGCTCTTCCTTTGAAACTTCTAGAAGCATTAGCTTTTTCCCAAAAGTGTGTGCTGTCCTCCTGGTACTGTTTACTGGGGCAGGAGCAATGCCATCCTCGGCTCTGGAGCTCACAAAGCAGCCCTTGAATACAAACCCTCTTCTCTGTGTTCTTCCAGGCACTTGCAGAAAGGCAGCAGTAATACCTAAGAGGAGTGGTTGGTGCTCCTGGAAAAGCCAGTCTGGTGGGCTGAGTGCTTTCCCCAGGGAATGTGTTGGTGGAGAGCTGTTCTGTCACATCTGTGTCCTGTGTATCCACGTTGTCTTTAATAGTCTGTCATAACACCAAGCCTTCAAACTTTTTCTGTTACTTCTGAAGTACAGAGAGCTTGAAGGCAGTATTAACTACCGGTCTGCAAATCTGAAATAAATCTCTTGTATCCATCCTGATCTCCCTCTGGGTATGGAGCTACCAAATTGCCCACTGAGGGCAGGGAGTTATAAACTAGATCTGACTGGCTGCTCTTGGAGGCTGGTACATGTGTACAGTGCCAGAAGGCCTGATTCGAGAAGCCTCATGTATTCCCTTAGATTTGTTTGAGATATGTTGGTAGATAAAAGAGAAATCTTGCTAATGATGTTGAGGTGGTGCTGACAGGAAGCAACAAGGCACTTCTGCCTTTGTCAGCTCTGACTCTGGAGAGAGCAGCATGTTCAGTGAGTGTGTGTGTGTTCAGCTGGGTGTATGTTAAACCAGTGTTGTCCTGGAGTTCCTGCTTCACTGCCTGTTAAAACTAGTGTGTTTTTTGCTTTTAACCATAGAATGGTTTGGGTTGGAAGGGACCTTAAAGCTCATCCGCTGCCATGGGCAGGGACACCTTCCACTATCCCAGGTCACTCCAAGCCCCATCCAACCTGGCCTTGGACACTTCCAGGGATGGGGCAGCCACAGCTTCTCTGGGCACCCTGTGCCAGGGCCTTACCACCCTCACAGCCAAGAATTTCTTCCCAGTATCCTGCCCTCTAGCCTTGTGATGCATCTTTGAGCCAGCCTCCCCCTGGGGCAGGTTTTGGTGTGTTGCACAAAACCCTTTGCTTTTGGCCTTATATGGCAGCAGATACAGGAAACCCGAGCTCATGGGCAGCTGCTGATCCCTGGGACAGTTCCCAAACTGAGTCACCCTGTTGCTCAGGGATTCCTCACCAGTGAGGTGAGAGCACAGGGAGCTGTGCTCGGAGAAGTTCAGATGGAGCAGACTGAGAAGCTTTTGCCGTACTGTGATGCTGGCAGGGAAGAGAAAAGAGTGGAGGAAATATCTGCCTTCTCAAGCACTTGGTCCAGGCACAAATCCCTGCTGTCTCCTGCCCATCCTCTGCCCAGATCCTGTATCTATGGTAGATATCCTGGTGTAGGGCACTCAGACAATGTCTCCTGGGTGCTAAAGGAACTTGCATAAGGAGACACAAAAGTATCCCACAGCATACAGGTAGGATTCCTCTCCACTGTCCCCTCCTTCCAAAACTAAGTGTAGAAAGCATCTGGTTCCCAAAAGGCAACTGATCTAATTAGTCCTCAGCAGAGCAGAGACCCAAGCTCCAGGGATGAGGCATGACATTTCCAGCTCTCCTTCTTTGACATGGCAGAAAAAAGGGCTTGGGGGAGCTGTGTCTTTGCTGCCAGCATGCTTGTCCATTATGTTAATTTATTTGTAGTAAAAAAATAACATTATTTTCAGATTGTGACACTAAGGATGGCATGGGCAGTCTCCAGCCCTTGATGCCATCCTGTGCTCTACTTTGCAGATACTACAAGGAGTACATGGAAATGGAGAAAGAAATGTGTTGCCAAATGTTTGACCCTCTCAATTCTTATGGCTGAGAAGAAATCAAGGTAACAACAAGGTATGAAACAAGGTTGTGAAAAAGGCTGAGCTCTTCCAAAACCTCTGTGCCTGAACTGTTCTCTGGTGGGGGACCTGCTTGTGTTCTGCATGGGATGGTTTTGGAAGCAGAAGGGAAAGTGGTGGGAGTGTGTGGAGAGGAAGGGCAGGATGGTGGGGTGGAATACTGCTACATAATCAGCTTGAGGAATCTTTCCTATGAGGCAAAGCTGGTGTGGGACAGGGACCTGGAACTGCCAGTGGTTCACTAAGTTTTGTTTGTTGTTTCCTGTGCCGCTCATCCCATCTATTCCTGGTGAGAGCCAGAGGGTGAAATAGCTCTAGTCTCATTTCTCTGCCAATTAAAAGAAACAAACAAAAAGAAGTTCCTGACAAACTTAAGAATTGGATTTCCTCCTGCCCTCTAGCGCTCCTGTCTGGAGCTGTTGGAATGCCTCACTTCAGAAAAATCTAAATATTTTATTTCTGTTTCTTTTTTAAATATTAAAAAAAAAATCTGTTTGGATAGAAAATTTCAAATAGATGTTTGGACTCTTTAAAGCTTTGAATCTTCTAGCAAAATTGACAGGTTTATAAGTGCACAAAGGCTCTTTGACCATTCCTTTTTTTTTTCCTCAAAACCTCCAGGGAGGTGCAAGGGGGAGCGGAAATCTTTGCTGGTCTCTTGCTTTGGGGGAAACCCTAGGGAAGGAGTTGTGGAAAATGACACCAGCCTTCTGTCACGAAGCATCCCCAGCTCTGGGCCATCAGTTTACTGCTGTTGTCTATCCTGCAATACAGGCAGAAAATGAGTATTGGCAGCCTTTCCATCAGCTGTGGTGTTTTAAGATTGTCTCTTTGTGCTTCTGAAGAAGCTAAGGCAGTGTCCGAGGAAGAGGTTGGATTGAACACTGCTTCCTAAAGGAGCACAACCTTCTCCTGACTGGATGTGCCTCCCTGAGGAGCCTTTAGCCATCCTGCTGCCCCTATGCCCTGGTCCGAGCTGGGGATGTGGCCTCGGAGCACAAGTCATCCTGCCCTGGTTTGGGATGGAACTGGTTACATCTGTTAGCAGGTGCCTGCCCCCAGGGAAGGAGCTCTGAGAGGGGATTTAAGAGTGATGAGGTCTTGTGCAGGAAGTCTGTGGCTCTGGACTTGGCATGAGGCTCTGATTCCCTGCTTGCTGCATTTCAGGGTGTTGCAGTGTAGAAGCTTGTAGGACCTTGGGTCTCATCCCTGGTGGTGCCTGACCTGGGAAGCTTCTTGTGGGGCTCTGAAATCAGCTGGCCTTGGTTTGTGGTGGTAGTCAGGGTGATTGTGGTGATCTGCTGGGGCACCAGACAGGTCCTCCCCTGGGAAGGTTGTGTGGTTTCTTGTTTCCCAAAAAGCAGCTTGTGAAGATGCTGCTTTCCACACATCTGGTGTAAGTAAACCAGTGATTTTGGTTAGAGAAGACTAAGAAGTAGAAAGGGAAAAGGAGAAACCTCTGTTGGAGGGAAGCTTAAGGACTGGGCTGAACTGCTTATCATTGAGGATCATCCACTGACCCCTGTGTGTGTAGTTCTCCCACCTTACACAGCTGATGGACAGCTGTCAGTCAAAAATATTTCCAACCTTCTTTGAAGCTGATTTTTGTTGTAGTATTAAAAGGAAACAGTCTCCCAGATGAACATAAATCACTGAGACCTAAACAAAAATCTACTGTTCATTCATGGCAAAAATAAGTCCTTTTCTGGAGGAGGTTCCTGCAGGGCCCTGTGCAAGGTGGAGGTTGGGCTGCTGCTTTAAAACTTCATTACGCATTCAGAGAGGAGCAAAGCAGTTCCAGCAGGAGCTCCCGTTCCCTGTCAAAGGCACTGGGAATTGGTCAGACTTGGGGCAGAACATTCTTTAGTGTTTTCTGACAGCTTTGTACCAGTTTAGTTTAGGGCACAAGCTGTACTGGGCCAGTCTGGCAGGTGTGCTTCATCTATTCTGTGTTAAGCACTGAATGAGGAGATGGCCTGGGAAATGCTGCCTGCAGTCCATGGTTATTGGTCCAGTGGAATCACAATAGTTATGGAGAACTTTCCTATATACCAGCTGAAAGGTTCTTGCAAAACACTGAGCTGACCTGTGGACAAGATCCTGAGTGACTTGGAGCTGTAGTTATGGTAGCTCCTTCCTCCTGGAACATTGCTGCATCCATCCCCTGCTTCAAAGCTCCTTCTCAGGTGGACTGGTGTGCATTTGGTGGACTCTGCTGTGTTCCAGGGACAAAGTTCATTTCTCTGCACTGAATAATGCAGGTCTGTTTTGTATAATTGCACTCAAACCTGGATACACCTGAGCATCTTCCTTCTGCCTGGTATTTTTTCAAGGTATTATGCATTGATAGGACAAGGGGGGAATGGCTTTAAGCTGAAAGAGGGGGGATTTAGACTGGATATTGGGAAGAAATTCTTCTCTTTAAGGGTGGGGAGGCTCTGGCACAGGTTGCTTAGAGAAACTGTGGCTGCCCCATCCCTGAAAGTGTTCAAGGCCAGGTTGAATGTGGCTCCAAGCACCCTGGTCCAGTGGAAGGTGTCCCTGTCCATGGCAGGGGTTGGAACTGGATGGGTTTAAGGTCCTTTCCAACCCAAGTCATTCCATGATTTCTGTATACCTTGCCAACTGTAGATCCCAGTTCTTCAAATTGCCACAAACAACATCTTGCTCAGAACACACTTCCTACCTTTTCAATGGAATTTCAAGTCAGAATAGTTCTTTGGTGAAAAGCAATGCTGCTTGTTGTGCTTCTTGGGGAAATTCAGAATTACTCAGAGGGAGAAGTAGAAGCACAAAGACCTATTTAAATCCAACCTGCTGCACTTCCTTGTAAATCCCTTGGGTCTTGTGCTGGTCCTTCTCAGGGTTTGGTTTATTTACCTGCCTCTGTTCACTTTGAGGGGTTCAGGTATGTCAAGCCCAGTTTCCTAGGGTGTGCAGAGCTTGAAGTCTTCCTTGGTGTCACTTAAACTGCAGAATGGTGGTTGGAGGCCTGTTGGCTTTTTTGGAGCTTTTAATTCTGTTTTGTTTGAAAGACCCATCAGAAAAAAAAAAAGAAATTTCTTGTTGCATTGCTGTGGTCCTTCGTGATAAGAGAACTAAGTCATGAGGAGTGGGGACAAATTCCCTCAGAATGTTTGGATTCTAGTAGAGGGTCCTTGGTGATAGTCCTGTCCCAGGAAGATGAGTCTCTGAGCTCTTATTTTTTATTATGAGTGATCCAGAGTTGAAATATTGTCTCTAATATGTATCTCAGCTGACTACACAGAAGTGGTTCCAGGAGTTGGGAATACACAGGGAAATGTTCCAGTGAAAACAATTAAGGCTGAATTTATGGCAGAAAACAGTAACTCTAGGTCAAACTTGTGATTGACATGAATAGCAAGTTCTACCAGTTCAGGAAGCATTAATGGGTGCGAATTGACTGCAGAACTGGGGCTGTGTCACCAGGTAGAAGTGACTGTAACTGGGCTTAAAATCAGCAGCTGTTGCCAGTTGAACTGACCTAAGAAGCTGCAAGAAACTTGCAAATAAAATGAGAAGTCTGTGCTTTGGGAAAGTTCCAGACTTGGAATAAACAGCAACTTGCTCCTTCCCCTCCTGCTCTCCCTTGTTCCTGAGCAGATCTGAAATATGCCTCCTGCTGATCCTGTCCCTCCCCACTGTTGCTGAACAACAGAGAACCAGCAATTCACTGCTCCTTTAGAATATGCAAATTCCTGTCCCAGCAAGGTCTCCTGTGCTGCAAAGGAAATTGTTAAATCTCTGCTTTCTGCTGAGCCTTGCTGGGGGAGGGGGAAGGCTTGAGGGAGGACTTAATTAAGCATTTTCCTTGTTAAGCAGAGGAAGGAGAAAAGCTTTAATGAGGTTGTTCAGTTGGAGGTTTTGCTTCCCTTCCAGCTCTCTCCTCTTCTAGCATCTTGCGCTTTTTTCCAAGTATTTCTGCAGTTCCTGCCTGCAGTAATACCTGTAATACCTCTCTGGAAGGATCCTGGGCTCTGGTTTCTTCTGGAAATTGGAGAAATTACTATAGCACCTGGTTTTAGGGATCCCTGACATGCTCTCCTAGTGGGTGTACTGGACATGGGTCTGGATACCCTAGGGCTGGCTTTTCCGAGACTGGGAGATCTGACCAGGGCTTAGAAACCAAAAGATGATGTGAAATGGAAAGTAAGGAGACCTGTGCAATATGCCAGTGTCCCACTGTGTCTTTCCTCTGATGCTTTGGTGAAGTACTGCTGCTCCAGCTTCATCCAAGGATGGGCCCTAAGCTGTCCTCTCTGATTCAGGAAGTGCCTAAAGCCTGGTATTCCCCTTTGTCCTCAAACACAGAGCTCCCAGGTGAGATAAGAGCAGATTCCTAGCTGCAGTGCTGAAAGGAAAGTTTGCTGACAGGAAAAATTATCTATCCTTACTGGCAATAACTCTTGAGTTCTGCAAACCAACTCTCAGCAGGGCCAAGACGCTCCCTGCATCTGAAGCAAAAAGCCTTTCCGAAAGCTCATTCCCTAAATATGGAGCCCTTGTTGGGATCTCCTGGTGTCAACAGCCACAAACATCATTTGTTCCCAAAGTGCTGCTGCCACTGTGTCAGACGCAGAGACCAGTGCCAAGCTGCTATTCCAGCAGGGATGCAGCCCCCAATCCCATCAGCTGCTCTGTGCTGCTGCTGATGGAAAAGACACTCCAAAATGAAGCAGTTGAAGGAGCTGGGGGGGCTCAGCCTGGAGCAAAGGAGGCTCAGGGGGCCCCACTGGCTCTGCACAGCTCCTGCCAGGAGGGGCAGCCAGGGGGGTCGGGCTCTGCTCCCAGGGAACAGGGACAGGACAAGAGGAAGCAGCCTCAAGCTGTGCCAGGGAAGGTTTAGTTTGGATATGTGGGAAAATTTCTTCACTGAAAGTTTGGTTAGTCCCTGGCACAGCTGCCCAGGGCAGTCATAGAGTCCCCATCCCTGGATGGGTTTAAGAGAATGTGTGTATGGGGCACTTGTGGACATGGGTGAGTGGTGGTCTTGGCAGTACTGGGGGAATGGTTGGACTCTGTGATCTTAGAGGGCTTTTTCAAGCTTATTGATTCTGTGATTCAGTGATTCCATGCACTGGGTGAACTAGGCTTAGCAGCTTACAAGCAGAGCAGTGTTTCCCAAAACCACAATGAACACTTTTGAGGGCCCTTAGCCCTTATTTCATTAACTTCAGCTGTCCCTGTATCATCACAGCTATTGCAGTGCCCAATTAGAGCATTTAAAACTCTGTCCAAGTTTGTCAGTATTTCACTGCTCACTGGAGTAGAGAGCTGGCAGGTCTCAGGACTCTGACCAGCACCAACACCCTCTCATAATCAGGAGAGCACCTTCTCTGAAGGGTATCAGGTCAGTAATAAGTTTTCTTGATTGTTTAAAAATCCCTGGATTAAAGACTAAGAAAAACATATAGGACAAAGATATCTCTTCTGGTAGTTCGAAGGGAAAGTCTGGAGCCTACAGGGCAGCAGGACTGGTGCCCAGCCAGGGCACAACTCGAGGGGTAGAGAAAGGAGGCCTTAAAAATTTTAACTTAGAGAAAAACTTAGTGTAATTGTGTCTCTGCACTGCCAGAAGTAAGGGCTAGTGTCTCTGAGTGCTCTGCAAAACTAAAACTTCATAAAGAAATTCCCATTTTACACAGTCAATTCTCTTAAAACTCCACTGGCATGATAAACCAGATGTTACCATGGGAATGAAAAGAGCCCAGCACCTTCTTCATGTTCAACTGATTTGTAACACCAGAATATTTTCTATTAGAGCTGCTGACAAAGGCTCTGAGAAGTCAAACCCCACACAGGGATATCCCCTGGGGTCTCAGCCTGGCCCTTCCAGGCAGGCAGGAGCTGGAGGAGAACAGAATCACAGAAGGTTGGAAAAGCCCTCTAAGATCAAGTCCAACCATCAATCTAACACTACCATGTTCACCACTAAACCATGTCCTGAAGTGCCACATCCACGCATTTTTTGAACTCTTACAGGGACAGTGACTCCACTACTGCTCTGGACAGTCTATTCCAATGCTTTACAATCCTTTCCATGAAAAAATCTTCCCCAATATCCAATCTAAACCTTCCCTGGTACAACTTGAGGCTGTTTCCCCTTGTCCTGTCCCTGTTCCCTGGGAGCAGAGCCCGACCCCCCTGGCTGCCCCTCCTGGCAGGAGCTGTGCAGAGCCAGCAGGGCCCCCTGAGCCTCCTTTGCTCCAGGCTGAGCCCCCCCAGCTCCTTCAACTGCTTCATTTTGGAGTGTCTTTTCCATCAGCAGCAGCACAGAGCAGCTGATGGGATTGGGGGCTGCATCCCTGCTGGAATAGCAGCTTGGCACTGGTCTCTGCATCTGACACAGTGGCAGCAGCACTTTGGGAACAAATGATGTTTGTGGCTGTTGACACCAGGAGATCCCAACAAGGGCTCCATATTTAGGGAATGAGCTTTCGGAAAGGCTTTTTGCTTCAGATGCAGGGAGCGTCTTGGCCCTGCTGAGAGTTGGTTTGCAGAACTCAAGAGTTATTGCCAGTAAGGACAGATATGACCTTCATGTGCCTCTTGCACTGCCCACCCTGCTTTATCAGGGGCTGTTGATTCCATAGAATGCTGAGCATTATTGTCATGGAAGTTATCTGAGCTCTTGAAGAACTGGGAACTGCTCTAAGGATCAGTTGCAGCTCTGACTTGGTGGATGAAGTCCTTTCTGAGTGAGACTTGTGTGTTGAAGAGTTCATCCCTTCTTTCACTTTCCCATAATTGTCCCTCTTGTGAGACCTCTTGCTCTCTGCACAGGAAGTTTTGCTTCTTTGGCTGGGTGCTGTTTTAAGGGTTTGGTTGGTTTTTTTTTAAAGGTGTGCTTGGGAAAGAGCTCTGCTTTCTGTTTTTCCTTTTTGCTTTAGGTATCCTTGTCCTATCCCGAATCTGAGGAGACTTGACAGCTCTTCCTTACATCACTTTTGGTTCAGGATGGTAGTGCATGTCATCAGCATTCAGGGCCTTTGGAATCAAGACTTGTTACAGATCTCTGAACAGTTCCTCCTGCCATGGAGCTGTCTATCTGGTGTACAGGCAGCACTTGGAACTCACTGTGGATCTTTTTGCAGAGCTGAGGATCATGACAAATCGACTTGGAAAAAAAATCCTGAGGAAAAAACTGTGTAAGTGCAGATTTTCAGATGGCTGTGGGTGTTCATGTGGCTTGACTGGAGAAAAGAGGACCAGCATATCTGTTCCATCTACCTTCCTCTGTGTATTTGGGCATCTGTGATGGGGCAGGCTCTGACTATGGATGTGGGAAGGGTGAGTGTCCGTGTGCTCATGTGCCGCATGCTCTGAAAATACACCCACAGCCACCTCAGCTATTGGAGTGGCCACTTGAGGCCCTCACAACTGGACATCCCCAAACAGCACTTAGAGAGAAGAGAGGAAGGCATGGCTGACTGCAGAGCCACTTCCACAGAGAGCAGATAAGTGGTCCCTAATTAGGGAATTTTCTCCCTAAGGCATGTTCCGAAAGCTCCCTGGAATGGCAATGCCTCATGCCCAGATAAATCAGGACAGGCTGGCATTGTATATAGCTGTTCCTCTCCTGGTATTGGGGTGGATTGCCCAGCACATCATGATATTAGCTGTTGAGAGCACCCCTGTGCTGCTGGGATTTCTTCTTGGCACTCTGGAGCACTGCAGCCTGTCAGAAACCTGTCGTGGGGTCCACGAGACTGCTCCTTCCCGGTTGCAGTGGTTTTTCTTCAGAGTGTCGTTCCAGAGTGGCAGTGCCTGTGGGGCTGGTTGAGCTCTGAGTGAAGAGCACTTCTCAGGCAGTTGCTGTTCAACTGTTTGAGCTGTTTTGGCTCTTTGCTGGTGTGTGCACATAAAATCTGCTTTCCCAGCAGGCTCATGTGGAGCTGTGGTGTAGGATGTGCTCTATCCCTCTGACTACTGAGTCACAACTTCCCTTCCTTTCTTCTCTATGTTCTGTGTGAATCCCATTTAGATCTGTAGAGAAGTACTGGAGAGAAGGTGCTCTGTTTCCCCTAATAGAGGAGGCTGCATTTCTCTGCATATCCTTTGAGGTCACTTTTCTGAGATGTAAAAGCCTTCCAGGCTGCCCCCACCAACCTGATTTCTTGGGTACTTGCTTTGAGGAGCATTCTTTTTGCTGAGAGTTACCCCAGTGCAGCACTGCTGGGAGCTGCTGCCTCAAGGCATGGGGGTAGTGAGGGCTGAACTGGCAGGAGCAATGTTTAAGTGCACAATTCTGAGTTTTCCAGTTTCCTCATGCTTTGACAGAAACTTTATCTGCTGTGTTTGGTGCTTCCCTGCAGCCCTTCTAGAGATGGAGGCAGGAAAGGTGGAGCTGGGGAAGATGTGCCTGCAGTTCTTTATGCAAAAAAAGCCAGTTTAAACCAATTGTAAAGCCTTAGTTAAGCATGAACTGTTAATTATGGCTTTAACGTAGAGTAAAGGTGACTGTTACTACAAATGACCTGTGACCTGGCATGTTGCTCTCTGTGAATTGGTGATCGGCTCTGTCATTCCAAAGGATGAGTTAAAATAGCTGGGGCCAACAGGCTCGTGTGTGAATTTCAAAGCCATAGTGTCCCTTGCTGAGTTTTGTGGCGAGTGTCTGCCAACCTGTTAAGTGAAGGAAACAAATCTTGGAGCAGGGTCCTGGTTGGAGCCTGCTGTTCTCCTCTGTGCTGGAACCCCATCCAGCTCCTGCATCTGCAGGGCCCTGTGGTTCCCCTCCACTTGCCTTCTGACTGTGGAGCCTTTAGGTGGAAATGAAAGAGATAAACGGATCAATCACTCCCTGAAATGGCTCTAGGGTTTCAGTTTGAATATTTTTTTAATTAGGTCTGCGTAAAGACTTTGATACTTCAAGTAGCAGCCATGAAACCAGAAACTTCTTGGTTTGATCCTTTATTTACCTGGTGCACAAGAAGTCTCAGTAGCTGTAGGTTTGTTCCCAGTTAGACACCCCAAACCACAGCTAACAGCCAGTGGGAACATTCAGTGATCAGCTTTGAAGTATTCCTGTTGGAAACACATGAAGGAAGTGCTGTGTGGGGATGGGATGAGACTGAGAAGGAGCAGAGTGGAAATCAGTTGTATTTTAGCAGGAGCAAGGATGCTTTAGTCTAACAATGCACAGAACACTGTAGCACATCAAGGATGAGGAATTTTTTTCCCACTTGAAGCCTTTCATTCCTTCTCCTGGTTGATAGAACTTTCTGCTGTGAACTGGAGAAATGATTTAAGCATTTCCCTCTCTGATTCATTTTCAAAGAGAGGAGATCAGCTGAAGTGTCCTCTAGTCATTTTCCTTCTTTAGAGACTTCCTCTCCCCCTTCTCCTGGAAAGTGCTGCCAGCCTGGACTGACTATGGATATCTTGTGTGTCAGGAACCTCATGTACCCCCCCGTTTTGGAAGGTTTGGCAGTACAAGGGAACCTATTAAATGAGGCTATAACATGGGATTTGGTGAGTGTGGACGAACCAGGACAGTGACTGCACTGAATCCCAGTTTCTGGTAGGCTAGAAGTCTCACTCCTGTGTTTCTGGCAGTCTTGAAAGTTCCTCAACTCTTTTGTGCTTTTATTATCCTGAACTTTAAACTGCGGACAGTGCTTGTGAGAGGCACATTGTGCTGAATCAGACCCGGGTTTTCTGGCAGGGTGGCCCTTGATCATGTGTTCGGTGTGGCTCTGAGCCCACAGACTGACAATCCCACTGCTCTGAGGTCAGTAGAGGGAGAGGAGTCATCGTGGTTGGGCTGGAGACTCCTGATGTTCTTTGCAGCCCTAATTATTCTGTGATCTGTGGTGCCTTTCAAGGATGTATAATAAATGAGGTGTGGATTTTGAGTATTATGTGATGCTTCATCTTCTCATGTTTTAGTCTGTAAAGAGGCTATTTCCCTCACAATTTCTGCTTTTTTGGTTGTTTTGGTTTATTTTTTTCCCCCTCCTGGTTACCAGCCTGTAACTCAATATCCTGTAAGGAACAGGTGTCCCTATTTTGCTACCAGTAATTTGGTTTACATATGCTGGGATGGCCACTGCAGCTGAGCTGGCTGGGCCAGCTGTGGTGGCTATGGATGCTGAAAGAGTATAAAAATGGGTTTGGACTCCTGGTATTCCTGAGCTGAGAGCAGATCAGGCACCTTTTGGATGGGATCCTTTGATCCTCAGAGCTCCTGTAGGAGACCGATATTGGGTTATCTTGGAGAAAAGTTTCTAAGGACTTTCTTAGTTTTTCATTTATTCTATTTTTCCTTCTGCTGTTCATCCTATGGATGACAGAGGGACAAGGCTGATGTTCCAGCAGTGTTTTGGTACCTTTTGTGCTGACAAATTGGGGAAATACCCTCAGTATCCGTTTTTTTCTGTTGGTATTTGAGGGGAGCCACTTGCAGCAACATCACAAGCAGCAGGATGTAACCTGTGGTACCAGGCACAGGGGAGGGTGCTGGATCTGTGTGAAGACCAGGGAGAGGAAGGTGCTGGGGTCTCTCTGAGGACCAGGGAGGGAAAGGTGCTGGTTCTGCAGGAGCAGAGGGAAAGCCTGGCTGGGAGAGGCACTGAAGGAGCAGGTGAACTTTTGGCAACAAGGTCGGTGAAGCCATTAGAAGGTAAGACACATCCTGATTAGTGACCCGAGAGGTTCCTCTTTGAATTTTAGAGCTGAGGAGGGAGGGATCACAGTGTAAAAACAGTTCTAGTTCTTATCCAGATGAAGCTGATGCTGCACCAAGGTACTGATTTCCTTCTGGTTACCCTAAAGAAGGGGAGGAATGGGTGGAAGCTGAGATGAAAGAAATTTGCTGTATATGGAAATTGTCCTTTCTCCATATGTGCTTCAGGACTCGCAAGGACCCAACTGGCAAGTGGGAGTGATGGGGTGAGGTAATGACACCCAGATTGCTGGGATGCAGCTGGATGTCCAGGAGTTCCAGTGTTCCTGTCCTGCACCAGGAAGGAACTGGGAGCAGGGGATAAACAGTAGATATGTGGGATAAGAAAATCCTGTGTCATACAAATTCACTTTTCTCCCAGAGGCAAAGAGTAAATATCCAGGCTTTGGTTTCCCAGAACCAGGGTGGAAAAGCATAAGTGATAGGAAGCATGGATGAGCCAGTGCAGGAAAGGGAGGTGGCCTGAGGAGTGCTCTGGGGGTTTCCCTGACAGGGACCTATCTCGTTTTGAGCTCTCACTTAATATTCAGTTTTCTCCTAGTGCTTCATGAGGAAGTTTAATGGATTTGAAGGAGATTTCATGGTGCTTGTTCCACTTGTGCTAATCTATGGAATTCTGGGTATTTCTTTCAGGGCCGCTGGAGGTGTGTGCTGGTAACCATGGATCGTTTAATGCTGAAATTAAATGAACTGTGCAGGTGATGCCTGGGGGACACTGACTGATACTTTGTTATCCTAGGACTGTTACAGCTGTCCAGCTCTTGACACATGGAGATCAGCATCACATACATGTTTTGGGAAAAGGGACGGGAGCTCTGTCTTCCTGAAGTTGGGTTTGTTTGCCATGCTTTGAGGCAGTTTCCAGAATAATGAAGTCCTGCTATTGGGGGGAGGAAAGGGTTCCTTCTCTTCTGCTGTGCACACAGTTTGATGACAACTCTTTTCTGACATCGTAACTCTTGCAGATTCCAAGCTGCTTTTAGGGAATTTGTGAGTGGGAGGAGGATGCCATGAAGTTTTCAGTTTACACAGGTTGTTCTTTAAAAGGTTATGTTTGATATTTTTGTTCTGAGAAAATAAACCAATCTGAGTACTAAAGCTGGCCCGACTTGTGCCAATTTATTGTGCAAGAGTGATTAATGCCTGAAAGGAGCTGAAATTTGGAATGGGGTCTGTAAAGCTGGCTCCCTTTGTGGGCGACAGGTTGTTGTGCTCTTTTGGCAGAACATTCCTGTGAATGTTGACGCTAAATTTAAAATTACTGAAGAATACCAGCTTTATCCCTGCACATAATGCTGACTCCTCCAGCTTCCATTGAGTTGGGTTCCTTTGGAGCAAACTCTACTGTGTGCTCAGAACATGGGGGTTTGGCTGGGATTGAATAAATGCAGAGTCAAAGATGCTCTGAGGGCTGGAGCCGCTCTGCTGTGGAGCAAGGCTGAGAGAGCTGGGAGTGTTCACCTGGAGAAAACACCAGGGAGACCTTAGAGCCCCTTTCCAGTGCCTAAAGTGCCGAGAGTGCTGGAGAGGGACTTGGGACAAGGGCCTGGAATGCCAGGACAAGGGGGAATGGCTTCCCACTGCCAGAGGGCAGGGTTGGATGGGATATTGGGAAGGAATTGTTCCCTGGGAGGGTGGGGAGGCCCTGGCACAGGGTGCCCAGAGAAGCTGTGGCTGCCCCATCCCTGGAAGTGTCCAAGGCCAGGTTGACAGGGCTTGGAGCAGCCTGGAATAGTGGAAGGTGTCCCTGCCCATGGCTTTAAGGTCCTTTCCACTCAAACCATTCCATGATTCCACAGCCATACCAGCTGGGGCTTCCCAGCTTTCCATGTGTGACAGGTGGCCTTGTCTGTCCATCTTCTCGGCCTTGTTCTTTCCCAGAAGGATTTAAAACTGTCTCCCCAGTCAGTCCCACTTGGGCTGGCACTAATAGGAGAACTGTAGAAGCATGGAATATCCTGAGCTGGAAGGGACCCACTGGGATTGTCCAGTCCAGCTCGTGCTGGAGGTGAGTGTGTTCCTGAGCCCTTTCCTGGCCCGACACTAGATGGCAATGCCTCCTTCACAACGGTATTTGGGATTCCTTTCTGATGACCGTTAAATTTGGATATTGATCTTTTTCTGCACAAATTTTGTGATAACTTTGATTGGGAGTTGATGCCTCTTCCCTACAAGAAGCAGAGGACTTTGTGCTTCTGGGGATAAGGTAGTTCTGAAGACATGAACAGGACGAGTTTTCCAGAAGGAGACAGCTGTGCCTGCCTGGAGTTTCCTGACATGGGCCATGCTGTCACTTCCCTGCCAGCCCTGGAGTCAAACGACCGTGGGCAGCTGGATCTAGGAGTGAAAACTTCGCACATCCCTGTTCACCAATGACCTTGGAAAGGCAGGATCTCCTGGACCCCAAATTGTGGGGACAAAGCCCATCAAGGAAGGTGTTTCATCTGCTAAATCTGAAGTGTAGATGTGGTGTGGCTGCTGTGGCACAGTGAGGAGCTTTCCAAGCCTCTGGAAGGTCCACTGCAGTCCTGCTGCCAGCAGTGCACACTGCAGTAACAGCAGCACCCTTCCCTGTCACCCAGCCCATGCAGGTGACTTGTACTTAACCTAGAGTCCCTCTGCACGTTGATGGGCAGTTTGCTGCAGTTTGTTGGAGACTTCCCATGGTGAATTAGACCTTGCTGAAGTGCATCTTTCCATTTTTCTTTACCAAATTATGGCCAGAAATTACTTTCCTGAGCTTTTTTTTTGTTGTTTGTTATTAAAAGAGGAAATACAATCTTTCAGCCTCTGGGCAAAATCAAAGATGTGTTTGGATACTGACTTGGCATTAAAGAAGAAATACAAGTCCTTGAGCAAAAAAGAAAAAGATCTCTACAAAGAGCCTCACTTTTGGGTTGGTAATCAAAAAACACAGGCTTGGAGAAAAGTTTCCTCTTGGAATTTTTAATTTTGGCCAAAATGCCTCCCTCTCCCTCCTCTATGAAATAGTTTTTGATAAACATCTCAAGTGTGTTCCTTGGAGAAGTTGTTCCAAAGGCTGGTCTTAGCTCAGCAGTGGTCTTGTATGTCCTGTTTGGGTTTATCAAATGTCAGCCTGCAGCTGTGCAGCAGCACTGGGTTTGCTCAATTTCAAGATTATCTGATCTCAGGTGATGTTTTCCTGGCATGGCTGCTTACCCAAACCTGAGATGTTGTGTACCCTCTGCCCATCAACCTGGCAGCTCCTTGGGCTGCAAAGGCAAGGCCTCTGAGAAGTGTGAATCACAACCCCTGTGTGTCACCTGTGAGTGCTCCTGTGTGTCATCTGAGTGTCTCCCATCGTGTTGTGCCCCGCTACACACCACTGACTGCCAAGGACACAGGGAGGGCAGTGAGATCTCACTCCATGCCTGTTCCCTCTGCAGACAGCTGGCATTAAAGCCCTGGAGAGTGCTGGTGTGTGGCCTTATGCCTTGTCCTTGGTGTGTGGTGTGGGCTGTGCTCTACCAGGGACAAGAGTGGGCTGAGACCACTGGCAGGGAACCAAAACACGTGGGATGGCAATTCTTAACATGGACTGAGACGTCCAGGACACAAGAAATAGGGATGCTGGAAGGTGCTTCAGGTTGTGGCACCTCCTGTTATGATGCAGGCTGGTCACAGGTTTTCTCCCGGGCACAAGGTGCTGCAGTGGGAGATGCAGCACCACTCCAAACCTTCCTGGCATGCATCAGGATGCTAGTCCCATGAGCTCAGCTGGGTGGGTGCTCAGCACCCTCCCTTGGGCCAGGATCAATCCTGCTGATCCCAGGATCTTGGGGGCTTGGAAACCCACCACCATCCCTGTGTTGCTGGCTGGACAGAGGGAAGGCAGAACCAGTGGCTGAAGGCAGGGACCAAGGACCCGCATGGCACTGGAGTCCCTGGGTTTGAACAGGAACAGAGGACTCCCTGGGGCTCTGGAGCCCTTGAGTCAGCAGGTACCCTGTTCCTCTGGGTTGGGACAGGAACCAAGAACTCCCATGACACTGGAGCCCCTGGGTTGGGACAAGGACCAAGGACCCCCATGGTACTGGAGCCCCTTGCCTCATTGGGCACCCCATTCCCCCAGGTCAGGACAAGGGACACACACCTTTTCACTCCAATGGCTGGCTCTGAAAGTCATGGAAGCAGAAAACCCTCTGTGCCGTCAGCCCCAGCCGAGCCCAACTGGGCACAGAACACGCCGGCTCCCTGCTCTGCTCCCGGCCCCTCATTTGTGTTGGCACTGACCAGCGAGCGAAGCTGGTTTAATTGGCAGTTGTGTTTGTGGCCAGGGTGTTATGAAAAGGTTTTCTGTCTCCCTCTGTAAGTTTTCACTCTTAATATAATATTCACTTCATTATTAGCTGAAAGAGGCTCTTTTCAGAGAGGGTTTTTTTTTCCCCTCTTCTTCCAAAAATACATTAAACCACCCCTTCATGCAGCGTTGTGCTGAGGGCTGGGATTGTCTACCGGACGGGAAGCGAGAAACCAAACAGTAAATGGGATTTACACAGAAATTCCTTTTTTTCCCCAGCATGCTGGTGGTGCTGGATGGCTGATGGAGGAGGCTGCTGTTGCTTATGGGGTGATTGGGGGTACTTCACCTCCCCCCCAGCGTGGTCACTAAGGGGATCCCCCCCCTCCAAGCAGAGCAGGTGCTCCCAGGAGCTCCCCACACCCTGGGCTGGTGTTTTCAGATTCAAACCCCTCCAGCAGAGTCAGGACCCAGCCACAGGGATTCCCATGTACTCCCATTCAGTGCCAAAAGCGTTTCCAGCATCTACCAGTTTTTGGGAGCTTGTTCTCTCTGGGGTGGAATTGAGGGCATTGGGTGCAGCTCTACCTCTATGTTACCATCTCATTGTGCTGCTGCTCTTCAGTGCTTTGCAGCTTCCATAAGGTTTTTTCCTCCAGCTTTGGAAAAATCCCTGTGAGGTGCAGGAGCAGTGAGGGTGGTATCACACACAGAGCATCCAGCCTGGCTCAGCCTTTGGGATCCAGGAGAAACAGCTCTGCTTTCCTCTTGCCCGAGTTTCTTGAAGGGCATCATAGCCCAGACAAGCTCTGGGTTTGGTTGTTTGCCATATTCAGGTGGTTTTGCAGGGCCATGCAGCCCCTGGTGCCCTCACTCAATGTCCTCAGCCTGGTCCAGCTGAAATATCCCAGGCTGGGGCTGCCAGTGGAGTTGTGCCGTCCTAGCTCTGGCTTGAGGAGCTTTTGGGATGCCCTAAGACAGCTGGTCACAGCAGGGCAGGGGGCAAAAGGGACCACTGGGCTAGCACTTGCACTACTGCTGAGGGGCACTGGGGTTCCTGGGGACCCCCAGATCCCTGCTCCTCGAGGAGCTGCTGTGAAAGCCCAGAGGAGCCCGAAGCATGTTTTCCTTTTCCCTGAAAGCAGCAGACACAAATCCCCCCCCTCTCAGGGCAGATGCCAGCAGCGGGAGCCTTTCCCAACTCCACTGCCACCATTCCCAGCTATCCTGCAAAACTCATTAGGGCTGGTGCCATGTGCTGATGAGTATCCAAGGTCTGTCCCTGACTGGGAACAATTAGCATTTGTTTCGGGGTAACTGTGTTTGCTGTGTCTCTGGGGAGCCAACAGAAGCAGGGCCCAAGGGAGCTCCCTAGGGATGACTCAGCTCCCAGGTAAGGATGCTCTTGGGAGGGGTCCAGCTTGTGCATCCTCATCCTCTCAACTGGTCCTGACACTGGCAGGGAAGTGAGAGCTCCCTGATGTTCCTGCACTTCTTTTTCCAGGTTTTGAGAAAAAATAAATCAGATTTGAGCTGTTTTCTCCAGGGTCTTGCTGGTTCATCCACCCTTTCCCACGCACATCTTGTGTTCAGTGTATCCCGGTGCCTCCCCTGCCTCTCCCTCAGTCAGGAGCATCCTCTTGTCTAAAGCCAGACAGGAATTGTGCCTGACAGGCTGCAGGGTGAGAGTATCTGGAAAAGGTAATAGACAAGGTTCTGGAGTTATGTGGGTAAAGGGAGACTCCAGATTTTGCGCATAGGTCTGAAACCTGAGGCTGGCACCTGACCTGGGTCAGGAATGAGAAGTGCTGGGGTCATTCCAGCATGGGATGACCAGGGATATAGTGATTCCCAGCTTTGCTCCCCTTGGTGAGGCCAGAGGAGAGAGACACTGGTGTCTCCCTGGCCTCATGTGCCAGGTGCTGGAGGGACCAGTCCCAGATATGGGGTCAGGAAGACTGGAGCTGATGCAGGACCTGGGCTTGGAGGAACACAGGGGAAGGTGGACGGGGGAACCACTGGGGCTTCACCAGCAGCACTTTCACCCTTGGAGCTCTGACTGCTCCACAAAACCCTCAGTGTGCCCCAAAACGGGCTCCTGCAGCTTGGGGTGCTCTGGGTCCTGCACAGGGGGAGTGGGCAACCAGGTGGGGCAGGACAGTGGAGGTCCTGGAGCTGGAGAACCTGTGGAAAGTCAAGGGACTGAGGAGGAGGAGGGTAAAGGTGGCCTGGCTGACAGGGACAGGCTTGGTTTTCCATGGCCTCACATTTTCCTGCGCTGAAGATTTGCAGTGAGGGTGGAAAATGTGGTAGGAGGGGAGGGGAATGGGGCCAGCAGTGGGTTTGGGATGTGGCCTGCCTGCCAGGGCAAAGCCTGCAGCAGGGATGTGGACATGGCACACACCAAACCCTGATGGATCCGGGGAGTATTCCCTTCCAGGGTGGTTGGGGACAGGAGTTTAGTGGGAAGCAAAACAGCACCACAGGCAGCTGCCTGGCCTTCAGCTCCCATGGGATGGGCTGGCACCCCCGGGGCTGACCTGGACTGGGAATGCTCCAGGGGTGCCAGGGGACCCACCAGAGCATGGAGCACAGGGCTGAACACAGGTTTGCTGCGGTACTGCAGCTCCCTGCTATCACCTGGGGCCATCTGTGGTGGCATGCAGATATCCTAAATCCCACTCACACACTTCACTGCTGCTCCTAGGGTGTTTGCAGCAAATCTGGATTACTGGGAGCCATGAGATGGCTGCAGAGAGACTTGGACTCACCCAAGAGGGCAGCTGGGTTCAGCCCTGAGCACTGCTGACATGACCCTCAAGCAGTCACAGTGGGCGATAGGATGTGACAAATCCACAGGCCATGGGATGTGGTGTTCCCTCAGGCCAGGCTCTGCAGCAGACCTGGAGGCATGTTTGTTTTCCAGCCCTGGATTTTGGGAGTATGGAGAGTTGGTTGGACCTTTGGCTCTGCCAGCCAGCTCCACCTCCCTGCCCATGACTCTTCCCAGGGCAGGATTAGGGATTCAGAGGGGGAAAAGATAACTCAGGGTATCCCAGGACAGGACAAAGTCAGGAACGTGCAGGTTGAACATCAGGGGAAGAGGCTCAGCAGGGCACTCAGGGAGTTGGGACCTGTCATCTGGTGCTGCTCTGAGATGGAGCATGAGCATGGAATCACAAAATGGTTTGGGTTGGAAGGGATTTTAAAGATGATCCAGTTCCAACCTCCTGCCATGGGCAGGGACACCTTACACTAGACCAGGTTGCTCCAAGCCCTGTCCAACCTGGCCTTGAACACTTCCAGGGATGTCACCTCCAGCTGTTGGCCTCCCCAATAACAGCCTTTGCCCTCCTCCAGCGACCGGCACGTGCCAGGGAAGTTGGTGCCATTTGCAGGGGCAGAAGAGGGACAGGCTGGAGTTGGGGATGGAGACAGAGCGGAGCCACCCCAGAACACTACTGGAGGGGCCCAGGCATAGATGACCCAGCTCACAGCCTTGGTGACACATAAAAAAGCTCCTTTCCTCACCTCCAGACTCCTGCCCAACAATGCCAGAAAGCCCTCACCGCAGTCACTGACCATTAAACAGGGTGGTTAGAGAGATGGAGGGAGGAGAAATCCCTGAAAGATTATTTGTTTCTCATGAACTATATTTAGATGCCATCAGCAAAACCCAAAAGTGCTGAGTTCAGCTGAATAAATCTGGAAGCTTTGTGTTTTTTTCCCCTCAAGGAGAACAGGATTAGCCAGCGAATGGGGAATCAAGTTTTTGTTTGACATACCTGAGGGTTTCCACTCCAAGTTGCTCTTTTGAGCTCCCAGTGCTGTGATGATGATGATGATGGACCCGACATGGCACTGCCCTATCCTGTGAAGATATTTTTTGGAAAAGGAGCAGCCAGTGCACCCACCATGGTGCTGCTTTCTTTTTTTGTTAAACTTTGGTTTTTTGAGTATTTTCAGAGATGTTGGTGTATTAGGGTGTTTTTAAGCTAGATGTAGGTCACACTTGTGCCACTTCAGTACAAAGTCCTTCCCTAGTGGGATGCACCCTTCCAGCTCCCTGCGTGCACCCACCAATGCTGCCCCAAGGGATGGGTGCCTGGAGGACCAGGAGGGTTGGGATGGTCCTGGCTGGTCTTACTGGGGCTGCAGGGGATGGCAGGAGGTCACCTTGCTGGTCTGGAACACACTTGGGTCATCTGGGGTGTAATTCTTTGCTGGTTTGGATTTCCTGTGCCTAAATCCCATCTCCCCCAGGGAGACTGGGATTGGGTCTTAACTTCCCAGTGGAGTGTTTGGGGGAGGCAGGCAGATGAGGGGGGTTTGCTGATTCCTCAGGGGTGTCAGAGCCCATCTGACCAGCTGGGCACGATGAAGAGCAGAGTGACCCATCAGGAACTTCCCCTCTGGATGTGAACCCAAACCCTGTGTGTGGTGGGAGGCAGAGGGGCAGAAGGGCTCTGGGTCCCTCTCCAGCAGAGCAGAAAATCCTTTGCCCAAAAGTTGTCACATTCTGTGTCCCTTGAGCTAGCCCTGCTGGGACATCAGGCTTTGTCCTTTGAGAAATAAGGCTCTGGGGAACTCAGGTCCTTGAGCCGTGGCTCAATCCACAACAGCTCCTCTTCAGAAAAGGCCCAGAGATGAACGGGAATGGAATCATTGCACTGCGGCATCTCTCTGGTGAGCAGGTTAGAGACATGTCTGAGGAACTTTCTCATTTCTCCTCTGGCCAGGTGAGAGGTGAAAGTCTCCCAGTGTAATCCACATGAATAGGAAGAGACAAGGCAGTACTCAAGGAGGAACCAGCTCAAGGAGGAGAATGCTGGTGCCAGATGGTTTATCCAGAGCAAGGAGTGACCCAACCTTGGGTAGGAACCATCAGCATGATACCTGAACATGGGCTGCTTCCATGGAATCCTAGAGTGGTTTGGATTGGAAGGGACCTTAAAGATCCTCTTGTTCCATCTTCCTGCCATGGGCTGGCATGCCACCCACTAGAAAGTGTTTGGGGCATGGGAAGAGAAGAAGAAATGCAATACTGGGCTTCCCAGCAGTGATAACTCTGTCCAGTAACAGGAAAGAGCAGAAATGCTCATGCAGAGGTGTCAGAGACAGAAGAACATCATTCGGGGCTGCTCCTGTCTGCTCTCTGCACTTGGGCTAAGCTGTGCTGGAGGAGCTGACACCAACTGAACTCAAGAGCCCTGGAAGAGCCAGGATTATTCCTCCTGGGTCCATGCAGCTGGAGAACCACAGCACCAATGCCAGCAGATGCGGACTAGAGAAAGCCTCTCGTGGCTGTG
Organism: Climacteris rufus; assembly: GCA_013398175.1. Taxonomy (NCBI): domain Eukaryota; kingdom Metazoa; phylum Chordata; class Aves; order Passeriformes; family Climacteridae; genus Climacteris; species Climacteris rufus. The sequence continues at coordinate 51,507 of VZRZ01002853.1, forward strand.
GGGCGCCCAGAGGAGGTCGTGGGGGTAGATAGAGGGGGATAGAGCCTTGGGGTTCCACTGGAGACCTGTGGTTGGACTTGGCAGCCAAGTGGGCAGCTTGGCCAAGTCAATGGTGTGATAAAACCATTTCCATCAGGTTCCAAGAGCCATCCCTGCTCCTGTGGCACACGGTGGGTTGGGGCTCAGCTCTGTAGCGATGCTTCTGCTCACCAGGGGATGCTTTGACTATGTCCAGCCTGTGAGCCCACAAAAGCCTGAACCTGTGCAGGGGTTCTTGGCCCATGGCATCATTCAGGGGTGACACAGCAATTCATCAGGGGGTGGTAGGGCTTGAGGGGACTCCTGCTCTTCCCAAATTGCCTGGGAGAATGTTTCTCCTCCAGTCAAGTAGCAAGGCTGATGGCTACAGTCCCCAAGCAGGTGGTTGCCTCCTGGATTTTGCTTCTCCTTGGATAGGCATGAGGGACTAGGGAGCATGGATATTCCAGGACACAGCTGCTGTGGGGCATCCCCTGCCCCCTCCTGAAGTGCTCCCAGCCCTGGTGCTGCAGGGCTGAGCCCCAGCCCACGTCCTGCCTGGCTCCAGCCTGCCTCGTGCTTCTCCCCTTCTCCTCTGGATTGTATTTATTTATTTATATGGTGAATGTAATAAAACTCCAGCAGGAAACGGAGGCGATTCCCTGCCATTCCCCACAAGCCAGCCCTCGGCTGGGTGAACAAGGAGGCGCATTGTGCAGCATGAAGCCTCCTGCCAGTTGCTGAGACTGAAGAAAGGACTGAGTGTGTCTGTGAGCTTCAGGACCCACTGCCTGCACCCACCCTGGGATGGGGTATCCTGGGGAAGAAACTTCACTTTAGGGGGCAAATGGGACTGGGGGTGAAAGGGCTCCTATGCTGGCTTGGGAGCACCTCGAAGCCTGCTCCCAGCGCAAGGAACCTCCTCTGTCCATCCTTGGGCTGCCAGGAAATGGGGATGGGCACTGAAAATCAGCTAAGGGGGTACACGGTGGCCCCATGGCCCTGCCTGGGGCTGTGTGAGCAGCTCTTCCTAGAGCTGAGCTAGCTGGGAGGGAGCTCCATCCCTTCACCTGCCTCTCTCAGGCAGCTGCTCCATTCTGCAGCTGCTGCCATCAGTGGGGTTCAGAGGAAACGGCTGCTGCTGGGGCTCACCTGGCTCCTTTGCCCCCAGAAGAGGTCTGCAGGGGTGAGAAAGGTGGGACGTGGCTCAATCCAGGTTCCCCTTTAATGGGAAGGCTCCCCACTGCTGCAGACAAGTGTCCCAGTGCCACCAGAAGCTAAAAGCAACCCCTTGTGCTGCCACCACGCTCACCAGCTGGAATACTGTAGGTTAGGTGGGAACACAGTCCCTTCTAATCCCTCATTCTCACAACCAGGGCTCCCCTGGGACACCCCGCTGTCCTCCTGCCCCATCCTCTGTGTCCCAGGGCTCCACGTGGTCCCCATCCCTGTACTGGTCCCTCAGGCTCTCAGGGATCCTGAGGTTAGGGACATGCCCTGCACCATGTGTCTCCTCCCTGCTTCATGTCACTGGTGTGTGAACGGGGATGTCACGGCCCAGAGATCCTGTGGCCAGGGCTAGGGAGGGGGGGCTGGCTGGAAGCAGGACCCACAGTTCCTTAGCTGTGGGGTGATGGGGTGACCAGGCTGCAGTGAGCATTTCTGGTGATGTCACACATTATCCTGTGTCCCTGAGTCCTGGCCACAGTGTTCTTGAACCATGGACTGGGTTGTCCACATCTGCAGGGAATTGGAGGCCAGGACATGACAGGGACACTGCCTGGGGACACTGCTTGTTCTCCACCTGCTTGTTTAGGGACCAGACCCCAAAATCCCCATCTTCTCACCCTACTGCACCTGCCCTTGGCAAGGAACCTGCCCAGGGGGCACAGAGACCCATTGCCCTATGGTGGGCACAGTGTGTTGCACACGTGTGTATCAGCATCACACACCATTGTGCCTGGGGGTAGACGTTCAGGCTTGAGGATCACTCCTGGTGGTACTCCCAGTATCCCCAAGGAGATTGTGGCTGGAGCTGGGGTCATCTGCCCCTTTGGCCGGGTGGGTGCCAGTCCACTGCCCTATAGGGTGCTCCCAGGATGGACCCCTCCACCTGCTCACCAGGCCATCCATCCCAACACTGGCATCCCTTTGAAATTGAAGCCACTGGCCTTTTGCACAGCTATTCTTGTGAAATTCTTCAGGAAGGGAAAATTATCCCTCCCAGATTGCTGCAGGACTGTGCCATGACCCGCCTCCAGGCTGGCAGGGAGGGCATGGAGTGCCTGGAGCCTCAGCTCACCATGGTCACAGCCTGCCTTCACGAGGTGTGTTCCTCTCCTTGCCCCAGCCCCTGCCTCTGCCTACAAGCCAGTCACTGGTGGAAACTGGGACCACTGGGGACTGGTTGCTCGACAGGACAGAGGCGAGGGCAGTGCTGGCATGGAGCCCCTCACCTCCCAGCAACAAGTCCTGCTGCCTGGTCACAGCTGAGCAGGGCAGCAACCACAGTCCTGCCACAGCTCCACCACCCCCTTCCCAAATCCATCGGCTCCTCCCCAAATCCATCTTTCTACCCCCTGCCCTATGACCCCCTCCCCCATCCCACTGACCCCTCCCAACCTTCACTGCCCTCTCCCCAGCTCGATCACCTCTTTCCTGGGTCCATCACCCTTTGCCCTGCTCCAGCGCCCCCACCCCTGCTCCATCACCTCCTCCCCATCTCCACCGCCCCCTTCCTGACTCCAACCAGGGCTGTCCCCATCTCTGGTGCCAAGGGGATCCCCCAAGCACTTTTCCCCCAGGAAGACCCAACGCCCCTCCCTTCATGGCTGGGCAGAGGGGCACTGCTGCAGCCCGTCTGTCCATGGGGTGTTGCAGCCAGTGGATTTTCCCCCTCCTTCCTCTCCCCTCCCGAGGCTCTTGCATAGGTTTCAGGCACTGTTGACGGGAAGAAAGGAAATGGGGCAAAGCTCTGCCAGGAACCACAGGCTCCCGGGCTCCGGCGATCCGTCCTGCTCGCTGGCCTGGCTGCTTCCCAGGCAGGATTCCTATGCAGTTCTGAAAGCCCTTTCTTCCTGCTATTGATCTTGGATCCACAGCCCAGGGCCATTTCCAAGGCTGTAAATCTCTCTGTTGCTCTACCTGGGGTTCTTGTTTTCACTGTGGGGCTCCCAGACCTGCTGGAGATCTCAGCTTCTGTGCGTGGTCTGGATGTCCCTCGCTCCTTCTCTGCCCCCTCCCTGCCATCACCGTGTTTCCCAGGGGTCTGGGCAGGCAGGGAGAGGTCATTTTCCATCAGGCACAGGCAGTGAGGCAATGGAAGGGCAAGGCTTTGAGTGCTGGTGGTGCTCCCCAGTACCCCCTGCCCACCTCTGGGGTGGGATGAAGTTCTGGGAAGGATCCTTTGCTGCGGCCACTACAGGTTCCTGAGGCTCAGGCAAGGCTTGGGCACTCCAAGGAGTACATGAGGAGGAGTGGGGTGAGGGAAGAGCATCCCAAAGTTCAGGTCAGAGGTGAGGGGCAGCTGCTCCTCTACAAGGAACCCCTTGACTCCAAAAATGCCTGTGTTGCTCTTGGCCAGGCTGCAGTAAGAGGAGCCAAGAGCAACAGTTTTACATACTACAGCAAAATTAAATTAAAAGACACTTAATTGTGGCCCCCCCTCCCCTTAACCTTTCACAGTCCAGGTTGGGAGGTGGGAGGGCACCCATGGGGGTGAGCCAGGAAGTTAGGGCTGGGACCCTAGGTCTCATCCAGCCCCTGCCTGTGCCCTCGCCCATCCAGGACCCTCACTGGGCAGCCAGGGCTGGGTCAGAGACATTTTAGGTTTTCCAGCTGATGCTTCCCTGCTTTCCTTGGCAAACAACTCCCTGAAGGGAAGCCTCAGTGGCTAGAGCTGGATTTGGAGTGACCTGGAGTGGTAGCAGTGACAGCCTTGGGTCTTTCACCCCACACAGGACACATGCCCCGGGGCTGGGTGTGGATAGGACGAGGGACCCAGGGAAAGGTCCCAGCACACCACAGGTGCCACCTCCATTCCCATCACTTTGCTGCTCCGTCATGTGTGACAATTTGTCCCCTGTATTGCACCACAGCACAAAATACCCAAAAATAGCCATTTCTTAGTGAATGTGGCCTTAACCCAGGGCACGAAGCCCCCTAAAGCTGCTCCATTTCACTGGGCATATCGGACAGTGATTTCCGGGACAACCCCTGAGCTGGTGGCCAAAGTGACAAAGTCCTCCCAGCATCCTAAATAACCCCGAATATCCCCCAATAACCCTTTTCCCAGGGCCCTGGAGTCCGGTGTGCAGACACCTCGTGCTAGAGGGAAATTCCAGGGCGACACCTTATCTCCTGCTCTGTTGCACGGCCGGCCGATAAGCAACTCCCATGGAATTTCCCTATAACGCCGGACCGGGATGTTTGGATTCTGCACAGTGGGTGTCAGTGATTAGGGGGCTGCGCTGACAGGTTGTTATGCTGTTACTAAAGAAATCACAGGGCTGTGGGAATGCCTGGGAATGGCAGAATGCTCGGACCCCCAGGCACCAGCCAGGCACTGGATGCCCGGTGTCCCACAGGAAGTCCAAGGGACCCTGCTGGAATCACCCTTGGGGTGGATGAGCTGCTCCCAAATGGGTGCTGGATATGGCACAGGGCAACCAGAACTGACTGGGATTGGCAACTCCCAGGAGTGGGGAGCTGCTTGGTGGCACCTTGCCATGGTGGTCTGGGCAGCACAGCCTGTCTCCAGAGTGTTTTTAACACCTTCCCATGCCCTGGATGTGGTTGGTCACCCTGCAAGTGGGACATTGGCTTTTGGGGTCTGGCAGCCTCAGCTTGGCCACCCTGACTTGTGTCACCTCCCAGGTGCTGCCCTGGCCTTGCGGTAACATTGCTGTCCTGTGCCCTGAATGACACCCGGGGATACAGCTCTCCTGGCCTGTGCTGTGGGCCTGGGAGCTGAGCCACCTCCCAGAGTTCCCACTGTTCCACCATGTCCCCAGTCCCAGGGTCACAGGCACGGTGTGCTCTGAGTTCCCCACTTCTCAGTAGTGGCATAAAGATGGCAGTTTGTGTTCCCAAGCTGCAGGATGTCACCTTGCGGGGACGGGGTTCCTCCTCCAGGGACAATGAGCCCCCAGGGTGTGCCCAGCTGTTCTCAGCCGCTCACCCACACCCTGCGGGCACACTGGCAGCACCCAGCAGGTCTGGGCAGTGGCGAGGACACGTGGTTTCCTGTACCCAGGTGTATGTGTGCACACGTGTGCGAGTGCACGTCGCTGTGGGCATACGGGGCCTCGCTGGGGGTGTGCGGGTGTGCACGTGTGCCTGTTTGTGAGTATATGTGCATGTGTATGTTAGTATAGGCGTGTGCTTGTACATGTGGGTGTGTGGGTGTATCTTAGTTTGTGCAGGTGTGTGTACATATATAAGTTCATGCATGTTAGTGCAAGTGTGTGTGCACGTGTTAGCATGTTTGTGCTTGCGTACCTGTGTGTGTGTACATGGGCATGTGCATGGTAGTCTGTACATGTGCGTGCGAGCATGTGTGTGTACACATGGACATGCACACGGTGCAGGCATGTCTGTTAATGTGTGTGTGCATGTGCACATTAATGTGCACATGACCTGCATGTGTGTAGGTGAATCTGTGTGCGTAAGTGCATGTTCATGTGTGCATGTGGCTGTCCATGTGTATTAGTGTGTTTTATTGTGTGATAATGTGTGTGTGTGCGTGGGCATGTGCACATTAGTGTGTGCGCACATCTGTGTGTATGCGTGTACATGTGTGTATTGATGTGTGATAGTGTGTGCATGTCACTGTGCATGCATGTGTGTTTTACGTGTGTGTGTGCACATGCACATGTGCACCTGAGTGTGCATCTGTACCTACGTAAGTGTAGTGTGAGCACGTGTGTGTGTGTGTGTGTCTGTCTGTGTGTCTGTGTGTGTGTCTGTGTGTGTGTGTGTGTGTGTGTCTGTGTGTGT
>VZRZ01002853.1:61580-155343 GCA_013398175.1 Climacteris rufus
CGGGGCACAGGGCGGGCAGGAGGGTGGCTCTGTGGGGGCTCAGAGTGGGGGCAATGTCCACCCTGCCCCAAGACTTCCTGAGGTGCTGGCAGGGGCCAGGTCGTCTCTGCAGGGGTTTGGTGGGGCTGTGTTGCCTGGCTGTCCCCAGGGATATGCTGAGGGTTCCCTGTGTCTGGGGAGAGAAGTGGGCAGGGGCATGGGCAGTGCAGCACCCGTGGCAGGCAGGAGCTGTAGTGGCAGCATAGCTCTAGTGATGCTTAGACTTGTCTATCATCTAATTACTTGTTAACTAGCCAGCCTGCAGGCTGGGCAGTGCTGGGGCCCAGGGAGGGTCTTTGGGACCTCTGACCCTTGCCTAGGGAGCAACAACCAAGTGAGGGACCCCTCCTTCAGCATACAATCTGGCACCCACTGCTCACCCCAACAGCACTCAGCCCCCATCCTGGCAAAGGCCTTAGGGCTCAGACTGTCAAACTGGCAAGACTCACCCCCAGGGCCAGAGTGGGGGCAGGGGCTGGGGTCAGGGCCCCTCACCCACCATCGAGCTGCGCCAGGGCTTTGTGCTGCTGGGATGCTGGGACTGATGTGGTGAAGCACCTTTAATCTGCTCCCTGCCACCCGCGGGATGCTGGGAAGAGGGAGAATTTGGGTCACCGAGCTGAGCAAAGCCTTTTCCTCCCCCAGAAGGCGGCGTGGTCGATGAGGTGTGAAGGAGCCCACAGTGCCCATGTGGTGTTAGTGGGGGGATACTGCAGAGCTCTTCCCAGATTTGGGTACCCCTGGCTGTGCTGGTGGGCATCCAGCTTTCTCCCCAGGCCTGTGGTGATGATGGTGCCAGGGCAGGGACCCCACCTGGCTCCAGCACTGGGGGGCTGCAGCCTCTGGAGCTCCCCTGGCTGCCACAGGAGAGTTTGTTTGGGCAGAGAAAAGGGCCATGACCTGGGGCAGGAGAGTCAATATTGGCTGCAGGGCAGGCTCCAAAGTCCAGCTGGGGAGCTGGGCACAGCAGTGGGCAGGTGCTGCCCAGGAAGGGGGCACAGGGCCACGTGTTTCCCCTGTGTTCTGCCCCAGATGCTGAGCACAAAGCCAGCTCAGGTCACCGCTGGCTTGTGTGCCAGGCATGCGGCCCGGCACTGGTGCCCAGCTGGCGGTACCCCTGGGGACAGGCTGCCCTTGAGCACCCGCTGCTTGCCAAGGAGTGGCTGCCTCTGGAGTGCTCGCCCCGATAACCTGTCCCAACAGGCTCCCGCTATCGGGCCTGAGCGGGGCCACTGGCGCCCACCACAACCCGCTATCAGCCCCGGCAGCCCAGCTGGCTCCACAGAGGCTGCCAGTCTGAAGAACTGAGCACAGCTGAGACACAGCTCCCCAGACCCTCTTCCAAAGTGGAGCTCTCCCATGGAAAGGCTCTGTCCCAGGGACACCGCTGGCTCCTTGTCATAGCTGCTTTCAATCCTGTGCTGTGGGGCTCAGCCTCCCTCCATATGCTCCACCCAAGCTCATTCCTGCATCCCCTCTGCATCCTTCTCAGAGCAGCCCCAAAGAGCACTAAAGAACTGGCTCCAGTAAAGCCCCCCCAGCAAGAGACAAGTGGGACTCAGCCCTGTCCTGGCCCTACAAAGCAGCATACAGCTTGGGCACCATTGCTGGGATGGGATGGGGTGGCTGGAGAGACTGAGGTGGGATGACTGCAGAGGGTGGGATGGGGTGGCGACAGAAGCTGAGTTGGGGCTGCCACTGAGAATGGGCCTAGGACACTTTGAGGTCCTGGTCCAGGTCAGCATGGAGAAGTGGAGCTTTGTCACTCCTGGCACTCTCTGAGGCATGGGGGTTATCCACCCTTGAATGGATGGACACTTGCTCCAGGTTTAAGTAGCAACAGGAAAGCCACTGTGCTCTGGGAATGTACTAAAAACCACATTATTCAGACAATTAATTATTGAGGATTAAGCCATGAGGAAACCTGTGGGGCCAAGTCAGGCCTTGTTTTCCCAAGGCCATGCTGGAACTCCAGCAATCATGGGAGCCCCTGGGGTTTGTTGCAGGCAGTGGGTGCAGCGGGGCTGGTGACGGTCCCCAGCCCACAGTGGTAGCAGAGCCCTGACTGCCTCCCAAGCCCCCACACTGCCCTGCCAGGTGTGGGGACAGCTATTTATAGCCCTGCACAGGATACCGATGCCATGGAAGGGCTGCTATAAAAAGCAAGTCTCTGAAAAGGTCTTGGAGCAGATGCTGCTGTGAGATCTCCATGCTGAGGCCTGGAAACGTCCCAGCTGGAGTCACTCGGATTCACTCAGGATCCGTTGCATAGCCAGCAAGCCAAACCAGCTCCTGTGGAGAGATGATGAGGCTTCTCCACGGAAAACAGCATCTGTCCATTGCCAAGAGCCTTCAAGCCCTCAAACCCAGGAAGATTTCCCTGCCCAAGAGGGGCCTGGCTGGAGCACTCCCAGCTCAGATCTGGAGCAAGGAGGAGGATTAAGACACCCAGGGACCATCCTCCTCCCAGCAGAAACAAGCAAAGCTTTGGCCAAACCCTTTGTGTCAGAGCTGTGGGCTGTCACCAGCACTGGGGCATCATTGCTCCAGCCATACTGCCCTTGGGAGCTCCAGGTGTCTCTGTGGGGCTGCTGGAGACCAGGATGGGGGACCTGGGACACAGCGGCAATAATCCTTACCGCATGCACGGTTGTGGTTGCAGAACACACCCCAACACGAGAGAAGAGGCTTTGGGGCCAGCCAGGCCATGCTGGGGTGAATGACCAGACACCCCAGCTCACCATCACATCTTGTAATCCCTCCAGGGGTAACTGCTGCCACCCTGAATGGAACAGGAGGCCAAATGTCACACTGGCAGCCTGCAGGAGACAAGGAACAAGGTCTGCTCCCCACTCTGGGGCAGGCAGAGCACACTCCCATCCCTTGTCCCTGGGGCGTGACAACACACAGGACCATACTAGCACAGTTTCAAAAGCTGACCTGATCATGATTCACCCACCATTCCCTTACTCCATAGCTCCGTTCTCCCAACAGAAATGCCCAATGGAGGCTCTGGGAAGGCAGAAGTGACATCTTAGTCCCATACCAACACAGGGACGCACAAAAAACTCACACAAGGCAGGTTTACAAACACAAGTACATAATGTTTATTCTTAAGTTTCCAATTTATTACAAGTACAGCCCTTCACAGAAATCCCCTCCCCCCAAATGACACTGATTTTTAGAAAACTTACAGTTCCAAAGGTTCCACTGTGTAGGACCTGTAGGAAATGTTCTCTAGGAAACAGGACAAAACAGCCTCTGAAGGGACATGTGAGATACAAATGTCAGTGCTATTCCATGGGGCAGGGAGCAAGGCTGGGGCGAGGGAACGGGCTGGAAACCTGCCTCATCTGCAGCCTCATCAGCAGTCCAGAACTGAAGAAAATACCTGTTTAAAAAAAACCCCAAACCTAAAAAGTTCACAAAACTAGGCTGCAATTTGTCATCAATGATTCTTCTCAAATCCCAGGAGCTGCAACAACTGCTTTTGTTTTTCTGTTACAAAACCAGCACTAAACACCCCTGTGGCCCATTTGTTCCAAGTCAAACACTTCTGGGATAAAAAGTTCAAGCCCTGATTGTACAATCCAAACCTGTCATGATGGAGAGGAAGAGAGGATGAGAAAACAAACCCTTTTTTTAGGAAAAAGTCAGCATCTGGGGCGGCACGAGCTGGTGCTGGGCCATGGCACAGGAGGGTGTTACTACAAAACGTGGTGAGAGTGTGGCTAAGAAGGACTAGGATCCCCCCTCCCCAAAGTCCCCTGGTGTAACTCCTGCTACTGGTAGGAAAATGAGTTTTAAAGAGAGGGAAAATACAAAGCAAATATGATTTTATATAAACTGTACATGTGCCAAAGCAAGACAAGGGTATCTTACAGGTGTTTTTTGTACAAGATCACAGCTAGAAACAAGCCACTTTCAACTAGAAAATTAATTTTAAAAGTTACACAGCACATGTTTCTGCTGCTCCCCTGGCCTTGGAGCTCCCCCTGCACTGTGTGGACACCCACACTCTCCAGTTTGCTGCTGGCACTCAGGGCATCCAAAGGGCTGCATGACCACATGCAGCTCCAGGTTAGCAGGAGCCACCTGCCTCCTCTTGGCGTGTACAGGTGGGGATCAGAAGCTCAGAGCCCTCCTCGGACTGACCTCCAGGGATTGCTTCCCAAGGAGAGGGGAAAGCAGGAGCACCTTGGAGCAATGGTGTTGGGATGCTGGTGAAAGCCGGACTGCCATACACGTAAGTGCTTGCTTACCCCACACAGCCCGGCACTGGGGCTTGGAATTAACACCATATAAATATATACATACAAGCCCGAGCAGCCCATTGGCTTGATGGTGCCCAGTCATTCTGTGGAGCAACATGATCCCCGCCCCTGCATCAGCTTGAGGCTGGTGTGCTCACATCACGGGCAGCAGATGGTCCCACCGTGCTCCGGCTGCTTGCGGAGGGGAGGAAGCGACTCATTACAGGAAGCTGACAGCGCCCAAGCTGGAGTAGGCTTGGTGCTCCCCTGCCCAGCCAAGCTTGGCCAGGCCCTCTCCTTGCCCTCCCGCCTTCCCCTCCTGGCAGGACAGACTTGTGAAAAGCTTTGTGGATTTTGCAGGAAGCAGTAAGTCATCGTCGTCCAATGGATGACCAAATACTTGAGGAAACTGAAGAAAAATTAAAACTAGGATGGGCCCAAGGGAAGGCTGGATTAATAGAAAAGTGCCCACTGCTTCCCATCTCCCTCCAGAAAACCCATCTGGCTGCCTGGCAGCACCAGAAGGCCTGCTCCAGCTCTGGCTCTCCCCCTAGTTTCCCCATCCCTCATTTCTTCCTTTTCCGCCCCCGGGAATGTTCAAGGGGCTCTGACTCACTGTCCCCTTCCTGCTCCTCCAGTCCCTGACACCTGGCAGAGAGCTTCTTGCGTTTCCTGCGCACATACGTGTGGCCTGGCAGGTGTTTGTGCACCATGTCAATCAAACACTGCTCTGTCTTCTCCAGGCAGGACAGTACGTGACTCCCGTTCTGGTTGTAGCGCTCAGCATTGGAGAACACTTGCTTCATGTCAGAGAGGAACTCCTGCACGGAGCGGTAATTGCCACAGGAGCACTTGCTCTGCATAGTCTGGAAGTCCATGGGGTTGCTGATGACCTCAAAGTAATCTTCAGCTTCCTCTGTGGTCACAGGCTCCCTGTGAAAGGAAGGGCCATGGGATAGGACAGGAGTGCCAACCCTGATACTGCTGTAGAGGAGTGGGGTCTCCTCACCCCTTTGCCCCTGACCTGCACCCCCACAGTGCAAAAGGCTGAAGCAGTACCTTGACAGTGATATGGACATGCCAGCCCTGTGGCACATCAATGGGAAGGACATGAGCCCAGGGAGCTGGTTCAGGCATGGGGAAGGTCCATACCTTCCCTCAGTAACAGCACCTCAGTGCTCTTCAAATCCTGGGGGTTGCAGGGAACACCCAATCTCCTACATCAGCCCCTTGCCTGCCACTTCAGAAGGGCACCATGTCTTCAGTCCAGCTGAAGGCTGAGACCATGGTGGTTTCTTCTGGAGCAGCTTCCTCCCAGCCATGACTTGCTTGTGGAGTCCTAAGTCTCTGAAGTGGATCTGGCAGGACTGCGTCACAGCCAGCCCACGCTCCCACACTGCCTTGCAGCCAGACCTGCTCACAGAGGAGAAGGCCACCTGCCCTCACCTGAAGGGCCAGCTGAAGCGGTACTTGATCAGCTTGCCGAGGATTTCCTCACACTTCTGCAGCTCAAGGTTCTGCCGACGCGCTGTCCTCTTTGTCTGAAGCACCTGTGCACACAAAGGGTGTTGGTAAAAGGAGAGAACTGCTATAGGCTTTGGAGTTCAGCAAACAGCCCTGAGGCCAAAGGAGCTGGTTCTTAGCACCCAGGACATTTCTTCCCTGTGAGCATGGTGAGGGGCTGGCACTGGCTGCAGAGAAGCTGTGGCTGCCCCATCCCTGGAAGTGTTCAAGGCCAGGCTGGACAGGGCTTGAAGCAACCTGGTCTAGTGGAAGGTGTCCCTGCCCATGGCAAAGAGGTTAAAATGAGATGCATTGAGGGTCCCTTCCAAGCCAGGCCATTCTGTGATTATGAAATGCAGCAGCAGCTTGAGCACCAGGATGGGAGCCCCATCCAGGAATTCGGTAGGAACAGTTCACAAGCTGCCCAGCTCTCCTCTGGGGGCAGGAAGTACTTTTTCAAAGTAAGTTCAAAGACAATATGGCCACAAGAAGCAGCCAAAAAATAAATGCCAGCAAATGGGAGAGAATGCGAATTCCCTCTCCCTGCCTTCTCTGAGCTTGTGGCCTGCAGCACCCAAGGCAGAGGGAGAAGCACTTGTGCTGCTGTTCTGCCCCAGCAGAGCTGACTGTGCCATTTCAAATCCCAGGGAGCAGCTGGTGCCCTGAGCCGTGCCCTCCCTGTGCAGGCTCAGCACAAGGTCAGTTGTCCACCTCCCCTTGGCTTCCAAGGGCACAACTCGTGGGGCATCACTGCTGAGGAAATACTGAATGATGGAAAGACTCCACAGCACAGGGCCCTCACTATCCTGACCCAGCTCTGGTCTCTTCCCAGGACAAATGATAAATCCTGGAAGAGTCCTCTTCCCTGAGCCATTGTGCTGTCAACAGACTGTGACCCAACTGTTGCAGTAAGATTTACCCCACTGGAATATCCCTCTGTGCTGGCTGTGGCAGCCTATGTTGGGTTTGCTTGCAGTGTGTAACACAGACCACAAACCAATCCCCTACAAATAACATGAGCAGCAGTGAGCCCAAAGACCAGGAGCAAGGAGAGTGACAGGACACACCAGCACTGCTAGTGCCAGCCAGGGGACAGATGGCAGATCTGCAGGGCCTTGCGATGTGGCTGAGGGGCTGGAGTATCCTCACGTATCCCCCGTGGTGTGTTGCTCCCCAGGGACAGACGCTGCAGCTCGCACAGACTGCACTGTGCAGGAGTGTATGGTTTTATTCTTTAAATGTCAAGTGAAACCTAAACCAGACAAATTATGTCCTAGAAGTTGGGGAGTGACCATACGGACAACAACTGTCAGAAAGCGGCCAAGGCTGGGGAGCAAGGGTCCAGGATTGCTGGCATTCCCTGGCCAACCAGGATCCCCCCTCAGTTCCCCCACCTCTTTTCAGAGACATATGGATACTATTTAAAACCCTTTAACAAGCTGCAGGCTGCCTGCTGCTCAAGGGGACAATGTGTGAAAGCGGCTGGGGAGGGATGCCTGACATATCTGCGCTCCCTTTGCAGCGGGCCCTTAAGGATATGCCTCCTTTGTTAACCCGCCCCAGCCCAGCCTAGGCTTCCACTAGGATTCAGTGTCTTTCTCTGGGAAGGGGAGGGAGGAAGCATGCCACCTGTTTGGTGTATAACTCAGGATGTGAGCAGTCTCCAGAGAGCAATTTGGCTCTTACCAGCTCATCGATGTCTGCGCCGTTGACAGGTGCTGTGCGCTGCCGGGGTCCCCGCACAGGGTGCAGCGCCTGCTTCTTCCTCTGGTGCCTTCCCTGTCTCGAGGAGTACATGGAGCCCTGCTTGCCCCGGGCTGCCTTCCTGGGTCTCACTGAAACAGATAAGCCATGGGCTTAGATGAATGGGCACATCTGGGAGCAGAGACGACCAGACCTTTGCCCTCCCACTAGGCTGAGCTTCACTTAGGCTGGTGAGCCCATGGACCACCTGGCCTCGTGTCAGCTGTGCTCTCACACCCTCTCCAGAAGTGATCTGTGGGTCATCACCTCCTGCCCAAAGAGGCCATGGCTGGCAACAGCCTGCTGCTAAAGGATGCTCACACAGAGCAGATCTTCAAGCTCTGAGGGAGACCTGGGAGCTCCTGGATCATCCACTGCAGGTCACAGCAAAGCTCTCTGCCTGCAGCACCAAGAGACCCCAACACACTGAGGCCTGAGGGAGAGGCAGGGAAGCAATGAAAGGGCAGACAGTTATCTCAAACAGAACTGCAATATGCCCTCTGAAAGCACCGGGAGCAGAAACCTGGAGTTTCCCCAGTTTCCTGCTGCCCTCTTGCTCCTTACCGTTTTGGGGATGGGTGCTTTTCCAAGCATTTCCAAGCAGCCCACAGAGTGGGATACACCAGCTGCTAAGCCCCCCTGAAAAGGGAACTGTGTGCAGGGGGAGTGTCAAGTTACTGCAGCCGGGAGCTGCTCCACGTGCTGCAAGTGGGAAACAATGGGATTTTATTCCCCAAGACCGGGGCTGCCGCATTATATCCTACAGAAAGGCACTTGCCTGTGTGAGTCTGCCTGTCAGAGCTCCACACCAGTGGCAATGCAAGCATGCTGATGCACTCCCTTAAGTTTCTCCCATGACCCCTCTGTATCAGGAGAATGTGTTTGCCTTCCCAAGTCAAACCCTTTCCACCTGATCCCAAGTCCTTGAACAAGCTGTATTGAGCACGATGGATATTTCAGCTGCGGCCTCTGATCCAGCCCTGTCCCATAAATCATCATGCCCGGCCCCCCGTGCAGGGTGTGTGGCTGGGCCGCGGGACGTCCGCCTGCTGTCACTCCGCTTGTGTGTCAAGAGTGCAGCACGTGCTAAATGTCTGACAATCCAGCATTCTAGGTTAGATCCCTCAGGATAAACGCCACAAGGATTAATGTGACTTCTCTATTAAAACAAAAGTTTTCCACAGTGACCTTTCCATGTTAATGCTCTTTAAAGCCAGGGGTTGCATTTAGCACTTTATTTTTAGTGACTGTAACCCTCTTTTGCTATTGTTTGGAAAGCTTGGCTCAGCTCCTGCCTTGGCCATGCAGCACAGGCTGAACACACTCCAAGGGTGGACATGGATACACCGCAGAACAACAAGCAGTGTGCATAGCCGTGGTATCAGTGAGCCTCCCTGAAACCAGAATAAAGCAAAGGAATCAAGACTCAGGCCTGGAAGGAAACCCTCAAAAGAACACAGGATAATCCTCTGGGTCCCAGTCTCCAGATTCCATCTGTCCTGGTTAAGACAATCTGCAGTTAATGTTATGTCAGTCAAGGGCAGTTTGACAGAAAGCAAATGCTGTCAGTGTGCCATTCCCAGATTGAGCTTTTCAATGCAGCAAGTTGTCCAATCGAGACTGAATCAAATTCCCCTAAAACCAAAGTGGATACACATAATACAAATGTTTAAGTGAAGAAGACATTAAGGATTCTAGAAAACAGTCTTTTATTCCACCCAGCTGCCCAGGAATGCTCCAGTTATGCATCCCAAGTGGTCTCTGTATGCAACCAAAGGGTGCTGGTGGTCTAGGCCACACTACACCTGAAGCACTGTGTCTTCCCACTGGAATAGGTGGAGGAAGTGCTAGTCCTCCTATTTCAAAATGCCTCCATGCCAAATTTCTGGAAGTTCTGCACTCAAGGGATTGTGAGCTGGTGGGATGGAGAAAAGCAAGGAGAGGGGGCTGTGGTTAGAGCTCCATAAGCATTTATAACAGCTTCCAGTGTAGAACAAATTCTGTAGGCACAGAGACTGCCAATCGCAGGAACTGCTGGTGCTGTTGCTGCCCTGCAGCCTATGCTGACCCCTCCCAGTCCTCAGAATAGTGTCATCACTGTCCCCAGGACATGACTGGGCAGTGAGCACTTCATCTTTGCTAATGCTGACCCTATCACAAAGGGCCAAGGGTTCCCTCCAGCTCCCCAGGTAACCACAGTACAGCCACAGCCTTCCCCCTTGACATCTCCCAGTCTTACACCTGCTCTGTGTGAGGAAAAGCACAAGGATTAGTACTTTGGACATTGAAGGCAGAGGGTTACTATTTTCTGTTATTTCCCTACATGATCAAATCCTTACATTTTAGCCCAGCAACTTCATAGTCCTCTTCCTCTTCCTCTTCCTCCTCAGCATCTGGTTCATCAGAAGCTTCCTCACCTTCTTCACCTTCATCTTCAGCAGAATCCTCTGTATAGTTCCTAGAGCAAGGCAGGTAAATGTGTTTGTGGTACAAGAGCCTGGACATCAGTGGCCCTAGGCCTCTAGTATTGTTTGGGCTGTACAACAAACACCAGGCTCAGCCCAAAGCAGTTCACTGTATTCCAGAACATCAAGTTGTAGACAGAGCTCAAAAGGCACTTCCCAGGTTGAACAACTGGGCTGAAAATCCCCAACAGCTCAATCTGGGTATTTTTTGGTATTCTAGGCACCATGACCACAGGGCAGTGGATTTTAAGACTGTGATTACTGTGTAATTACTTCTCCCTGAGAGGACAAACTGCTGTTTACTCAGGTCTGCAGGCCTGGCCTAAGGAGTTTCAACAGGGGGCATTTTCCTGCTGGAATATTTTCCGTATACTAAAGGAAACAGATCGATGAGCAGAGAGCATCCATCAGGCTCCTCATGTGCTGAAGTTAGAAGCCACCCAGACTCCCTGCCCAGCACATTCTGGCTTCTCACCTGTGTCTGTTCAATCACTCATAGATTCACAGAATGGGAATAGTTTGTGTTAGAAAGGACCTTAAAACCCATCTTGTTACAGTCCTGCCATGGGAAAGGACATCTTTCACTAGACCAGGTTGCTCCAAGCCCCATCACTTCCAAGAACAGGGCAGTCACAGCTTCTCTGGCCCACCTGTGCCAGGGCCTCCCCACCCTCACAGGGAAGAATCTTTTCCCAATATCCCATTTAACCCTGCCCTCTGTCAAATGGAAGCCATTCCCCCTTGTAAATAGTCTCTCTCCATCTTTCTTATGGGCTCCCTTTGGGTACTGGAAGGCTGCAATTAGGTCACCCCAAAGCCTTCTCTTTTTCAGGCTTAACAATCTCAACTCTCTCAGCCTTCCCTCACTGCAGAGGTCCTCCGTCTCTCATATCAACTAGGTGGCCTCCTCTGGACTCACTCCAACAGGTGGATGTTCTTTCTGTGCTGGGGATCCCAAAGCTGGAGGTAGCACTGCAGGTGGGGTCTCATTCAGACCATTAAAAGCCAGCATGCACAGGCAAAAGGGGAATACAGGCAAAGCTGCTGGTGGGAATCTCAATCCTCTGGAGAAAGAGGATCTTGAGCAATAAAAGAAACAAACCTGCACAGCACAGGGGGCAAAACATCTTCCAGGCTGACATTCTTTTCCTGCCTCGGCCAGGAAGACAAGAGCAGAAGGCAGACAACAGGACAGGTGTTCCCCACCTGATGGCTCTGGGCCAGAAGTTGAGCAGCTTGCACTTGACTTTGCCACATCAAAGTAACTACGATCTCATCAGGCCAGAACAGTTGCCTTTCAGCCCTGTCATTTCTGTACAAGCCCGAGAAACTCTTAAATGGTGTCCAGGGAACAAGTAATACTTTTAAGGCCGTACACCACCTGCATGGTACAGGCTAGCACACCTCTACTGCTGCTGCTCTGCAAGGGAGGATCTGTTGGTTGCTTTTGCATAAGGTACCACTCAAGAGGTCACCTCACTGACACAGAAGGATATGCAGCAGAGTCACCATTAGCACAGGACATGCACTGTAAAATGCTTAAGTTCCAGCTTTCAACTCAAAAAGCCAATCCAACCTCCTGCTGTCAGGAGGCAACTACTAATTTCTGTTGCACCTCCTCCAATCACATTCCCTTTGTCATATTATATGGTGTTCCTGTCTTGCTAAGGTTATCAGGTCCAGAAAACCATCAGAATGGCATTTTGTCACCTGATTTGTAGCAGGAGAGTAGGGGCTGAGCTGCAGCCTGGAGTAATGTCTGCTCTAACTTGCAAGAACACACCAGTAACCCAGGCCAGGGGTGCACAGAACTGCAGTGCCACAAACTACATGAAAAAACCCAACCAGCTGCTCAAAGGAAACAATAACCCTTAGTCCAGCCGATTTTGGTGGGTGTCTCATACATGTTTTCATTTCCAAACCCAAGTCATTTATTAAAACTCCTGAACTTCTCATGGGTCAGTATAACACAGGTGTGCTAACAGCCTGAAAAAATCGCTTTCTATTGTTCCAGTCTGCTTTAACTGGGTGATTTCAAACCTTTTAAAGGGGCTTTGCTCCAGGCTGGTTTGGGTCTTGTGAAAGCAGGGCGGGGACTGTGCCATGCAAGGCCAAGGGCAGGAGGGTCACTCACCTGCCTCGTGAGCTGCGCCGGGCAGTCGAAGGCTGGCACGCTGGGCACTGCCATTCCCCATCCGGGATCTCGTAGAGTGCCGGCCGCAGGCAGAACAGATGGAAGGCCTTGTTACACTCATCACACAGGATCAGCTTGTCATCCTCACCTAGGAGAGTGCAGCTCACTTGTAACGAGGCCATAGCCTAATTTAACCCAGGAGGCAGAAGCTGCTGCAGTGCTGGAGGGCAGGACTAAGCAAGAGAAAGATGCAGAGTCCCCTCTGATGGCAGGGACCCTTCCTCTTATGGCCTTCCTTGGGGACCCTTCCTTCTGTCCCATCACTGTTTACAAACAGCAGCATTTAGAAACAAAATGAATGCAAAGTCCCTCGCACCATGAAGATTTAACTGGAGGCAAAGATAGAAACCTGCCAAAGAGGTTCCACCCAGACAAATATGGGGAAAGAGAAGTTTGCTGCAAATATGCCCCAGAGATAAAAGCTAAAAATGCCGCTATTCTTGTTCTAACCTCAATCTGGTTAACCTACACGGTATCTTCTTTCTACTCAGGGTAACAAGGCTACACTGAAAATCAGTATGCAGCAGGACTAGTCTCTCTCTGTGCTTCCCACTGATGAAGGAAAACAGGGAGACAGTCTTGAGCCAGCTTTCATTTACTGAAGTGGAAAAAGGAAGTGCAGAGGGCTTGCCAACATGTCTTTCTTTAACATCCCAGTTCTTAAATTCTTTGAAACTCTCATGTTACTCTCAGGTGAGCTCCCCCGTTACTTCTGCCTAGCATCCCCTCTCAACAGCATGTAGGATAGTTTTGGTACTGGTTTGGAATATCCCTGAGGCTTTGCAGTGGAGAATCTTGCACCAGTGCAGCCTTATTTCTTTGAAGGGATGGATAGCAAAGCTTTTTGGTAAACAAGGGTTGTCCAGCACTCCCCCAAACACTGCCTGCCCTCATTTCCCACTATAGTTTCAGCAAATAGAAAGTGGTGAGGCAGAATGTACCACCACACTCTTTCCTCCAGGCTCCCATCCAGGGGGAGAGGTTACGGCAGAACAAATACCAGCACCCTGTCTCTGCTGACACCCCTTCTGCTTCCCTCTCCACCTGGAAGACTCTAAAGCCCTTCATTCTACAGTGCACACAGAGAAAGTATCCCCTTGTCACCTGTTTGGTGACTTCCCCAGCTCATCGAGCAGTTCTACTCCCACTCTGACCTTGGAGCAGAAACATTCCACCTTGCTTTCCTCATAATAACCTTCCCAACTTATCCTTGCTTGCTCCTTCTCTAAAAGACAGGATTAACTGACAAGGCTCAGAGA
Organism: Climacteris rufus; assembly: GCA_013398175.1. NCBI lineage: Eukaryota > Metazoa > Chordata > Aves > Passeriformes > Climacteridae > Climacteris > Climacteris rufus. The sequence continues at coordinate 75,037 of VZRZ01002853.1, forward strand.
CCCAAAGACCATTCCAAAAATGAAACCAAGGAATGGACAGTGGTACAAGTGTTCCCAGAAGGATTTGCAGATGACTTTTGTCCAAGCACCCTAAATATCCAAGGGATAGCAGCTCTGCAGTGTTCCGCAAGACCATGCACTGGTTTTGTAAGAATGGTTTACTGGAGTCAGAGTCATAGGCTTCTGAGAAATCAGAGATGCTGACTGTAAATCCTGACATTCAAAACTTAAAATACAGCCACAGTCAGAGTGACAGACTACAAAGACACATTGCCTAAGCAGAGTAGAGCAGGTGACAGCATCCAACTGCTGTGCAGGCAGGAATTCCGTGGGGCAGGAACATGTACCTTTCTTGCGACACACTTTGCATCTGGCATTCTCTGCTGACATATCCCACTTGATACAGGCATCAAGCATTCCCAGCAGTACGTGCATACGGGAGAAGGTCTGGGCCTCACGGATTGCTGTCTTCCACTTCTCCATGGCTGAAGCAACCTGCAGACAGACCTAACAGCTTACAACGGGACACAGACACAGCTCCCTATGTCTTTAGATGTTTTCATACATCTTAGCCAGTGCCCTTCATAACTAAAGCTCAACTCTGTATTTCTTTCCTTCTATGTCACCTGGTTGTAGTTTATCTGTATCGCTGGACCAGACAGTTTGTTTGTAACAGTCAACCATTTTGCATTTCATGGTCAGGCTGAAACAACCTATGTGAACTCCACTGAATTGGTGTTCTGAAGGTCTAACCCAAATAATCTGCAGGCTAAGAAAATAAAAGGCAGAAATCTAGCCTGTAAAATGTGGGATGAAAGTCAGGAAACAGCTGGCAATCCCAGTGGAAGGAGGATTGAAGCAGCCTGTGCTGCCCTCCAGTGGGTACACTCACAGAGGCACCTGGACATCAGCAACACCCTCATGGGTCGCTAAGCTGCTCATGTTGCAGAAGGGACCCTGTGCCACCAGCTACAGTCACACTGCACAGGCATTTGGACTCCCAAATATGAAACCAGGTGCTACCTTGAGACAGGATGACCTCGGTGCATCTGCAATCCCAGAAGAAACTGGGAATGAGGATGACAGCATCAAAGCTGAGCCAGCGTCTGCACACAGCAAGGCCAACAGGAAACCTCACACCCACCTCAGAAGGTTTGGTAACACCATTGTGGTAAATTGGAAACACAGCAGGAAAGAAGTTACCCAGGACCATGACCCACTCCAAAAGTAATCCTGTGCTCTACAACAATGAGGTGACGGCCCAGACATGACAGGGACATAATAGGACTCAAGTCAATGTTCTTCTACCCCAGGAGAATGAAAAAACAAACAGTGAAGTGTCAGATGGGAAAATCTAGACTCTGCAGCTGACAGCAATTTGAGAGCCAAACAAAACCCAGGAGTTTTGCAGAGTTGCACATTCTCCTCTGACTGAATTTGAGGAAGCACAGCATATATTAGATGCTTGGAAAAACACACAAGCTGTTCTGACATGCCAACATCCTTGCTGCTGTTGCTGGTGTGGATCCTGGAGAGCCACTGGAGACAAACAGAAAGCTGCCCAGCCCACTGTGGAGGTTACACAGCTCTGTGCTATTTTTTTGCATAACATTGTTGAGGTGCTTCACATACTGTGCAGTTGATTTTTCAAGAAACTGTTCCATGGGTTTTGCTGTTAACATACTGGATAACTGCTGGGCCAAGATAAATCTGCAAAAGCTTTTGGCAAGTTTTGCTGAGATATTTCTCCCCACATCTGTGGAATTTAACAGATTTCTAGCCTTGCTTCTCAAGCATCAGGAGACTGTGGCATTTGAGCAGTACCAGTATCAAGGGAGTTTCTGCTGCCAATGAGGCAAAATGGGAGACTGGAAGAAGTTATTTAAATCCCCTCCTTATTGGACAGGAGCAATCTAGCAGGGAAAACAAAACAAAAAACAAGCCCCAAAATAAAATAAGTCCTCGGTCACATGTTAACCTCAGAGTGATAGAAAACACCTTCTTTGGCAAAAGATGGACAAGCCTCCAGATAGAAAGACTCTCATCTGGCATCCTGAGCTGACAGAAATCCCTCGGAACAGCTGAAACTGGAATTGCTTGGTTGTGAAGCTTCTCTTTGATGGGTTGTCTGCAGGTACAGACTGACTCTTCCCGTGTACACACTGCTGAACTCAGGTCACAGGGGTGATAACCTGCCCATAACCCACCCATGTTCTTAACTCTGCTCAGGCTGTTGTGATGCAATGTCATGCTGCAAAGAGGTCACATATTCCCTGTCCTGTTCTGAGACAGTTCAGCATGTTACTGCCACTGGAAATGGAATGCTTGCATCAACAGAGGCTCCTGCCTGATTTTCAGGAGCAGTCATTAGACAGGTCTCACTGCAATTCCTTTCCACTCAGCAGTGTGAGTTCCAGCGATGCAGCTGAGCCAGCAGGAACCCTTAGTACAGACAATTATGTCAGCAAACGGGCCTGTTAAGCCATAACTTGTTTCTCATATGGAAAATAAGACACACCCATATCACAGAGCTGCAATTCCGCCTCTATTGTCTGAAAGTACATCGAGTGTGTTTTTCCAGGGTGGCTATGCTGTATTTTACCTGCTATGTGCTCCCAGTGCAGTTCTGGCTCAAAAGGCTTCATAATTCTTGGCCTGCACAGGAGATTTTTCTTTAGAACAGTCTGCCTGGAAGTCAGGGGTTTTCATCAGATAACTGTGTCTAAGAACTAGGCTGCTCTTTCAAGGTCATCTGTAAAGGTTTTGCAATTTCGCAAAAAGAAAGCTTATTCTAGATAAACTGAGATCAAAAAAAAAAAATTGCCAAACCAAGTAAACCAACAAACAACCCCAAAAAGTTCAACACTGCTTGTACCACCACAAAGGTTCAGAAAAGTCTGAGTGAGATAAAGCAAGCACCACACTGCATAAATAAACGCTCCAGACAGACTGGCATGACACTACAGCCAGTGCTCAGAGGGAGACCTGCACAATCACACACTGGGACGATGTTGTAGTAAATCTGATGCTACCCTGAGTATGCCCTACAGGTACAGCCCTCATGGTTACAGCTGTAAGGCAGATAAGAGTAAGGCACAATATAGTGCTGCTGCAGAAACAAGAAATGTGCCGATCCAGGCCCTTTCTGCTTCAGAGCTCACTGATTTTTACAGCTCTCCATTCTGCTGAGAGCTTTCAGCACACAGCAGCCTCCCACTGCCCTCGCACTTAGAATGGAAGATTCAAAGTTAGCAAAGTTTAAATACTTCAGGACAACTGAGGAATATGAAAATTTCTAGTGTCTATCCAAATTATCCTGCTAACACAGCCTACCAAAGACCTGATGTTCAAACAAGGGTTCGGCATACATTGGCAAGAGCTTTAAAAAAAAAAGCCCCACAGATCCACACCAAAAAACTTAGCCCCAGAACCAGCCACAGAATCAGGGAATGGTCTGTGTTAGAAGTGACCTTAAAGATCATCTTGTTCCAACCCCCTGCCATAGGCAAGGACACCTACCATTACACCAGGTTGCTCCAAGCCCCTCCAAGCTGGCCTTGGGCACTTCCAGGGATGGGGCAGCCACAGCTACTCTGGGCAACCTGTGCCAGGGATTCACCACACTCACACAGAAGAATTTCTTCCCAATATCCAATACAGCCCCACTCTCTTATCAGTGTGAAATAATTCCCCCTTGTCCTGTCACTGCGTGTTCTTGTAAACGAGTCTCTCTCCACCTTTCTTGCCTGCTCCCTTCAGATAAACACTATTTATTTTTTAAATTGGAACTTCCAATTACTTCTGCTGAAGTCAGTGATCAGTCAGGGCAGAGCAGAGGGCAGTGGGGAAAAGTCTTGTCACAGGGCGCTAATGTCCTGTTTAACTACCCCTGAGCACAAGTACCCGTTAGGGTGAAATACTGGTGCAGCACAATCGCCTGCAGGACCCTTCCCAATACTCTGCAGCTCTTCTTCATCCCTTTGATTTGGAGAGATATGTATTTAGTCCAACAATAGCACTTTTCTCATGGAGGCACACACAGCTTGTTTACCCAGACATCTCCGCAAGTGCCTCCACATATCCAACAACTTGTATCTCCCTTTGCCTAACATGGTATTTACCTGAACCTCACTCCCTTGCAGTCACCAGAACCTCAACATGTCTCTCTTTCTCTTTGTGGGTCAAAGCACCATCAGTCCTCTCTGAAGAATACCACTTTTGTTAAGCTCTGTGAAAATGCTCCATAACATACTTTTATTAAAGAAGAACTGTATGGAGGGAACTTGATCCATTTCCTAGTCAGAGAGAGAAAATTAACTGTGACTCCTCAGTATTATTTTTATTTTCCTCATACATTTACTCTTCAAAATAAACAGGGAACACCTGGCCCCATAAACACCAAACCCAATAAATTTTAAAAAAGCTGCTCAAGATTTAATACCCTATGATACGTACTAGTACTGCTCAAAAAGTTCTCCTGCAAGACCGAAACAGAGCCTTGAAGTGAACAATACCTTGGCTTCTTCTGCCATTTTTTTGTCTTCATCTATCTCCTCAGCCTTGGCAATGTAATCCTCTCCTTGGTGTTTTCTTCTCTTCTGCTTGGGGGCCATGAAACCTTGCAGAAACTTCTTAACAACACCAGCCTGGAGCGCAATCACGCACTCTCCAAAATCCTTTAGGCTTTCCAGTGAGTACACCTGTTGGGAAGAGCATACAACCCAGTAACAGCTGGATATTACTCTTTCTGCTGCTTGAGGTCGGTCTGCAAATGGATACCTGTGGTACCTAATGCAGTGTGGTTACCTGTCACACCTGGCTATGTATGGAATCAGCATATTGCTGCTGTCTCAACAGACATGCTGGCTTTTATATAGAAGATAAAAATCAGCTCTGGAGTTCTGCTCCATAAGGAAGTCTGTCATGCGAATATGGAAAAGGACAATTGAACAGCTGTGCAGGATCCTCAGCTCCAACATTATGAGCCACCTACACCTCAAGCCAGCAGCTGTGTAATCTTGAAATAATAGTTTAACAGACAAATGACAAAACTGATTTCCTGCTCCTCTTGTCTGAGAACAAAAAGACTGAAGATCTTCCACAGAAAGTATCATCTAACCCTTGTCTTGTTCGGTACTTTGCCTGTTCACTCACTTTTGCTTCATATTCTGGTGTCACATCAACATATCCCAGGCCTCCCTTCTGCAGCCGTGTTGCAACCTCAATCAGATCACTTCGGAGGTAGTTCAGCAGCTCCTGGTTGCCATCACAAGATTTGAGGCCCAAATTCTGCTTCCGAGCCAAATGGATGGAATGCATGATGTCCTGATACCTGGAAAATCAAACCCAATCTTTAAGAACAGGCAGAGCACTGCCCTGGGAGCTGGATAGGCTCTGGGACAATGGTCTCCATCGGGAGCTATGAGCACCACCAGTGCAGAACATTCTATGAAAGCCACATGAAAGCACGTGGCAGTTCTGGCTCAGAGTACTGGTACTACCTTTGTTCCCAGTTACAAGGAGCAATTTTAACACTGACAGAACCTCCTAACTGTTTAGAGTGTTATTTACCAAGAACCTACAGTTATTGTCCAAGAAAACCAGCAATTACTCATCCTCAATGTCCTCCCCTCTTTAGCACAGAAACAATCAAAGCCTGGAACACTGCCCCAGGAATGGCAAGGATTGCTGTGCCGAGGACATGCTCTGACTTAGAGAAGGCACACATAGAAAAACAAAGAGCAGGCTCACTTTTTCTCCAAGCGCTCCTTGAGCTGGCTCTCCCTTACTCCTTGTGGGTGCAGACAATCCAGCAGCTCATCCAAATCCTTCTGACTGTCACAGAGAAACCTGAATGATAGAAAATGCACCAACATCAGCTCAAGTATCTCCCTGGTAATACAATTTCTTCTTGCAAATAGTTCCCAAGGATCAGTAGGTAGGGATAAGATGTAACCTATATCCTGACCCCGAGGAGCAAGGTGAATTCCATTCCAGGAATGCTGGTAGAAGAATTCTGACTCAGGCTGGCCTTGCTTCAAGGTCCCCAAATGTAGCCAATTCCAGGGTAAGGAAAAGAAAATAAACACAGAACCGGTTTACAGATGTGTTTTCCCCATTAAGTTTATTAAAACATCGTCATTTTAATTTAGTCAGCTACCCCAAGGATTCCATTCACTACTCAGCAGTTAGTTTAAGTGATCTGAATGTCACGTTAAATGCACTAGAAAAGACTAACACACTGTGCACTGACAGCATGGCAAATTTCTTTCATTAACCAGAAGTCCCCAGAATAAAAAGGGGATGTCCTGGTTGATCCCACAACAGCTGCTGCTGGAGCTGTGTGACTGTGCAGGCTCTGTCTCTGCAAGTGCACAAGTCCTCCTCTCTATGCTTGCCTGGACTTGAAAGGTCAAGTGCAGAATCTGAAAACCATATTCATCAGCTTGAAACCTCCCTGCTCAGAAAACCTTCAGGACAGCGATGGCCATCAGCAGTTAGCCCAATCTAAAAGGGGAACATTTTTGAAGAGTTCTTTAAATCAGGTATTCTCTTTGCAATTCCAGAGTGCATTCATGTTTCCGTGCTGGGTTGTACATTTATACGAGTTTAAGACAGCCTGAAATTATGTGCTTTCCTTCTTTTCTTTCCAACTCTATTCCAGGAAGCCATGGAGCCTCCTCACCTGATGGGATATGGATTCAACCTAAGTGTCAGAGCTCATTTACAGAAAGTAAGACTAATTCTGCATCTTCTAGAGGAGGATTGCTCATTGGAAGAGGGAAGTCAGAAAACAGGAGAATCAACCTTATCTGGAGACAACTGCAAAGGACCACTCTGTGATCCTTGCCAGCCACACAGAAGATTTCAGATCTAATCTTTCTTCTTGAGCACAAGCTCAGATGAGCCAAGCAACAACTAGAGAAAGATGCTGTCTGGCTCCTCGTGGAATACCGGTCTCCACAATGCAAAAATACTTACTAAATTCCATATCTGAAAAGAAAATATTTCATAATATTTCATTCTAGTATGATCCTATTAAAGCAATGGCATCACAATTTGCATTCAGCTAGAAAATGAATTACTCTAATAAAACATAGGATTGATTGTTTAACAATGGAAGGAAAATGGTTTATTGCCAGTCACCCGTTTCAATACACCCAACACTGCAGAGCATCCTCACTCTGCACCCTAAGATCAAAACTTCTGGCCACCACTATGCTCTGTACCCCTCCTTGTGAAGCAGGACAGAGTAGCTCCAGATATCCTTCACCCACTGGAATCTGTCACCACCTAGGAATGGCATAAAGCACACTACAAACAATCTGCCCCGCAGATACCTAGCACAGGAGTATTACCCAGACATGCTGAGATAGTTGCCCAGGTCAAGATGAAACAACATCAGACACTGCTGGTGATACACAACAGAATCCAGTCTCCAGTACTTTGGGAAAAGACAACACAGGCTGCTGGGCAGCCACAGAAAGCAGCTCCCATACTTTTAAGAAAGCCAGAACTAAGCCCTGTCACAACTTTGTTCCTACTGGAAAGGACATGGGACAGGGAAAGAAGAACATCTGCAACACATATTAAGGTCTTCCCAATTCACTCTGAGAGTAAGAACTGGGGGGAGAGGGAACTGATCTACCTAAGCCTGAACTCAAATGTGCAAGATACAAACATATCAGAGGTGCCATGTTAGTTTGATTAGTGACCCCTTGCTGCTCTGTGCAGCCACAGCTCCTGGTTCCTAAACTAGCTCCAGGCACTCCCTACCTGTAGGAACTACTTGTGTTTCCAACTGGGGTTCAACCAGCTCCAGGCTGGGAGCATGGATATGGTAAGGCAGGGCTGGCATTTTACGTGGGGGAGGCAATAGTGACTCTTACTGAGAGGGATGGAAAGGCAATTGGTGCCCTTCATGTGGCCTGACACAGCTTAATCATACACCCCAGAGGGAGGGGAGAGATGCCACTGGGAGATTCAAGAACAGGCGGAGGTCTTCAAACTGATTTACAAGGGGAAATCCTGACTGATGTAAGGGCTTCCTGCATCCCTAAAGAACAACCTAGACTCTCCCCTGACATTTATGGCAGCACAAGCCAACATACTGGTCAGCAACCAAAACAGAAGGAAAAAATGGTACAAGCATCAAGCCAAAAGGAGTTCCCAGTATTCAGGCTGAATATTCCTACCTGTTCTCACGCTACAGGCTGCAAGGGACAGAGAAAGGTCTAAAAACCTGGACTAGGGAATCACGAAATCGAGAGGACAACATCTAGAGGAGCCCAGGACCAGTACCTGCTCTGGAGGGTTGGTGGAAACAGGGGAACTCCATCTGTAGAGTATAGGCGTGAGAATGGATTCTGTCAGCACCCACTCATGGTTAACTCAAATTGTCTGCTGAGGGGACCCGCCATACCATGCTGAATTCCTAATAGATGAAGAACAACGGGAGTTACTCTGCCACTGTTTCCAACATTTAACTGCTTTCTGACCAGGATGAGCAAGAAGTCTCCTGTACACTAATATCCTGCCACGGCTGTGATTCCCCCGTGGTTCTTGCAGGAAAGACCGGGACATACACAGCTCACAAGCACTATGGTATGGACAGAGACTTCTTCAGAGATCATGTGCCCAGAAGCTTTAACAGGGAGATTTTTTGACCAGCATCAATATCCGTGCAAGTGGTGCACAAAGTGAAGAGAGGGAGTGGTCCATCTGTCTGGAGAAGACAGAAGTAACCAACTGCTTACGATTCTGCACTTCTAGGACAGAACACCGGACCCTCTTCTTTTTGGGAACAAAGTACCAAAAGCAGAATCATTTCTGTGAGATATGGTTTGTGTAACTCTTGATACAGGTATAAATCTATTTCTCCCTTTATTGGTGCCCTACCAGCTCCCATCCTCAAGGGGCAGAGGGCCAGCACTGTGAAATACAACTATTCAGAGTTGATTTGGTGTTTAATTTCAAAGTGTCATCGCTCTAAACTATAAAAGGGTAAAATTAAAGATGCTCTATGTGCACTGTGAGGCTACTTAATCACACGTCAGACATACCACTAGGAAAAGAGACAGACAGCAGGACTTAAAGCAGAACACAAAGAAATGAAACTTTCTATGCACATGCCATCATTATGAGTTATAGCTGGACAAGTCCTTGTATCCAAACAACAGGGCACGTAGCTACCCAAGGACTTCAGTGTGGGCTCAGGGCTCCTCAGGGTATCCAAAGACAATGTGCAAAAAGCAGCCGAGGAGAGTCTTCCATAACCGTCTATACTCAGAGGAGTCCTTGAAATCAATGGCAATGGCCCCAAATGAAAAGACTCAAAGGAACAGGAATATGGATTTCCTCAGAGGGAAGTTCTAGTTCCTGGCTATCCCCTGAAATAACAGCTCCCAGGCTGTCACTTGGCTTTCTGTGGAAGCTTACATGTAAATGGTGGCAGCTGTCAGACAGGTACTTAGCAAACAGGCTCTTTGCATTTCCACAGCTTTAAGGAAAAGCCTTTCAGGCGAGGGAGCTTATTGCTTAGCAGCAGGCATGGTTTTGGGTGCCCTGTCAGTCAGGGAGAGGCAGCCAGCATAGCACAGAACTCAATTAGAAAGGGTTACATGTCCTTTGAGAAGCTGCCTCTGTGCCCCTGCTCAAGGCCCATGCCTGGCTCAGATCTTCCACCTGCACTGCTGCATCTCTCACTGTCCCTGCCTGGTACAACAGTGTACACTGGCACGAGCCCCCTTTAAAAAAACAGCAAGTGCTGTGACTGTCAGCACTCAAAGTCCTTCCTAGCAGGGACCAGAAAGGATAGAAATTGAGGACACTGTGGCATAACAGCCTGAACAAAAAAACCTCACCCAACTCGGTGTCTAATGTCTAAGTGGCTAAAAGGCAGAGTAGTTATGCAGTGACAGTCCTTCAACCTGACCCTCCAGACTGCAGCATCTGCTGGTTTGAGGAATTCCCTGTGTACCATGGCAAGAACCTTTGTGCTTCCTAGTGCTCAATGAACTCTGCTCTCAGCAATTTGTCCACTGCTTCTAACAGGTACAATTCACAGATCCACAGCAGCTGGCAGCAGCCAGTTGTGTATCTCAGCTGCAGCACTTTCCTCTCTATTTCAAAACCGCAATTTGCTAGTTTTATTTCCTGATCCCCTTTTTTCCTCTATCAAAACAAAATCTCTTTAGGAGACTTCCCCATTTTCCTCAAGCATTACTCTCCATCTCCCTGCTGAACACACAGATGTAGAGTATTTCTGTAATTTAATTAGTATTTCTTAGCCAATTATTCACTCCTGCGAAGAGCTTCCCTCATCTTCTAAGGCAGACCCTATAGCAAGAGATCTTGTGAAGCAGGATTGTACCCCAAGGGGAAAAGAAAATTTTTTTGCCCTTATTCTGTACTTCAGTTTAGCATCTGCTTGCTTTCTTTCTTTCACTTGAACTCACCACAGGTTTTAAGCAGGCTTTCTTACTTTTAACAGCTTCCTTATCCTGATGTGAACAACACTCAGAATGTTTTGTTATTGCTGCTGCAGTTATGTTTCCAAGTTTATCAACCCTTTTTTTCAAAGGCAAGAGGCAGCACTTGCTCTGACCATTTAGTACAGAATCTGTAAGGCAAATCTCTTTGAAAGTGTTGTGGGTATCTGGCTGCCACTCTAAGCCTTTAATTTTTTTTTTTTTTAAAGCTTATAAATTCTTTTTGCTGCTCTCTTTTTCATAAAAAGGAGAATGCCATCCATTATGGTCACTCCATAGAAAGCATCTCTTAGCGACAGAATATAATTCAGCACTGAGTGTGTCCAGGACCTGGTGCCAAGAGCTGTGTTACTCCTCCTGGGCTGTGTTAGTGGTTACTCCATGCAGCACTCCTGCCTCTGTCACCACATTGATCTCCCTCAGCATATTGTTGGGAGTTGAGCATGACAACATGATTGAGCAGATCAAATACTGTGCTTTTTCAAGTTCAGCCTAGAGTCACAAGTTAAAGGAATTCTGTGTTAATTAACTCATCCAATTTGGCTCTATGTTGCCCTCAGTGTCAGCAATATGCGCTCTAAATTTAAGCTACTGTTTTCCTTATGGAATTGGTCCTTCTCCTGGAATACAACTTGCCATCTCTGCTCAAGGAAGATCAAGTGTTAGAAGAGGCAGTTAGAAAGTGCAGAGGATTTCCCTGTGGATCATATTGTCCTCTCCATGTGCAACACTCATTTCCTAGGGAAACCCAATTGCCTGTATTTTGGCAAGATGTGCAAAGGCCCAGACTGGTAACAGGGTGGGGATTTGTCATGGAAGGATGAGGCAGTAAAGGAAAGCACAGGAATTCTGCGATCTCCTGTGACCTACTGTCATGACAGAGAAGGGGCAGAGCAATGCCAAGAGTCAGCACTAAATGCCAATGGTTCAGATGAATGAAGATACTCAGAATTACAGGCTCTTTTGACAGTTCTGGGGGGAGGAGCAGGTACATGTTTAGTAAAGTAGTTCTGACTGGCAACTATTCTTTGGAGATGAGTTCAACTCTGTTTATCAAAGACCAAGTAACCCCACTGCTGAGCATGCCTTACCAAACAGAGCAACATTCAACACAAGAGAATTTCTTTAAGGACACTGTTAGGGCCAATAAGTGGAGCAAGGTACAATGAAACATGCTCAAAGGTAGATTTAATACACTTAGAAGACACTGCTTAGCATTGGGAAGGATTAAAGGGATAACACGCTGTCAACCCGGAAGAATAATTTTGGTAAGCTGTAACTATCAGCAGTAACAAAAATTAATTCCATGATATGGTGCTAAAGGAGAACAAATGGACACCACCACAGTCTGCCGGGAAGACAACACTGACAAGGAGCTGGGCGATAGTTCTGCATGCCTCTCACAGTATCAAGAACATGAAGGACATAGGCCTGTCTTCAAAGATCTCCAGGAAGACTTTAATTTCATGTGCTTAAGGACTCCACGTGCTACAACTCAGATCTGCTGAGAAGAACTGTGAACAAAAACCCAGACACACTTAGCTCACTGCTCCCCTCCTCTTTTTCTTTCTAAAGCATCACTTACCAGTGCTGGTAGGCACACAGCAATTCTTGCAATTGAACAATTCTTCTAAATCTAAAGTATTTAAAAAGCAATATATGAAAGAAGCATTTTCACAGTGGCATTTATACTGGCTTTGTGTGATTGATTAGGCTGGTTCCAGATGGTTCCACTGACTCTTAGACTGGCTGCCCTGTTAGCAGGACAGTAATAATATCAGCAACAAAGGCCTGGGGAATTGCTGAACCAACCCAACTGCTCAGCACTGAAAGAGGGATGGGTTTGTAGCAGGATCTAGCAAAAGAAAACTGCTCAGACTCCTTGACCTCTACACTTTGAGTACTTGGCAGCCATAAAAGCGTGTGTTACCACAAGTTCTGGCCCTGCTTGGGAGTGGTGGTCTCGGCAGGCAGTTCTGTGGTGGGCGTGGAGCAGGGCAGCTTGTTCCCTCGGCCATCGCTGCCTGTGCTCTTCCGCTTCTCTGCAAGAGAAAAACACAGGCTCAAGTAGATTCCTGAGCAGTATTTCTACTATTCTACATACATAAAACTAGTTTCATTTTTTAGCTGTATACTGACAAAGGACTTTGAGAACCAAAGGAGGTATAAACAGCATGTGTTTGTATTTCTGAGCATCTTGGACAACACTGTGACATGTATTTAAACCTTTGCTCATTTAGGGTTTTGATTGTTAAGTTTCCAAAGGAATATTCTGAAATCCTACCCATTGCATGGGGCAGCAGCTGAGAGATGAGAACAGCTGGAAGCAAGGACTTGTACAGGAACATAGCTTGTCAGTATTTGAAAGAGTTCATGTAAGAAAAGATAACCATAGAGGGGCTTGGAATGATGCACCCCCAGCTCAACCAGTCACCAAGACACAGAAGGCTGGTTACTCCTGGATGAAGCACCTCACTGTAGGTTTGCCCTATTGCTTTCCTCTACAGGTGTCTATTCTGTCCCTTGTTTAAGGTAATCCTACCAGGTGTGGGCTCAGATGTAACTCCATAAGCTCTCCCATACAGGATTGCTGCAGATGGACTCAATGCCAGACTGTGATGTTCCAAAATCAAGAAATGATCAGGACTGAAAACTCAACTGAGTCAGATTATTGCAGGGTCTTCTGTCCCAAGAACTACTTCCACACACAAGCGTCAAGTTTCCCTCTGTACAGATGGATTTTTGTGCCTGTCCAAGCCTGCAAGGCTCCAGGACCCAGGCTCCAAGCCAGCCAGGCAAAATCACAGAGGAACCACTAGAGGTTCAGCAAGTCCCCTGCACCTCACCTGCACGTTCAGCAAAGGTGAAGAGCAGGCTGAGAGGATGTGCAAGAGGGGCCAAAACAACCTCAATCAGCAAAGCTATGGGTATTTAACAGACTGCCCTGCTTTTTACTATTCTACAGGTTGATCTGGGAGTCTTGGCATCATTGGAATATCAGCACTGTGATGGACATCTTCACTTTGCAGCACAACTGGCTAATTGTGCAAGGGTCTGTCACACTGCAACTAAGTAGGGCCAGGATGAATCAGAGGGATGGTATCAACTGACATCAGCCTTGCTACTTGTAGAAAACTGTATCCTATGGTCCTTAGATGGGACACTCCGTGTAGTCTCCAGACCTGCAGCAGCAGGAGGGAAATATCACCCATACCTTCTGTGTGCAGGCATCTAGAGTTAAAAAAAGGCTTAAATCAGAGTATCCCCATGAAAACACTTGGGCCAGACAGTTCTTTCACACTCATGGCTCCATTCCAACAGTCAGATAGAGCAAAGGAAATACCCTCAAGAGAAGCAGGCTCACTATACCTCCGGGACTGTAGTCCTTCTTCAAATCTTCCTTTTTCTGGTGGGGAAGGGTGAATCTGTAGTCTATACTGTCATGTACCCAGCCTTTCTCAATAAACAAGCCGGGAACCTCATCCGAAAACAGCCAGTACCTGTAAGAAATGTGTGTTAACAGGTACCTGTCTCCTTTTCTGGCTAGTCATACACACACACTTTTATTTGCATCGAGGGGAGAAGCATCTCTGTGCTCAACTTGCTAAAAGTTGAATGCATGTGCATCTTCATATTAGCACAGCTGAGAATTAGGGAAAGCTTTGATTAGAATCCAATTCAAGAGCATTCCTATGCAACAAACATGGAAAAAAGGGAAAAATGGTAATGAGGTTCCTGATGCCAACACTCAAACCTCCACTGGTCCTGACCTCCATGGGAAGGCCTCAAAAAGCTGGGCATGTAACCAGTCACTACACTCCACACACACAAATACTTCCCCCTTCTCTCTCCTCCACAGTTCCACACAACCTCTATATTAGTCCCTTCTCAGGGGATGGTATCTGACACAGCCCCTCTCTCAGGGCAGAGATGGAAGCTCATGGTAATTTTCTTTCCCACCTGTTATGATTCCGATCAGTGCCAACTGGAGTCCTGCGCATCACCAGTTTAGCTTTGGCAATACCATCCTGGAAAGTTTTCTCAGCGGCAGCTTTATGCCTCCGTATTCTTTCTTCCTCTGCTTCTTTCTCCATCCTCACTGTTGGAATTAGCACAGAGCAGCATTAGCTTTCCTTTATTGCATCCAGACATCAATATTGTCTTTTATTTTACTACACCATGGGGGTAAAAAAAATTAGTTTTAGTGGGGATTTTAGTTAAAATTCTTTTAGTACAACCATACACTCTTTAGCTTACTTTCTACCCACCATTCTAAAAAAAAAATCAAGAATTAAGAGATCAAGGTGTAAAGATGAACTGGGCTGAAGAAGCCCTGGACAAAAGCTGTCGTATCATGGAATCATGGAATGGTTTGGGTCAGAAGAGACCTTAAACATCATCTTGCTCCAACCCCCGCCATGGGCAGGGACACCTTCCACTATCCCAGGTTGCTCAAAGTCCTGTCCAACCTGGCCTTGGACACTTCTAGGGATGGGGCAGCCATAGTTTCTCTAGGCAACCCGTGCCAGACCAGCTTGGACAGGGCTTGAAGCAACCTGGTCTAGTAGAAGGTGCCCTTGTCGATGAAGGAGGTTGGAACACAATCAACTTTAAGGTTTCTTCCAATGCAAACCATCCTACGATTCTTAGTCTCCCAGAACAGATACTCCCACATTCCAGCTAAGGCACAAAAGCCAGGCTCCACGAAGGATGCTTATCCCTCACTTGTTTCAGAAGGGAAATAACAACATAATTAAGTTACATTGTTCCCTTCCATCTGCCCAGTACCCACATCTACAATCAATTAAACCCTTAAACTGTAATTCCAAAGTGTTCCCTCTTCACATCCACACTCCTCAAACAGCACTACTTACACAGAGACAAAGACTGGTGTTGCAACTCATGATTTAGAGAGGTTTGAGTGGACAGTTTATATTTATAGCTCCATCACTAATTCTTTAAAGTGAGAAACAGTAAACTGAGATTTCCAAGTCCTGACCTGGGAGAAGGGCTTTTGGCAACAACCTAACTACAGGCAGAGCACCAGAGTCAGCAGCAGCAGCAGCAGCGGCGGAACTTCTTTTAGACAGGAAATATCTCCTGTACCCAAGAACCAGATAACGTTTGGACATAGACAAATTTTTGGTTGTTTTCTGTGCTGGCATATATGGCAAAAGCCACAGCCCCACAGGCTCAAGACTCGTGCGCACAGCCTGAGATTCCCACCATCTGAGTCACACTCCTGCTCAGGGTGAGCGTTCAGGCTCACTCCCAGCATCCCTTGCAACGTTGTTTACATGTTTCAGTTCATTGGTTAGTTACCCTATTACTTCATGTTCTGTATAAGGTTATGTTCTAGAAACTTCATAGCAGTTCAGTTCTCTACTGGTTACATACAAATCTTTGTATCCCAATTGGTTACTTTCCCCTGCTTGTATCCCTATAAATCCCCTGCTGCCCTTCAGTCCCTGCTCCTGGTTACTGAAGCCTTCAGCTCTCCTGGATCCCTGCGCCACCTCTCCTGGACCCTGGACCCTCTCCTGCCTTCCCTGCTGCCTCTCCCCAGGGAATAAAAAAAGCTGGAAATAAAACCAGGGCCCTTCTCTCTGGCCTTTATTCTCGCCTGCACCATCGGCCCGGGGCTCTCTCTCTCACAGAGGAGCCAGCACTAACAGAGCTGCTGGAGGACACCCTGTGTTTGGGGAAGCTGCAAGCGGCAGCCCCCAGGAAACCAGGGTCACTCCCAGAATAACGCTGAGTGGCCTCCAGTAGGTCCCCGGAGCCAGCGTTAGTTTGCTGTTCCCAAAACAGACACTATTGTCCAACCTTCATGGGCTTGCCATCATTAGAATGGTTCTATCAAAAGACATCCACAGATAAAAAAGTATGAGCAGGTACTACTTTTTCTTAAATTTACAGATTTTGAGCTGCATAGGAACCACAGCAGCTGATTTTTAAAACTCCAGTGAGCAAATCCCCCCAAACTAAACAATGCTTATGAAAACAGGCTGTCATTCTTGCCATGAAGTTATTCCACAAGACACAAACGCTCCACTCACTAGGTAATTTTTCTTACCTCTCATTTGTATTTCTTGTTGCTCTCTCTCTTTCTTCGCTTGGATGGCAAGAAGGCGCCTGCTCTTCACGGCACTGATCATATCATCAGCTTCAATTTCTACTCGGTGCTCTATTTTCATCATCTCGTGTTTTTTCTTTTCAGGTCTTCCCATCATATGCTCATCTTTCCCGTTCTCCTTGTTCTTGGCCACCATTTCTTTTCGCTTCTGTTTCTCTGCTCTCTTCTTGTCATTCTCTTCCTTCAGGACAGCCAGGCGCTCCTTCCACAGCTCAGCCGAGGCCTGCTGCTTGGCCTCCACGTGGTCCTGCACTGAGTATGTCATTAGGATCCGGTGACACAGTGCTCCAAGGATCCGCAATTTCTCTTCAGGAGTCAGCTCAAAGAACTCTGATGTCTCCAGTTTCTCCAAAAACTCATCCTGTACCTCATTATCCTCAAAAGCTGCCGAATCCTTGCTTTCGTCTACATTATCCGAGACCTCGCTTTCCTCTTGCATGTCTGACTTACGCAGGCACAGGCGAACCAACTCGGAAGCAGAATGCAGAGTAAGTGGGATTTCAGAAAGTTTCATTCCCAGCTCAGCATAATCCTCAGCAATTTCATCCTGCAGCAGGGTCTGCAAGAGAATGACCAGTACTCTGTTCAAGTACAGGAAGCCTCCCTTTTCTGCACAAAGGGCTTCCATCAGGGACACTGCTGTGATGGGATACTGAGCATCCGGCGTCAATAACCCTGAGTAACAGCTCAGGAACTCCACCACCATGGCCACGTCCCCAAAAAGTGTGTTAGGAAGTCCCTCTGGAGTATCAACCAGTTTAAAAGTAGGCAATGTCTTCCCTTTCAGATCTTGGTCCTCAAATCTCTTCTGTTTTTCCAGTTTTTCCTTCATCTCCTTCTCCTTCCGCTCCTTTGCTCTTGCCTTCAGTTTCTCTTTCAGCTTTTCCCTTTTCTTCTTCATGTACTCCTTCCGCTGTTCTTCAGTCATGGTGGCCCATCTCTTCCTGTGCTCCAGGAGCTCGTAGCGTTTCTGTACCAAACCCCGCAAATCCTCAGGGAGACGGGCACGGTCCTCACTGGAGAGCAACCGAGCTGTTTTGGAGATGATGCAGGAAAGAGCACTTTTTTTGTCTTCCCGGTCTTTGTTTTCTTTGTAATAGGCAATGAGATGGAGTGCCGCAGGAGGCAGGTGTTTCTGGGGTTTCCTGGAAGATCCAGGAGTGCCTCCAGAATTCCTGGGAGCCCTGGACACCTTAGTGGTACCTTTAGCCATGTCCAGAAGTGTCATTTGTTTCATTTTCATCTTGGGGGACTTCAAGCCTTTCCTGGGAGACTTTGCCTTCCCTGATGACTTCTGCCCATTCAGAACCCTTTTGCCTCTTTGCTTTTTGTCCAAGGATTTGTTGTTGCCCTTTCCTAGTCGGCTCCTCTTTGGAATGTGAAAGTTAGAACCAAGTTTAGCAGGCGACACAATTTTTATCACCTCTTCCAGCTCCTCTTTAGGACATTTGGAGTTCTTAGAGTTTTTCACTTTCAGTGGAGAGCCAATTATAGATTTTTCCAAATGCACGTGGCACCACAGGGTTGGACCCAGTGGCTGTCCCAGGGAAGATCCATCTGCTTTGGATTTCTTAGGAAGTTTTCTGTCAGGCGACCGAGAGCTCTTCCTCTTAGTTGAAGGGTTGAGAGCCATATACTAAAATTAAAGAATGATTTTGTATTAACATTGAAAGGTAAATAAAGGTTATCTAGATCTCTGTCAACTACTTTTGCCCATGTTTTAAAGTATTTTCTAATGAAATTGCCAACTGCATTAAGGGTAGCAAGCTTCTGCAATCATAATCAGAGTCAGAGAATGGCCTGGGTTGGAAGGGACCTTATAGATCATTTTGTTCCTCCCCTCACTATGGCCAGGGACACCTTCCACTATCCCAGGTTGTCCCAAGCCCTGTCCAACCTGGCCTTGAATACTTCCAGGGATGGGGCAGCCACAACTTCTCTGGGCAGCCTGTGCCAGGGCTTCACCACCCTCACAGGGAAGATTTTTTTCCCCATATTCAATTTAAACCGACTCTGTGTGAGTTTGAAGCCATTCCCCCTTGTCCTGAACAAATATTTATCATCTAGTTTTAGAACACCACTTAACAGAGTCTATGAAAAAGTCAGTTTAGTAAATGAACAAAACAGTGCTTTCTACACCAAAAAATTGATTTTAAAACAGCAGATCTCATGGTATGGCATTTAGTTTGTTACCATTATACTGGGCTGGTTAGCACAAAGGGCTGGAAAAACCCATTCCTGTTACTTATGCATTCAGTACAAAATTTGTGGTATGTGCAATCACTCAATCCAGTCCTGTATAAGAACCAGGCCTGATGAAGCCACACACATCCAGGCCTTAGGCCCAATACTTGACAATTCCACGTAAGGACTGTAGCTCTCCCATCCCTCTTATACCAGGAGATCATGTCTTTACTTGTAGACAAGTAATGCAAGCTACTGGAAAAACTAAAAGGTAGTTGCATCTCAAATTTTCAGAGCAGACCGCTATTTCAGGCATTCAAGCCACATCACCTCTCAAAAGGTCAGCCTTCAAAAGAGTAGGTTTTCTAGCTCTGCTTCTCTCTGGATTTAATAAATATGTGGATGTAGCACTTGGGGACCTGGATTAGTGGTGATCTTGGTGGTGCTGGGGGGAACAATTTGACTTGATGATCCTAGGGGCTTTTTCCTACCCTAATGATTTTGTGATTCTAAAACCCAACCAGCACACCGAGGTCTCTGCCAAGACCCAAGTGATGGGTGGGAAAGCAAAGGAGATACTTTTAGGAATTTTTACCTTGTGTGGGTCAAGCAAGAAGTCACTGAATTTACTGGGGAGAGAGTATTTCTTCACTAACTCATCCTCCACGACCCATGGGGCGTTCTCACATGTGCCGGCACGTAGCGCATTGTGACGGATAAAGTACCTCAGGATCTCCTTGTTGGGAGGACGCTCTGTACGGACTAAGCTATCTGCTGGAACGTTGCTGATGATCTTGGAGATAACAAATCGACACACTGTTAATGATTAACTTCTAACCACAATATAAATACACATGATATGGCTAAAAGGAGCCAGGACCATTGTACTGCTTCACGTCCAAAAGCTCTTTCCTCACTCAAAACTCTCTTGGAAAGACTCAAACCAAACAGAACTTGCCAAACTGAGACACACAGAGATTGGCAGGAGAATCTGATAACCAAAACAGTAAAAACCACGAGTTTATGTTGCAGATATTTTACCTAAGCCCACTGTTTTATCTCTGACCTTCCTTCAGCTTTGTGCTTGCTACCAACCTTAAAGCTTTTACATATTCATGTTTATTTTTTTTTCCTGAGACCAGAGGAGCAGCTCTGCACATGGTACTCACTGAGGTCAGCACTGCCTCGCTTGTCAAATTATCGAAGAGCAGACAAAATGCACAGAGCAGTGCTGCAGCTACCCAGAGCTTTCTGAAGCACCACCACCTCCAGCTTGGAGCAGCTGAGTCAGGACAACAGCAGCAACTGCCACTCATGATGTAAGTGGTCTCATTAACTGCCTGACCAGAGATGAGGCACTTAACAGCAACCATGCTAAAGCTCTGTGACTTGGTGTGTGGTACCAAGTGTTACCATGCACAAAACCCAAACAGAGATAGAAACAGCCAGGCTGCTCAGCCTCACAAACAATTATCCTGCTTCCAAAGCCATGACTGGCACAATGTACTACATAGTGCTGTATAATCACCATTAGTGACGAATTAAATTTACATGTTCATGTTATAATAGAAAGGACTCAAGCAGACAACTCACCTTATCTTCATTTTTCAGTTTGACATCATATTTGTGTGGCAGGAATTTAGGTGGAACCCACTTCCTTTCTTCCTTCTTCAAAGAAGTGGGAAGCTTCCGAGGAGACCTACGTGCTCGATCATCTGATAAAAGAAGGTGAGACACTGTCTTAATATTAGGGTAAAAAAAATAAGGTTAAAGAATCCAAACCACCACTGGACCAGTCACTCTACTCCTCACTATCTGTACAGTGTTTAGTTGAACTAGAACATCAGGAAAATAATCCAAACTGGATTTTAGAAACAGTCTATAGATAGGGAATGGAAGCCCTGACCAGCTCTGAACTAAGGACGTAACACCTATCTTCAAGGAGCACAAAGGACCACCTGAATTTAAACCCATCTCTCTGCAGACAGTAAGCTGCAACTACCTATGCAATGGTAGAAAATGTCTATAAAATTTATGAAGGGGAGACAGGTTCCATAACCCGACCAGTAAACCTGCTTAGGGAACTCCTGCCAACAGCTCTGGCTGCCTCTGCCATGCCTTCTTTCAAATAATCCAAGGCAGGAATCACTGACTTGATTTTGTTTTAAGAAAGCAATCCCCAAATGATTTTATGTCAGGGGCCATCACAGAATCATGGAATAGTTTGAATTGGAAGGGACCTTAAAGCTCATCTTATTCAATTCCCTTCACCAGAGCAGAGACACCTTCCACTAGATCAGATTGCTCCAAACCTTGTCCAACCTGGCCTAGAACACCTCCAGGGATGGGGCAGCCACAGCTACTCTGGGCAACCTATGCTAAGGCCTCACCACCCTCACAGGGAAGAATTTCTTCCTAGGATTCAAAGAAAACAATAAAGCAAGCATGAGGGATGAGAATAATTGTCTACTAAATGCATGCAGAATATAAGTAGATGTTAAACCTAAGTAATACTTTAAATATATAAATCTTGGTGTCACTGAAGCTCCAGCAGCATTATAGCTTACACATGATATAAACCCAAGTGACATCTCCTTTTGTGATTTACTTTCTAGATTTTACAAATAGGGATAACTACATGGAATTTCATCAAAGAGCACCTGGATACTCAGGTGAGGAAGAAGAAATCACTATCCATTCCTTTCTCAAGCACACTTAAAAAAGCCAACTTCATTTGTTGTTGCAATGTGTTGTAATAAAACATATATTTATCTCTGGAAGCATTCAAGGCCAGGTTGGATGGAGCTCTGACGAAAATGGTCTGCTGGAAGGTGCCCCTATCCACAGGAGGGTTGGAATGAGATGATCTTTAAGGTTCCTTCCAACACAGCCAATTCTATATTTTTAAAGTATCTATATCTGTTGTCTCCTGTATTCACTTTATTTTGGATTTTCCAGAGCAGTATTAGTTCCAAATCCAGCTCAAGCTACAGAACCTGCCTTCAGTAGTCTACCATCCATTTTCATAACAATCTAGCCTTTCCTCTTGCTCCTGCAGATTCTCCAGAGTTCACTCCCTAAGCAACTAAAAATATAAAGTCACTTCAAACTGCAGAAATGATGCAAGAAAACCACTATAAAATCTTATTTTTGTTTCTGAAGGAGAGTAGACTCCTAAGCAGAGAGACTGAAACTGCCCCATTTCTCCTCCAACAAAACCAGCAAGTTTGACACAAGTATTAATAGAACTGCCAAGGTTCACTCTGCCCCCTCGTGTGTGCACAGGCAGACACAGCTCTTACATTACAGTTATACAGAGCTTGTTACTGCTTCCAATTACTCACTTCAGCATAGTGACTTCAACCCACATCAAGTGGTCACACGCAAACATTAGAGAGAAAAAGTCAAAGTTTGTGTGGCTAGGAACCCTCAGACTTTGTACCCAGCCTCTATGGGTGCCAAGTCAACGTTTCTAACTTCCGTAGTCTGCTGTGTAACTGTAACAAATGCTACATAATTATTTCAACACACTCTGGAATAATTTGATTCAATGATGTTACTATGAACCTATGTTCTAACACAGACTATAAAAGCATCAGTAATAAAACATTTTTTTAGTAACAGCATATGTACAAGGAGAAGAGTTAAAAGAATGAGTGTTTACTGCTTTTACTGCTTAGGTTATGACTCTGCCAGCATCTTGAGTTGGAAAATGTTGAGATTCATGTTTTCCAGAAAGGGAAGGACAGTCCCGGCTTAGAGAGGTGACTAAACACAGGCCAGAACCAGCTGAGTCAGAGACTGAAACGAGAGCAGGAACCCTCATTCCCATGGTATCCAGTTTTGGAGTGATGCACTGCTGGAATACTACACACCAACACATAATGGATCATGGTAAACCTTTATTAAACACCCAGGTCCAAAATTGCTGCTGTAAATTTGGTCACTGAGCATTTTTGAAGTAAAAGGTACTTCTCATGCCTCTTCTGAGGCACCTTGAGGGAATCACCACTCAATAAAAAAAATACATGTATAAATAAATAAAGCAGCAGTAGCCCCTCTCCAAGCACAACTGCTGTTTCAAATGATGTGTATAAAGCCAGACTGATTCTGAAACACCTTTTTTTGCTTCCTGGTTATACAGAACACTGCAATGAAATCAGAACAGCTCATAACTTTTTCTAGTACTTATCAGAAAGAGCTAACAATTATTACGTTCAGGGCAAGAGATTGGCAGAACTTGTCTTCCACTCCTGACTTTGCTGTTTGCTTGCTGGGCTGTTTTCAGAGTTTCCTTTTCGCCACATCAGAGGAGATTACACACACCTTCTCCAGATGCTGGAGTCACTATTTACAAATGCCAACAGTTTATTATTAATTTATGAGCCTTTAAAATAAAGCTCTTCAGGTTAGAGGATTGTTGCGGGATTGGGGTTGGTTTGTTTGAAAACATTTCTTGAAATTTGTTTTAAAGAATCTAATAATTCCATTTTTAAGAAGTCACACAGGACAAACTTTTTTTTTTCTTTTTTCAACAATACCTTCTTAGAGTCAAGAAAAGCCTTGGACATCATTGCTTAGTTCTGCAGCAAGGAGGAACAGATATGAAAGGGGAACAAAGTTTCAAAGGATGCTTTATTTTGAACCCTTAAAAAAATAAAAGGATTTTGTCTCGGCATTTAAAAATTGGAAAGGGGATAAACTAAAAATGAAAAACCCACTTATTTTTTATGACACATGGGGCCATAAAGAGAAATAGAGCTTGTCTCTGACTGCAAAAAAGCACACTTCAGAACTAGGCAGGTTTGCTCTGAAAATGAACATCGCAGTAGAATTTTATAATTCTGAATGAACCTTTGCTGTTCACCTTATTTTTTAAAATACATTTGTTATACTTTAGAAGCCTATACATTTCATGCACCGCTTTTTGTATTACACCTTAGAAGGACAGCACATTTTCTGCTTTAAAATAGGCAAGAACAGCTGAAAGCCAACCGCACTGATGCCCCCAAAATTCACCACCAATAAGGACAATTTCTGGATTTTCATCACATAACACTGCTTTAACACTCACAGCCCAGCCCCGAGATGTACATAAACTCCAATAATTTCTGCCAGGTGCTACCTACTGCCATGCAGTCTCACTACTTACTCATACTATCCCTCCTGTTGTCATCCTCCTTCAGCATAGCTTCTTTCTGGTTATCCTGGGCTGCCTGGCTGGAGTTCTCCTTGTCACTGGACGGGGAATCACAGGCTCCATTAGATTTCTTTTCTGAGGCCTCTTCATCAGCTTTCTCCAGGGGATGTATTTTCACAACTTTCACTGGCAACATTTTCTCCTTACCAACCTGCACAGAAATATTGATAAGGACTGGACCTGAGCAAGACAGCTGAGCTAATGGGCTTTAGCACTATAAGAAAGGGAAAAAAAACAGCTAAGATGACCTAAAAGCAAAATTCCCAACCCATAGTGTTTTCCAATGCTGCTTCTTCAGCCTAAGGACACAGTGCACAAGGTGCGAGCACGTTCTCAGAAGGCCCGATTTAGAGACTATGTCCTAAACATTGCTCACACACAATATTAACTACTCCTTATTTTTGAGTTTTCATCAATATTCCCAGTTTTGGAGGGAATTTTCAAATCATTAGAGCCTTTTTAAGGATTTTAAAGCTTTGACTTCAGGCTCCATTCATTTCAGACTATTGCTCCTTCTGGGAATGTGTCAGGGGAAAAGATTATGACAGACAATAATTTTTAATTTCTTCTAAGTAAGTGATGTATTTATTTATACATGGACCATCACATATTTAAGCAGTATAACAATTTTATCTGTTTCCCCTGCACACACATAGATCAGTCATTTTTCTCTTGGCATTATTCCAGGATCCTGAAATGGTTTGAGTTGGAGGAGCCATGGAGAGGGAACACCTTCCACCCGAAGTATGGCTTACAGAACCATTTTCCATTCAAATGCAGGTGCTGTCACCGGGATTCTATAGAAAATAAATTCGCACGTCATTCTGATAATGTGAGTGGCCAATATATCCTTCCAATCTCCTGCCTTTAGCTATCTGGAATTTGCCCTGTGCAGTAGCATGGGATAAAATGGAAAACAGATCCTTACCTCAAAGTCACACTCTTCTCCCATCGCGAATTTGGTCATGATCTCCAGCCAAGCTGCATCCACCAACTTTTCCAACGACACAGTGTTGTGGTGGACTATTTCCAGGACCAGTTTCTCATACCAGATAGGAAACTCCTCCTTTAAGCTGAGAAAGCACGTAAGAAGTTTCCATTATTCAGGGAATAAAAGCCCAAATGCAAAGTAACTTCCCATTTCCCAATTCCAGGAATTCCTGTTAACAGCCAGGACAATGTTTGCGGCAGATGCCCCATTAGCATGCAAACATCCAAGGGCCTTTTGTTGCCCTCCCTGCCCCCAGCACTCCCCCAGGTGTTAGCTGGCATGAAAATCCCAATTGTCCTGGTTTCTCCCAGAAGGAATACTGTAAACATTCAGGAAAAGCAGTAGAGCGTGAACCCTTTCATGGTGGTTATTACTGCCTCTCTATTAGATATTAAATACAGATTAAGATCACGCAATTATTCTGGGGCTTGTTACTTTAAAATGTTTGCTTCTAATAACACCACGATTCTGTTGAAGATTTACCATTTCCTTCTCCTCCAACAGACTGCCAGCACAGTAAAAACAGAGGTAGGTTTACACAATCAAATTATCTTGCCAGAGAAAAAGGACTGTAACAAATTTATTTCCCTCCTTTTCCTTCTAAAAGCTGAGGTCAGGTAGCTGATAGGGGCACTAAGAGATATGTTGCATAAAGCCTTCTGCCTAAAAAGTAAAATCCGTTTCAAGTCACTGTAAGGAGGAACAAAATACTCCATTTTTCCAAAGTGCTTTCAGCTCCCCAGATGCCAGAATCCGTCACTGAGAACCCTCAGCTACATTAAAACTATGCTATGCTACAACTGTGCTATGTTACAACTGCCATAAGCAAATTTTTTCCTTTAGCAACCTGTCTAAATGAACTTTTTTATCCAGCCTAGTGTCAAGTATGAAAGCAGCCAAACTGCCTGGGAAGCTTTTCATCCCATTTCAAAGAGACAAGACCAAAATCTCATTTCATAGAATCTTTCCTCCCGCCCCCCCAAATTAGGGAGACCACAGCTAAATTTGTTATTGAGAAATCTCCCATTTCTATTTCGTTGACATTTCTTAACGTTTTTGGAAGTGGCAAATCAATCCAACATGGATAACCAAAAGAAAGTAGCACTAGACCAGGGGGTTTTGGCTCAGGACTAAGTTTCCGGAGCTGGCTATGCACTGCCCTCTCCAACCAGAACACCAGGGAGCATGAAGGCAGCAGTGTGCTAACCCTCAGAGAAATTAGCACTATTATCAAATGGGTTTCTTATTTGCTGACTTTAAGGTTGTGATTAACCATAAATTATGGGGAATTTCTCCTCAGGTGAAGGCTGCGAACTCTTTGCCAATATGTCAGAAATGTGAAGAGAGGCACCAGAAAATTTCACCACTTAGGTAGTACCACTGAAGTCTCCACAGTTTAAATCCAGGGGGAAAAAAATGTCACAGAAGGCCAAGTCATCAGTTGACAGAATTGATATGCATATCAATATATATATAAATATGCATATAAATATATCATAAATATGCAATTTATTTGGCATAATTCCTACAATTTGGTAATCACACAGTAAATTATATGTGTTGGTTGAGACAACAACTTGCACCTTTACAGAAAATTCACTTCTACAGCAAGGGCCATACTGGATCTCATCTGAGGATTGCTGTGGGCTAGAGGAGTAGATCAGGGCCACAGCAGCCCAGAGGGACACTGACAGTCTGCAAAGAGCACGGACTCCTGCTTGTTTCCCTTTGCTCTTTGTTGTTTCACATAGAGTAGATTCCCCAAAATCTCACTACAACCTTTTTTTTTGTTTTTATCTAGTACAACAATTCCAGTGCAGATCTGGAGAAAATAATTACTGGTGTGGACCTGACCAACGTCAAACACTTCAACAGTCTCTTTTTACTGTATTTTTACTTTGTATTGGTCAAGATCTATTATTTTTCCTCTGAAATATTCCCATTACTCAAGAGGTTTTAAAATATGCCAAGTGTCATATTCTGAACTGTTTTGGTTCAAGTAATACGAAGATACAGCACTAAATAAGTAAATTACTCAACTGCATTAGTAATGGCATAAAATTTGGACTTAATTTGTTTTCAACTCCAGAATCCCCAGATCTCCTTACAGCTTCTTACCTCACCTCACAAACTAGTAGTCATGCACATTCCCAAGCCCACTTTTATGTCCCAACACCTAAAAACAGGCACAAATCCATG
Source organism: Climacteris rufus (assembly GCA_013398175.1). Taxonomy (NCBI): domain Eukaryota; kingdom Metazoa; phylum Chordata; class Aves; order Passeriformes; family Climacteridae; genus Climacteris; species Climacteris rufus. Next base: position 102,237 of record VZRZ01002853.1, read on the forward strand.
TCTCCACTGGTACTTACAGCTCAGCAACCTCCTGCTCCTCCTCCCAAGCCTCTTTATGTGTCAGCTGGCTGCTTCCTGTGCTCTTGCACGTCCAGATCCGCTCGCTGTATCGCTCTAAACGTGCTTCATACTCTCTGTACAAGTGGCAGCTCAGGAAAACAGGATTTATGCAGTGGAGAGCACAATCACAGTAGCACAAAACAGTCAAATTTAATTAAACTCTTATGACTGGAGTGTACAAAGGCTGAGGAGAGTCTCAGTATAGACCCTGCGTCTATCGCAAAGATGCTGCGCTAAATCAAATGTGCTGGTGCTTTCCGAGGCCGAAATGCCTGACCTGCTCATCCTGGCATAGAAAGCGCCACACCACCAATAGCTCAGCTACACTGCACAAGGGAAACACAGATGGCTGAAGGTTTCACAGCATTACTAACTTACTTTTCAGCTTTTCCGGTCTGATACATTGGAAAACAGCACAAACAATGTCACAGGCACGTGCAGGAGGCACAGCATGGATTGCTGCTAAATGCCTGACAATAACTGTTGAGGCACTGCTACTACTAAATGCCTTAAGGTGGTGTTACAAAGGTCAGATGCAAATTACCAGGCTGCCCATTATCTCCAATCTTTTGCAGAAAAAAAGCCAAACCATTTGAAACTGAAACCCCTAGAAAGGCCATTTTTCCTTTGGTTACCAACATGAGCAGCCTTTTGCATTCCAATATGAGGATCTCTCTTGACAACTACATCACCTGCTTCATAGAATCCCATAATGGTTTGTGTCAGAAGGGACCTTAAAGTCCATCTCGTTCCACTCCCTTGTCAGGGGCAGGGACTAGACCAGGCTGCTCCAAGTCCTGTCCAACCTGGCCTTGAACACCTCCACAGCTTCTCTAGACAACCTGTCTAGGGTTGCCCAGGGTCCTGAGCCCCCTGCCCAGGGGCTCACCACCCTCACGGCAAAGAACTTCTTCCTAATATCTAATCCAAACCTACTCCTTTTAATATGAATCCATTCCCACTCGTTCTGTCATTCCATGCTCTTGTAAAAAGTCCCTCTCTGTCTTTCTTGTTGGCTCCCTTCAAGTACTGACACTCCTGTGTCACAACCTGCCTCGAGATTATGTTATTCTAGGTGGAATCACTTGGTTAATGGGTGCCCGTACACCCGGGGGTCCAGAGTGCATTAGGAATCACAGCACTAGCCACTCTGCAGTAAGCATCTGTGGCTGGTCTCCCTGCTCCACCTGAGCAGTAATTAATGATCAGAGTAAACAAAGAGCAGCTACTTCATACTCACTATGGACAGAAGATGCTCAGGCACAATTATCAGGGTGGTGTAAATCCACACCAATTGCACTGTGATCAACCCGCCATACGCTTTGAATGAGAAGTTAGGAGAAATTCTAAGAGAAGCAAGCAAAGCACCCTTAGCTCCTCCTGCACATGCTCTCCACTGGCAAAGCCAGCACAGAGGATAAGCACAGCCACAGCTCAGCCCACTGCAGCACCAGCACGGATTCCCAGAGTCTTATGCAAACAGCAGATAGCTCCACACTCCTGCACAGGCAGAGCTATCAGCAAAGCACTTGGTGTGTCTCACAGATGTTCTGTCTTTCAAAAACACGTTAGTTCGACAAACCTATTTCTTTCCTTTTTTAAGATTCCTATTAGGAGTTACAATTCCAATACAGCAAATTTCCTTGGATGTTTTCTCACAGCTCTAAGGTAAGACACAACGAGGTACAGCAGCTTGCATCATGGGTGCCGATGTACAGGTAACTCGCAGCTACAGCAAGTGGTACTATACAAGAATATTAGCCAGGCACAGAGCCACTACTCCCTCTTCCTGGAGCACACTGTAAAATCAAGCAGAAATCCCATGATTTCCCAGCTTGTCGTGCTTGTGGAGTCTCCTGCTCCTCAGCAGAAGAACAGACCTCATAAGTCATCACCCCACTATGATTCGAGCCTTTTGGCCCATTCTTACCCCTCCTTGCGGTTTAAAAGATGCTCAATTTTCCATAGAAACAAGAGGTGCTGGGACAGGAGGTGTGATCACTGTGGTAGAGTAGAGGCTAGGAAAACCCACAGCTTGCAGGGAGCTAATCTGCAAAGCCCCACTGACCAGCCCAGGAGGTCACTGTGATGCATGTTTGTAGTGATGTTGAGCTAGGAGGGAAAAAAATATAAAAAATAAAATCAAACAAGAAAACAAGAATCCTCCTTGAATTTACAGCACCTTGACACTGGCACAGGTTGCCCAGAGAAGCTGTGGCTGCCCCATCCCTGGAAGTTTTCAAGGCCAGGATGGATGGGGCTTGGAGCAACCTGGTCTAGTGAAAGGTGTCCCAGCTCATGGCAGGGGGTGAAATGAGATGGGCTTTAAGGTCCCTTCCAACCCAAACCATTCTGAGATTCTATGATTCAATTAATCACTTTTATAATAAGTTGCAACCATAATAAAACACATTCCTGTGTCTTTCCCACGAAGAGCAGCATTAAAACCAAATTCAATCCTCACAGCAGACAAAAGCTTAAACGTAGGAGCAGCAGTCATTTCCAGCTTCATCCAGCAATCCCTCTGCATTCTCCCCTCGGTTTCATCTGGGCATCTGTGGACACCACCTACACGTGCAGGACTCACAGCTGCCACAGCACAATTACTGAAGGAAAGACACACTTCTTAAGGGTTCAGGGCATGGCTTTAAAAAACTTTCAGTAGTCTAACTCCAATCAAATACACAGCTGGAAAATAAAATTAAGGTCTACTTCCCTTCTACATTTATCAATTTCTGCTCTCTAGACCTGTGAAGAGATTCCTTCCATTAGGACAGCAAATAAATGCTGATCTCCAGTTGAAACATAACTGAATGACACATTTTTTTCCCTAACATCATTTCCCATATCAGTTGGGAGATACAAGCGAATTTTCCCTATGAATGTTCCCCTCCTTATGAAAACGGGCTTAACTTCACCATATCAGGACTCACATTTCCCAGACCAGCCTGGCATTTCAAAGTGACAGATATGGCAATTCCCTGTTCAGTTCAGATCTGCCTCTTCCATGCAATTTAATTCCACCTCCAGCTGGTCAGCTCATCTAACACTGACCCCGGACACATGCCTTACCCAGGGCTTCCAACTAGTCCCACAGTGCCCACCCTGCCTTTGTGCTCTGCCAGGACCTCCAGACCAGGTCCTGCTCTGAATTCCTGGGGCCAGCACAAAGCCAAAACGTAGGAGGATGTTTTTGCAAAGTTTACTATAGCTCCAACTTTCCACTACACAAACACTGTCTACCCTCTCCACTTGGACTGGAAAAAAACCCAAGAAATTTCAGATTGTTCAGCAGGTCTGATCCAGGACTACAAGTCATCATGCCTTTGGTACGCCATAACCAACCCATCTCTCCACACAGTTGGAGCTACCATTGCCAAAAATTCCCAACACAGGAATAAACTCTGGACACCAGCTACTTGTGAATATACCCCAAAAAGCCACGAATAACATGTATGTTAAAATAAACAGCTGATTACCCACTGTGTAGCAGTTAATACATCGCATCTGTATACATCCCATTGCAGCTCACTTAATGCTGAAAGGCAAAAAATTAAAGTACAAAAAAAATTACGGTAAAAACAAGGAACCCTTTGAAAGCAAAACGTTTAAAAGTAACCAAGCTAACTGCACAAGACAACTGCTGAGGGGATATTCCTTGGTTAGTAATTTCTGGGAGAGCACTAGTATCAACTCCAAAATAGTTTTACTGTCTCTGAATTGTTTGCGCTTGTGTTGGCCAGGAAGGCAAACTTCCTAGGAATGTGGGTACATTTATAAGGCACTACTCCCTGGATGTGTGGCAAAGTTCTCCTGCAACTGCAGGAGGCAACACAACGCTGCCTTGGCGCTGCCACCTTCCAGGCAAGAGTTTGTCTGGCTGGTATCACATGTGAGGATGTGAGTGACAGCCTTTAACCTGCCAAACCCAGTCCAATCCCTCTTGTTCCCAGCGCTGAGACCATACAGAAGTATTAACTAAAGAGAGACAGCAGGCTTTTATCTGGAGAGGAGGTAGTACAGCTTCCCAAAATCATGGGCTGGAAGCTGAGAGAAAGCTTTGGCTTGAACAGACCAGCTCTGAACCCAGCATCTCTCCTGATCTGGCAGCAGTTTTCCAAACCATGCTGCAGCAGTCCCACATGCCCATAACTGAGCTGACCTGCTCACCAGGGCACACACTGGGTATTTTGGAGATTGCAAATGCTCAGCATCAGCTGCACTGGTGACAGGACGGTACATGTGTGAACCATTTTCCTGACACCTCAGGTAGCTTGGAGCAGATCCCACTGAGCTCCTGCATGGATGAGTCTATCTCTGGCTGCCCAGCAATCCCACATCCCCACACCCACACAACTAGCAAGACCTGAAGCTTTGCCAGGATGTAAAGGGCTACACAGCAGGGCTTCTCTTAAAAGGGTTTTGCAGGATTTGGCAGCCAAAGGAAGACACATAAAGCTACAAAAGAGGAACAGACCCAAATAAACACCTGAGCACTGCTGTCCAGCTTATTCCACTCCCACTGCTGCCAGACAGTTCCATAACGCATGCCTATGGAGCAGATGTCTCTCCTCATGCACACCACCACAGTCTCCATTTTTTGTGCAACCCAATCTACTGTAAATCGTAACAACAAAAAAAAAAGCCTTAAAAACTTTGGATGTCTTTCAAATGCCTCACTTGTAGCTGTGCAGTACAAGAACCTGCACAGTCTTTAGGGAAAGGGCTGATAAATAGTTTTCCAAGACAGAAAAAATTCAGAACATTCTGCCAGGTCTTGGCATAAATTACACTGGGTGAAGATTCAGGTACCTCCCGACACACTCTCAGTAGGCCCTTCCCATCTTCCAGAGCCATTTCTCCTCAGCAGTGCCTAGGATAAATAGAAATGACCAAAAAAAACCTCCAAGTCTTCTTTAGGTAACATCTCACTCCGACTAACTGGCTCATTTGCAATTTTCTGTTCCACTTTTGGCCTAGCATATATTATACACAGTCAACAAGGCAAGACAGAAACCCAACATTGCTTGGTTTCTCTTTTTAGCTTCATGACGTCTGTCTGCCATGATGAACTTTCTAGAACATGCTAGGCTGCCTCCCACAGCACCCATAAAGTACTTTCTCCGAGAGAAGAGCATCTCTCAAGAACCTCAGTGCTTGCCTTGTTTTCCTCTTTCCTTCTGATCCTACAGCTAACACTCTCCCCTCTCAGTACAAGAAACTATCTTTTTCCTTCATTTTAATACCACCCATGCATTTGCAGAAACGTTTTCCACCTACTCACAGGTCCACAAAAGCCACCCAACAAACTGGTGCCCTCACAAGAGCCCCCAAACTCCCCTGTGTTGTTCCTACAAGGCAGATGAACCTTAAAGCCGTATCTTCTTTCACAAAAGTAGTATTTAGGCTTAAACTCCTGTCTTTTTCATCACTGATCACTCCTCTGAGGGAAAGAGAAAGAATTGCCTGGTCAGGTGGATGACTGAGCTACTTTCAGTTTGCACACACCAAAAGAGCAGGGTGGTGTCACAGACTGAATGTTTTAATCTGAAATACAGTTAAAAAGCAAGTCTCCAACACTCCACCTGATCTTGTTTTATTGGGCTGAGTGCATTAACAGCGCCTATCTGCACTCAGAGATGCATTTCCTCTTCAAAATCTACCTAATCCTTCCTAGGGGCTTTCTCTCCCTGTTCCACTCACTGCAGTAACAAGACACTCTCCAACACAGGAGCTGCGGAAGTTCTAGAGTCCCTTTGTCTTCCTCCTTCCTACATTCATGCATTCCCTCTCACAGCCCTCAGATCCTCAGATCCTGATCATTATAACACAAACACCAAACCCAGCCTTCTGAAGCAGCGAGTCTGCAGATTACAGCGCCGAGCTCCTGCCCCTCCAGCCCTGCTGGGGACCCGGACAGTGGATCCGTAGCCGCACAGCTCTGTGACAGTCACCTGCCTGGCCCACCGCCACTTCCTGCGCTTAAGGGCTGTCACACGGGAAAAAAAAGTTTTTCATGCAAAAGCAGGCCAGGAAGAGACACGCTCAGAGTGAAAGCCTGGGATGTACACAGGGAGAGCTCCGGCCGCTGTTCAATTCTGTAGAAATCAAGGACTGTGGAAGTCTTCGGTGGCAGTGTCCTCCTCACCCGCGGGATCCCAATGTCCGCACCCCCTCCACGAGTGCGTGAATAACGCTCACAGACGGCTCTAATGGTTCCCGGTCCCCCTTAGGTCCGCTTCCTGCCCGCTCCAGCTCCGCGGAGCTGCTGTCCCGCTTCCCCCGTCCGCCTGAAACCAGCTGCGGGACTCCTCAGGGAACAACGACCCCGTCGAGCTCAGGGCAGCTCCCGCTGCACTCTCCTTACGGCCCCGCTCCCCTTACAGCCCGCCACCGCTTTGTTCGGCCCTGCCGCCCCGGGACCCGCCCCGGCCCCCCCGCACCCCCGGTGCGGACGGATACTCGCGGGTGCGGAAGGCCTCCTGCGTGTGGGGGATGACGAACCGCTCGCCCGGCTCTCCCGGCGGCAGCGGCTTAGCCAGCGGGAAGGGCTTACGGCCGAGCAGCGGCGCCATGGTGCGACCCGACGGGGCCCGGGCGGGACGGTTGAAAAATGGCGGGAGATTCCGCTCCCCCTCACGGCGGACGGCAGGACCGGCCCCGCGCGCACTCCTCTGCCCTAGCGCCCCGCCCCGCAGCGCCCGCCCCCTTCGCCGCGGTGCCGACAGCCTATTGGCTGGCCGCCCGTTCCCCCGGCTGCGGATTGGCCGTGCTGGCCGTCGATCGCGCCGCCTCGGCCTACCCCGCCGGCGCGGCGGGGTGAGAGGTCGCGTTATGTAAGTGGCGGCACAGCGCGCGGCTCCATTTTGTGGCCCCCGTTATCCGCCCTCCCCTCTTGCCGTACGACGACCAATCACAGCGCGCTCCCGCCCCCCTCGCCTAGCAACCACCAATCGAAGTGGGTCCCGGCCACCGCCCCTCCTCGCGCCCATCCGGGTACCGCGGCGGGGCCGCGCGCCGGGCTTTGTCCTCCGCGGCCGGCGCGGGGCATTGTGGGGGTTTTTGTGGTGGCTGTAGCCGCCCTCTTAGGGAGACTCAGGTCGGGCCCACCGGCGCCGTCCCTCAGAGCCCCTTCGGCGTCCTCTCAGCGTCCCCTCGGCGTCGGGTCCCTCCGCTGGGCGAGGAAGCGGAGCGGCAGCTCCGGCGGGCCGGCCTCCGGGTCGGGTGAGGAGGAGGTGGGAGCTGCGGGCTGGGGGTTCCGGGCGCAGCTGGACGGGAGACCCCGGTACCCTGGGGGTACTGCTCCTGGGAATGGAGGAGAAACAAAAATTCGAGAGCTGTGGATTGGGTTTTGTGTGTTTATGGTTTTATTTTTTTTGTTTATAGGAGTGGTGTCTGGGGAGTTTTTGTGGCATGAACGTTTACCGGGGATTGGAGAGGCAGTAGCTGGAGCACTGCCTGCCTAAAGCAGTCAAAACAGAAGCTGTGACCTCAAACCTCTATCAGTCATTGGGAAAGCAGGTTTATGTTCAATGTGCAAATATATTCCAGGGATCCTGGGTCTGTGCTGTTGGTGGCACTGAGGACTACGTTTGCTTTGTACAGCTCTGCTGTGGCTGCTTCAGAGTGAGAACCAGCAGCCCCTGGCAAACTGCTTAGAATCACAGAATCACAGAATGGTTCGGGTTGGAAGGGACCTTAAAGTTCATCTTGTTCCAACACCCTGCCGTGGGCGGGGACACCTTCCACCGAATCAGGTTGCTTCAAGACCTGTCCAACCTGGCCCCCAGGGATGGGGCAGCCACAGCTTCTTTGGGCAACCTGTGCCAGGGCCTCACCGCCCTCATAGGGAAGAATTTCTTCCCAATATCCTATCTAACCATGCCCTGTGTCAGGCAGACGGATACTCAGATTACCCCCTTGCACAGGGAGGGCTGCTTACCGTGGGTGGTTTGGCACAAGGGGATGTATGTCCTGGGACCAGTTCTGCTCTGGAGCGACAGAATTAATGGTGACTTTGGTTTCCCTAGCAGACAGGAGAGTAACTGGATCTCACACAATATTCTCCAGATTGTAGATGTTGTAAATGTGATAACCAGGTTATTATAATGTAATTACCAGATTATTGTTGTGTCTTTACCAGATTGCTTTATGGGAGTCAGGATCCCATAATTTCTGATGGTGAATTAGTAAAAGCATTTAACTTCCCTGGATGCACACTCATTTGAGGTGTTGTGTAATTGGTGGTGTGGAAGAGGTTTGTGCTGTGAGTATCTGTAAAACACAACAGTTACATAATGGAGCATAGAGCACAGTGTCTGCTGGAATCAGGAATCCACTGTATTTTCCTTAGCATTGTAAACAGGCAGGAAAGAGTGCTAATGCTGTAACAGAAGTGTTTACTCTTATTGTGTTATTGTTATTATTTTCCTGCAATGGAACAAGTTCCCAGTGAAGTTATGGCTGCCTCATCCCTGGAAGTGTCCAAGGCTAGTCTGGTCAGGACTTGGAGCAACCTGATCTAGTGAAAGGTGCCCCTGCCCATGATGGGGCAGGAACAAGTTGACCTTCGAGAACCCTTCCAACCCAAACCATCCCAGGATTCTGTGATTCTGTTTACTACCAGAACAGATATTTAATATCACTTCAGTGAGTGAAAGAATGGTTGTTGAGGATTCCCCTTACTACTGTAAGGTGCTGTAGTAGCTACTTTAAAGCACAGACAGCTCATAGCCAGTGAAACAGGTTCTTGTGTTTCATGTAGAGCTTGGCTTCATTCCATGTTATTTTGTCAGAACTTAGAGCACCTGAGCTGAAATTCTCCATTGTGTATGTCTGCCTCTCTGGGCTGCAGGGCATAGTGGGGAAGAGAGGGGAAAACTGTCGTGAACCAAGGAAGCATTTGAGGAGCAGGTACAGACCTGGGGGGCAGTGTAATTTGGGAAGCAGATGCTTAGCTGAAGGGTGGTGTTGAGTGAACACAGCCCCTCTGTGCCTCCAGCACTGTGGGGACACATCAGGGGTCTGACCGTGGGGAGTGGCAGCATGCAGGGAGGGGGGCAGCAGGCATGAGGCTAGTCCTTGGGCAGGGGGCAGCCTCCATCCTCCAGGGAGTCAGAGGCAGGGCAGGGAATTGAGGGAGGCAGGACCACAGAGAGGGATGGGAAGGTGGGCTGCCTGTGCCCCCATGTCCATCATGGAACTGTGTGCCTGTTCCTCCATGGCAAACCATTGCACTCCGAGACATGGCAACCCTCTGGTGTTGGTGCAGGACTGGTGAAGGTCTGGTGTCCCTCAGTTGTTTTTCAGGCTGGGAAATCGTGTATAGTTCTGGCACAGTTTAAACACACACTGACCAGAGAGTTCATTGACCCTGCAGCTGCTGCTGAGGGACCCAAAGGTTGGGTTTCTCTTCATGGGTGCTACCTGCTGTCACAGTGGCTTCTCAGTCTCAAGACTTCTGAGTTACTCCAGGATGGTTTCTTAAGGCAGTTGCACACTGTCTCCCAGTGCCCAGGAGATGGCAGTCCTGCATTTGAACAGTGTGTACGGCTGCTCTCCAGACACACCCGAGATTGCTTGAAGAGAAAAATCTCAACTCCTGGGCTGCCTGTTTCGCTCTGCTGGGGAGGGAAGTGGTCACATTTGCAGAGTCTGGAGGTCTTTCCTGTTCTGGGAGATACCAAAGCTGGGGTGGTGAGCTGTGTGGACAGCCTGTGCTCAGCAGGCAGGTGTTCGTGGTTGCGTATTGATGGTGCAAACCCCAGCAATGGGTCAGTGTCACTGTCAAGGAGTTATCACCACAGAGGACCTGGAGATGCGAGGTCCATGCAGCTTCAGCTCCTCCAGGTCTGAAGCCTTTAACCACAGCCAGATGAAAGCATCCTTGTGAGGATGGAGCCCACTGTCATGTAGTCTTATCACTGGCTGCATCTTCCCAGTCATGGCTGGTACCTTCAGCATTTCACCAGGGAGAGCATGATGGAAATCATCATTGGACTCCCTGCCCTCCGCTTACAGCCCTCGGCTGCTGTTACCCTTTCCCTCAGTCCCCATTCTCCTTGGCCTTCACCAGCCTTCCCAAGTTACCGTTGTCCTGTGTAGGGCTCTCTGGCCTCTTCCCAGCTCAGGGGCTGTGCCCTCTCTGAGTCTCCCATCCCACACTCATTTGCTTTTGGTCGCTTGGAGGTGATGTTCTCAGTGGGGAATTTTTCTGCTTGAAGAAGGAGCAGTGGAGCTGAGGAAGGTACACAGCTCCTGGAAAGGTGCTTGGAGCCATCCGCAATGCTCAGCCCTTCACAGAGGTCACTGGAGATAATCAGCAACAACTTAGGATCTAAGTCCGGGTTACTGCAAATTTGGCTTTGCCATTACAGGGCAGGAGGCACTTAAAATTGACTTTCACTCTTGGGATGATGGCAAAGGATCTGTTTGCTAAGCAAAACATGTCCAACCCATCAGGGAAATCCATCGTTAAACCCATCTCAGTTCTCTCTCCACGAGGCATAAACAACAAATATCAGTCAGTGTCACCTCCTTGAGTACAAGCTGATGTGCCTCAGCTTCCAGGTGCCTGTCCTGGGTTGCACCTTCAGAATTCTTCCCTTTACTGTTCTCCTCAGAAAGTTCCCCTAGGGAAGTGGTGCTGCACAGAACACCTGCAGAGAGGCTTCAGGTCGTAGATGTACTTCAGCAGAGTTTCTAAATCTGGAGACGGCTGGACCCAAAGAGAGCCAGCAAAAAAGATACCTGGGGTGAGAAACAAGCTAGGGAAAGGTCTGACCTTAAAAGCAAGAAAGCAAATTTTTCGGGATTATTTTTAGAGTAAAAACAGAGCTCCATAGTGGAAAGTGCTGTCAAAATGCTCTGTTCAGCACTTCAGAAACTGGTGGTTGTAGCCATGCTGTAGAGCCATAAAATCCTTTGAGGAATGAAGCTGCTTCATCTCTTTTCTCTTTAAAAATCACATAAGCAATTCTGAAAATGCCCTTCTTGAAATTCTGTTCCTTAGTATATACTTTGTGATCTTTAAACTCTGCAAATGTTCATGGCTGTATAATGCCGAAGTTGTCAGTTATTTCTTGATCACTGGAACTTAAGGATGGAAAACTGTGTTGTTCTTCAAACGTTTGCAATCTTAAGGACTTCTTTTCAAATGTTTGTTTGTGAATAAAGAAAACCTGTGCGTTTACATCACAGCTGCCAGATGCCATCTCAGTATGAATGGAGAGAGAAATCCATGTACAAGCACAAACCTGAGACCTTCCTCAGACTGGATGATGTAGAAAAACGCTTTCATCATGAAATATTTGCATTTGTTGGAGAATTAATTTATCTCGTGATTCTTTTGCAAACTACAGACGAGAAGGTGGCCTGTTCTCCTGGCTGGCCAGTCCTTCCTTTGATGCCTGGCTCTGGCTGAAGGCTGGTTAAGAAGCACTGACTCTTAAAAGAGCTGTTTTAAAGTTGGAAGGTGTACGTGGAGGAAATAGAAGCGTTTGGATTCACTTGTGTCCCAGTTTATGGACAAGTGTAGGAGAAAATGCTCTGGAATGAACGTTCCGCCCCAGGAAAAAAAGGAGTTTTGGCACCCTCTACCCACCGCACAAAAGGAATTGCTTGGATTGAAAGTGAAAAAAATGTTTATTTAACAAATAAAGTGCCTGCAGGACATGGAGTAAAAAGGGATATTGAACCTCCTCGCTGTGGAGAAAGCTGCTGGATTTTAGAGGTCCTTCTTTCTCTGGCTTAGCTTCTCCCAAAAGTCCAGGGCCGGGTGCAGGCCCTGGCAGGGTCCCCATTGGCTATCTCCCCTGGAGATAGTCTGATTTTGGACAAAAAAGCAAGCTGAACAGTCCAAGAAGAAACAGCAGAAGTTGCCGAGGACTGCTATTGCAGTCTAGGGAAAAAAGTTGCCTTTCCTTTTTTTCCCTAGCTAACACACAAGCCAATAACTAGGAACAGGAATGTTGACCCCCTTCTTGTTGCTCAGCATAGCAAGGAGTGAGGGTTTGAACACAAACCGCAGCAGAGTTCTCTTGGCTCCCACCCCTTGCCCCTGGACCCAGCTTAAAGTTACAGAACGCATTCCTGGGCATAAGCAGATGGTAGGGAAATACATACCATAAAATCTTCTCAAGACAACTTGAAATAACCTTCCACTCCTTTTAAACCGTGGTGGAACTAAGGGGATTTATCTGAGAAAATGAGTTGAATACAGGGAGGGGATGAAGCTGTGTCCCTGGGGATGTTCTCAGATTTTCCATCTTTGGAGACAAAAGCAGCTTTGCAAGTGTGGTATATGCATGTTTGGATAGTGAGACTAGGGAGCTGGCAGATGGTGGGAGAGGTGACATGTGGGTCTGTCCAGGCTGGCTATGCCTCTGGACTGACTCGTGCCCTGGTTTGCCTGGCTTGAGGGCACCTGAGGAGATGGCTGCATTTATGATGTTCCCAGCAGCTTCCAAACAAACTTGGTGGTGTTTGACCTGGTGGTTTACAAAGCCCTTCTCTGGGCCATGGACTCTCTCTGTAGTGACACAGGAGGGAGTCAATGTGCCCAATCCCTGGGCACAGCATCCTGCTGATCTGTCGGCTGTTCTTGGGATCTGTGCTTGGAAACTGTTTCCTCTTGTGTTCCTACACCTTAAGCAATTCTCAGTCAGTTTGCCATCCTTCCCATGGCAATCCAGACCTCCCAGTTACCCCGTACTGCTCCTCTGAGCTGGTGAACTAACAGAAGCCAACCCTGCCCCAAGTGCTCCAAGGTCAGTTTGATCCTAAATGTGATTTTGGCCGTGTGGGTCATAACGTGCCTCTCCCCCCACCCCAGGTAGCTGCCAGGATCCAAAATCAGAGATTGCCTTCACCCCAGTGCCTACTGGACCACGCAATGCCAGACCCAGCACCAGCTGCCTGGGCATTGTACTGACAACAGCCTCCATAAATAACACAGGACATGGGAGCAGGGCACAGCTGTGACTGGGTGGCCAAGGCTGCCACCCTCCTGTCCCCACCAATGCTCCCCAGAGGGGAGCTCCTGTAGGGCTTTGCATTTGGAGCAGCAGCCTATTGCCTTGTGTCTTTCAGAGTAAAAGGAGAGAGCTGATTAATCCTGGAGCTGGAAGAGCCACAGAGAGGGGACTTTGGCAAGGATTTAGTTAGCAGTGGCCCAGATACACCAAACCATCTCTTGCATAAAGCCATATCCCATTACTGCTCCTCTGTGCAGCATAGCTTATGCTACTTAATCCTATTAGAAGCCCAACACTGCTTTGATATATTCCAAGGAGACTGATAAAATTTCTGTCGCTGTTTTCCCTGACTGATTTCAGTCAATCACCTCCAATGGAACTGGCTGCCTGCCTGGTGCTGAGGTGACATTGTGTCCCTGCCAGGCAGACAGGCTCCTGGTGGGGTGGGCAGAGCAGGACCTGAGGCACTCTCAGGGATGGGAAAACAACAGGCTTCCAGGAAGTGTCACCAAACATCACTGACCCTCTCCCAGTGTGGTGGCAAGCACTGCCCAGCTCCTGGCTCATAGCACACGCAACAGGTGCAGATTCCACAGGGACACCTGCAGATGCTCTTTCTCATTGCTACTGGTGATGATATCCCCAGGTGTGTCTAAGTCAGCTCTCCTGGCTTCAGTTTGGAGTTAATCCAAATGGAGTCTTGTTCTTTTCCTACATCAGTTGGAAACATTGGTTGAACTGGACCAAAAGGCTCTGACTTTACTCCATACCTGTGAGCCTGAAGCATGTTTTTTGGGCTGATGGTCTTGCTCAGGTGGTACATGACCATTCCAGATGCAAATATACATACTTACATATTTTCGGTCACAGTTTCACTATCAGAGCCAGTAATGCCATTCCGGTTTAGCACATTTTGGTAGCTCCTGAACCAAGGGCTTGGGACTGGCACTGCAGCACAGGCAGCTGCATCAAGAATGTGCAACAGCCAAACACTGCTCAACAGCTCAACCCCAATCCTTCCAAATTCCTGGTAGGAAACACCTGCTCACCATGGCACATCTTGAAGGAGCAATCCTGCCTTGGGTCAATCACAACCATGGGGCATTCTGCATGTGCTGGGAGCTCCTTGGTACCCACAGGGGCAAGAAGTAGGGAGCTGTGGGCACCTCTGAGCCTAGAGGTGCACTTTGCATCTGACTAGAGCACCTTTCCTTTGGTACCCAAGGATCCCTTTGGGAAAGGCACCTCTCCCCTCTTTTTGTGGTCCCCTACGTGGTAAAAAATTGCTCTGGCCTAAAACCAGCAATTTCTTAGGCTGGGGAACGGACAGGGAAGCTCCTTAATGTGCACTGTGTTTCCCGCACTGGGGAATTGAGATGACCCAGAGACACCTATTCAAGGGCCCAGTCTCACAGCTCTCCCTATAGCACTCAGTGCTCGCCAGGGGTAGACAATGTCATGCTGTTGTTCCATGAGTTTTCCCATTTTGGGTAGGCGTGGTAACTGCAGCTGAGGGACATGGTGCCTCCTCCTGGCATGGTCTCTGTGTTGCTACTGAGGAATTGCTTCAGGTTCCCCAGGAACCAGGCCACCCATCACTTCTCACCACTGCAGGGCCACGGAGCTGGACCACAACATTGCTGAATTCCTCCTGAGGAAAGTCTGGAGGACCTGCAGTCTGTCCCCTGTGGTGTGGGAAACTGGAGAGGGTCTGAGCCCTGCCAAGCCTGCAGCCATAGCTAAATTATTAGGACAGGGCAGGAAGAAAAGTGGCTTTTCTGCCTAACACCTGGGAAGGTATTTCATGAGACATGTAGCCTTGACTTAAAAATATTTCCAACATATGGGCAGAGGGAAGACGATGCTGTAGTCGAGTGTTGTAGTGCTGCAAAGCAAATGCTGTTCTGCTGAGCTGGTGAGTCCTGGCATCCGTGTTGCTGTGGGGCTGCATTCACCAGGAGTGCATATGAAAACCCACTGGCTTGAAAGTAAAGGGGTGTTGGAAGTGTCTCTTTGGAGGATGGCTCCGGGATGATGGCAGGACATCTGTATCATCTTACTATTTCCATCCTTGGGTTTGGAATACTAAGGTGTCGTGGTTTGAGCTGGCTAAATGCCAGGTCCCCATGAAAAGCCTCTCACCCCACCCTGCAGCTGGGCAGAGGAGAGGAAACCTACGGAATTTGAGATCAGTACTCTGAGAGAAAAAGACTAATTTAGGCTACTATCCAGGCAAATCAGGTTCAAACTTAAAGAGATTAAATGAATTTATTGCTTACAAAATCAGAAAAGTATACTGAGAAATAAAATAAGACCTTAAAACACCTCCCCTCTCGCCCCCTCAGTCCCTCCTTCCTTCCCCCTAATGGTGCAGAGAGACAGGGGGTGAGGGTTTCTTTGGTCAGTTCATTCCTTCAGATGTTTTCCTTCTGCTGCAACTGCTTAGAGTGGGGGGACAGTATCTTGTAGCCTCTGTGGTATTAATTCCTTTCTACATGTGTCCTTCCATCAGATAACACATGTTATCCGATACACTGGGTCACTGCCAAGGAATAGTCCTTCCAGAGACAGGCCTGATCCTGAGGATGAAGCTCTTTTATCAATAATGACTCCCACCAGATACAGAGAGCAGGAGCTTCTTTATCTATTAACCCACACAGAACACCATCCCCTAGGAATCCACGCCTCCTGCTCCAGCATGGCCACCTTCCCCACGGCTGGGGTGGATCTCTGTGTCTCCACTGAGGGGTGCAGGGGAATGCCACACCAATGTAGTCCTTACCACAGATCACAGGCTGCGAAGGTGTCTTAGCTTCGGCGTTTGAAGCTCCCCCCTCCTCCTTCTTCCTGGCTGACCTTGATGGTGTCCATATTTGCTGCTTCTCCTACATGTTCTTACTCCTCCTCTTCATCTAGCTAAAACGACAGCTGCGCACACCTACTTGATATTGATTTCTTCTTAAATATGTTGTCACAGAGGCATTACCTCCATCTCTAATTGGCCCTCATCCATCTTCAGAGCTATCAGATATTGGCTCTGCTGGACGGCTGTGGGAGCTTCCAGCAGCTTTTCACAGGAGCCATCTTTGTGGCCCTCCCACTACCAAAAAAACAGGCCCTGGAAAACCAGCACACAAGGATTTGTCTGGAGAAGTGGGTTTTGCCACTAGTACTGCAAACTCAAATGTCCTTGTGTTTTATCCATGTGTCCCTCCAGTGACAGTGCTTTCTGTGCCAAGGGGTGACATCACAAACATGGTCAGGTGCAGGGAGAGAGCAATGATGTGCAGATGTTGAGGACACCGGAAAGGTAAGTACCAAAGCTCATCACAATGCTTACATATGGATATAAGGGAGAAAAAATGATAGATTTAGAGAACTTGGCTAACATTTTTAACTCCTGCAAAATACCCCCTTGAACCGCTCTTGTCACACTCAATCTGGTGCAGAATCTGCCTTTCTAAAACCATGTTCAGACTTGCCTCTACTCAAGCCTGTCCATGGTGTCTGTGTCTATACAATGACCGCTCCTTGAGCCTGTTTTCTCTGGGGACTTGCAGTACTTGCAGCACAGAAAGTGGTGATGGGATCAGTAACAACCTGTGAGGTGGTTCCTGATTATCCCATCCATTCTGTGGGCTGAATTGTCATGGATGCGGAGATCAGTGTGGCAGACCAGGGACTCTGCTTCCCCATCAAGGAAGATCAAGTGTTAAGTCATCACAGTGACAACATGGAGGTGCCAAGGTGCTCTTGGCTTTATAATCAGTTCATCCATGGTAATGAAGTCCCAGGTTGGAACACAGAAGGTGATGAGCAGTCATCCCTGATCCTGCTGCATTTGTCCTCAGAGCAGCTCTGGATCCCAGCTCGCCAGTGGCTGGAGGCAGCAGCTGCATTGCTACACAGGACAGCTGAGGCTCCCCGGAAGCCAGGAGTCTCACAGGGTTCTATTCCTTGCTCCACATTTTCTAAGCATCACATCCTTCCTTTTGAAGCAATTTCTGTCTCAGTGGTGAGTTTACACACTGGTCCAATGCTTTTGCATATCTATGTTCCTTTTATTGCTGTCCCAGTCAGAAATCACAGGATTTAGGAGGAAATTGGGGTGTGGTACATGGGTGATGTGATTGTATCACACGTGCTGTGTCTCACTCTGTCCTTTGGGCTCATAGGGGAGCCGAAGACATGTTTCAAAGGGAAGTGAGGAGCTGCCCAGATGCTTATGGGGAACGAGAGACCAACCATGTAGGTCCTATGGCCACAGACAGCCATGGGGAAGGTACTTGGCCTGCTGACAAGCCTGAGGTGTTTCTGTCTCAAAGTTCAGTTCCTGATCCTGTCTCCCTCTGCCACTGGGGCTGCCAGATTCTGTGCCCTGTGGATGTCAGCACTGCTCCCTGTGGCATCTCCTGACACCCATAGGTGCCTCCTCCCTCCTTACAAAGCACCACAGTCACAACCAGGAGTGGAACCTGCTGCACAAGCCTTCATCATGCTGAGACTTAAACCACAACCACATGAGACACTGCAGGACTCATGGCCACCTTGGTTTCTTAGTTTGTGAAGAGGCCAGTGGCCTCCTGGTTTGAAGGATGGATGCAACTCTGGGATTCCTGCATGGAAGCAGAAGGTCTGCACAGGCTAGAAGGAAGGCTGGGACTGTCCCAGCCTTTGCTGACTGTCTTTGCTTTATACATGGTGGGTTTTAATGGACAGTACATTTCAGAGCACCAGCTGTCCCTGGCAGACATCAGGAAGTTCATTTTCCCTGGCTCCCTCCTGTCTGCAGGCAGGTTTGGTGGCAGGAGGCAGTTTCCCAGGGCAAGTGGTTTATACTGGCTGGTTTTGCTCATCAGCGAAGGTCACCCTGGGTGCTGGCTGCTGTGGGAGGGATGCAGGACAGGGTCAGCTCCTCCTGCTCACTCCGCCCCACTCTATGGTCTATTACCTCGACAGTCTGATTTACACAAAGATGGGGATGGTCCCTGCTCCACTCTCTCCATATTACATGGGAAGGAGAAAGTAAAATCGTTATGACAGGCCTGGTTAAAAGCAAATGGAAGCAGATTGGCTGGTGTGTTATTTGATGGGAGGCAGGGACCACCCTTTCACTGCTCAAAGTTCTGGAAGAATCACAAATTCACCAGGAAATTGCCCAGCAATGTTGGAAGAACAAGTGAGCTGGACCTCCTGCAGGAGCACAGGCAGTGACAGGGCCAGAGGCAACTGACCCAGCAGTCAAAGGAAAGGTGGTCAGAGGGAGGTTCATCAGCTCTTGTGCAAAACCAAGGGCAAATATGTCGCAATAATGACACAAAAGAAGGACACAGACACCTGTTGAGAGCAAAAGAACAACTGCCGGCGGACCCTGCCCATCTTTATTATATATGTGTCTTAGAAATCATAGTGGATTGGAGGAGCAGCTTCGCCGCCCCTCAATCACACTGGTCAAAGGAAATGTCCATCAAACTTCTGTGCCCAGGAGAAAGGAATGTAAATAATTAGTTATCATTACAATAACATGGCTGTGTTTACAGAGAATGTGTGAGAGCCAGTTACAAAAGAATGAAAACATGAGAACTGCAAAACTCAGGGCAACACAAATACAAGAGGAAGGCTCTGGCTCCTGAACCTGGGATCAGCAAGGAGTAAAGTACCTTTTGGTATCTTTACTTGGAGGTGTTGAAACCATTGAACCAAAGAAGGAGGAAAGGTTCTTTCTCAATGAGATGGAAACCCAAGGCCCCGGTGAACATGGAGATAGAGTGTATCAGCTGTTACAGGAATTTCTTTTGTACATTTACCTGGATGATACGGAATCAGAGAGTCATGGAATGAATAGGTTTTAAGGTTGGAAAAACCCTCTAAGATCATCGAGTCCAGGTCTTTGCTCAGCACTGCCAAGACCACCACTAAACCACATCCCCAAGTGCCACATTCACATGTGTGTTAAATGCCTCTAGGAATGGTGACTCCACCACTGCTCTGGGTGGCCTGTACCAGGGCTTTGCCACCCTTTTGGTGAAAACAGTTTTTCCAGGACCTGTAGAATGCTGTGGGAAATAGTGTCCAAGGCTTTAGTAAGTCTAGCTAGACAACATCCATGGCCTTTTACCCATCCATGTTAGATCTTTGGGTTTGATCTTCCTGACACTTCATATTTGCTTCAGACAAACTTAATCCTAATTTATAATACTGGAAATAGGCACCAAAAGTGATACATTCATCAGTAAAATTTTATGTGTGTGCACAGCTCCATGACAGCTTAGGTATTAGTGTTTTCTTTACTTAGAGTAAATTTCTTCTGGGAAAAGAAATGCCACGTCACACCTCACAGCCAGGGGACAGACACTCCCCATCTTCCAGATGCTCCAGAGCGCAACAAGACAAAAAGTCAAGGAGGGGGAGGTAGAAATATCTGTTTAGAAACAAATGTCCATAAAACAGTGAAGAGCAGTTTGCTGATAGCACGTGGCAGCTGTTCAATGAGCCTACACCAACACGGGACATCCCTGCAGTGGTGGGAGCTGCCCGGGGCTGCCCCTGCTCCAAGTCTGTGCCCCAGCAGGCCGCGGAGGCTGTGGCTGCTGGAAGGGCCTTTATCAGCATCAGGACAGCTCCACACAGCCATGGAGACCCTCCAGCCTCACTGGGGTGGATTCTGCTCTTGGGACGTGTTGGGGGTATGCACGTGCGGGTCCACTCCAGTGGTGACTGACAGTCTCAGGTCTGGGTCTTTCAGAGCTCTCAGACCATTGGCTGCTTGGTGGTGCCCTCTTCACAGACAGGACCCCAGACTTCTCAGGCAGACATGGCTTCGTGGCCATCCCAGGGATGAAGTTCTGGCTGATGTGTGGCATTTACATGGATTTGTCATGAGAGAGAAATGCTGGGAATGGGATAAACATTCCATCCCTCCCAAGGTAGTGGTCCTAGTATCATGGCTCTGCAGAACTGAGTTATGAGAAAATATGGGTTTGAAACATCATATGAGAGGCAGACTAGATGGAGAAACTCATGATGGGACAAAGGGGAATGGCCTTCAGCTGAAGGAGGTAGATGTAGATTGGGTATTGAGAGGAAATTCTTGGCTGTTGAAGGGGTGAGGCCCTGGCACAGGTTGCCTGGAGAAGCTGTGGCTGCCCCATCCCTGGAAGTGTCCAAGGCCAAATTGGACAGGGCTTGGAGCAACCTGGGATAGTGAAGGTGTCCCTGCCCATGGCAAGGGGAGGAACAAGATAAGGTTTAAGGTCCCTTCCAACCCAAACCCTTCCATGGTTCTATGACACAAATCTCCCACTTTCTTATTCACTCATTAATTTTTCTAGAAATCAAGAAACTTTTCTAGAAACTATTTTTCTAGTAAGTGTTTCCCTCACTCTTTGCTTTATTCCAATGGCTGAGCTTCAAGGTTGTGCCAAAGAGGAACTCTAAAAGTGTCTCAGGAGAACATGGACTTTTCCACACAAGCAATACAGGTTGTTTCTCACCTCCACACTGATCTCAACTTTGATGGGGCAACCCCTTCTGTCCTGAAACCCTTGTTCTTCCAGTGGATGGGATCTGGGCAGCTGATGAGGATATTCAGTCATTTTTCAAATGTGAGGCTTGGGAAAATGTGGGAGGTTTCAGTATGTTTTTGCAACCGTAGCTCCAAGCTTGCTTGGGTGAACATTGACACTTGTCATCTCTGGTTATCCTATAGATAGAGGGGCCTCACATGGTGACAGTTGGTGGCACATGTCCACCCCCTCCAGAGGACTTGCAAGACCACACATTGCTCTCTCAGCTGAGAGAGGAAGGAGTTTTCCAGCCCCAGGTGATGCCTGGAGTGATGCCTGAGACTCAGACAGAACAAGTGCCATGTTCCAGCTGGTCCAGTCCCTTTACCTCTGCTCCTGGCCCAGACACGACAAGCTGGAGGTGGCCACTAATCTGCCTTGTGCCTATGTGTGGTAGTTTGACAGGGTCTGGTTTTTTGGGCATGGTAGGGGCCAAAAAGATGGCTCCTGTGAAAAGCTGCCAGAAACTTCCACACCCATCCAGCATAGGCAATCTCCGATGGCTCTGAAGATGGACATGCTACTAGCCACAGGTGGGCCAATTAGAGATGGAGGTAACGCCTCTGTGACAACATATTTAAGAAGGAATCACAGATAGTATGCGTGTGCGCACCGTAGTTATAGCTAGATGGGGAGGAGGAGTACAACATTGTAGAAGAAACAGCAAATATGGACACCATCAAGGTCAGCCAGGAAGGAGGAGGAGGAGGGAGCTTCAAACACCGAAGCTAAGACATCTTCGCAGCTATGTTGGAAGGACTATGTTGGTGTGGTGTTCCCCCGCACTCCCCCATTGGAGATATTGAGGGTCACCCCAGCTGTGGGGAAGGTGTCCATGCCAGAGCAGGAGGGGTGGATGCCTAGAGGACAGCTTTCTGTGTGGGTCAAAAGATAAAGCTTTTACTCTCTGCTTGCTGGTGGGAGTCTTACTGGTCAAAGAGCTTCACCCTGAATGGAACCTGGCTTTGGAAGGACTTTATCTCCTTGGTGACCCAGTGGCGACCATATCAGATGAACTGTGTTACCTGACAGGAGAACGTCACTTGGTAGTGGTATGGAAAAGGGAATAACACCACAGAGGCTGCAAAGATTACTGGTCCTTCACCTCTCCAGCAGTCACAGTGGAAGGAAAACACCTTGAAGGAATGAACTGACCAGAAAACCCCCACCTCGTTCTCCTTGCTTTGTTTTTTGGGGAAGGAGGGAGGGATTTGGGAGGAAGAAAGTGTTTTTAAGAGCTTATTTTGCTTCCTCCTTTGACTTTGTAATAAATTCACTTACCACTTTTAAGTTTGAGCCTGTTTCACCTCCTTGGGATTAGTTAATTAGATTTTTTTTTCTCTCAGTGTCCTTATCTCGACTTGGAAAAATACATCATTAAAAAATTCCTTTCCTCTGTCCAGCTTGCAGAGAGGGGGGGAGTGGCTTTCGTGGGGGCTTTGACATTTGGCCAGAGCTCAAACCACGACACTCTGGCTGATACTGATCTATACAGTAGGATCCAGAAGGACCCAGGAGCACCTCCTGGAGCACCCAGTTCCTGTCCACCTTGGCAGGGATGTGACAGGAGGAGGGTCCCTGCTCGGTGCTCTGATGAGCTGGGCTGCACCTCCTGACTTGCGCCCTGTGAAGGAGGCAGGAGGGACCTCAGCAAATGTCACCAAACACCCATTGGTGCATATCCAGGAAGCTCTGTGCTCGACATATGGGAAATGCCACTCCTGAGCTGTGTTTGCTCAGGTTCTGATAAGGGTGCTTATCAGAGCAGGCGAACATCCTGCTCAGGGAGCGGGGGCACAGCACTAGTGGCAGTTGTGCCAGCCCCGCTCCTCCCCTGCCATGGCATAGCTGTAAATCCCACAACCCAAAGCACATCCACAGCAACTTTCTGGACTTCCAGGCATCCCTGTTGGATTGCCATGGGTGAATGTGAGTATGGGAAAGCAGGACAGGGTGGGCTCCCTGTGTATGCCCAGAAGCAGCACTGGCAGAGGAAGGCTCTCCCCCTGACAGAGCCATCCATCTGCTCATCTGCTCCCATGGGTGGAGGGCGCACCACGGAGGCTGGAGGTGACACAGGGCACAAAGCAGGGCAGACTCATGGTCTGTGCTGCTTCTCCAAGAGCACGGGAAAAGGTTTGAGAGGGATGTCTGAATTCCTGGATCTGCCCTCAACCTATCCCTGCAGCTCCCTGGGCAGCACCAGGGCAGAGGAGAGCTTAGGAAAGTTGTGTGGGGCAGAGAGAGCCTGCGGGGAGCAGAGTGGAGTAAGACCAGCCCTGGGTCACACTTGAGGGATGCAAACCTGCACACCCAGTCCCTGTTGGGGAGACAGGGGCTCAGCACACCTCACATCTCTGCCAGCTTCTGGAGGAGCTGCAGCAAGGCTCGGGTGTGGATGAAGCAAGGGCAGGTCTCTGCCAGAAGGGTCTATCCAGGCTGCCAGAATAAGGGCTGTGCATAGGAGGAGGAGGAGGGAAAACCTATGGAGGTGGGTGAGTGGGGAAAGAGAAGATGTTGAAGAAGCAAGTCACCTTCTCAGAGAACCCCTTGTGCTGGCAGAGCAGGGACAAAGCACACAGCAGAGAACAGTTCCTGTCTAGCAGAGTCACTGCTCTGTAGTTCTAGCCTGGTGGGGTCATAAATCTAGGAGTAAGTGTGTTAAAAATAGAAGGTTGAATCTACTGGTGTGAGAACACTGTAGGCTTCCACTTGCTGTCAAGAGTCTGTCATTGTGGAGTGTCCAAAATAGAGGCACCATTGGGAAAATTGTTCCATTCCAGATGTTTCACAGTCCTTCATCTCTGTGAAGCCCAGAATTGGAGCTGTGATGCAATCTTTAATTAAATGTTCAGATTTAATTTTAAAATTATTACTATAGATGAGTTGAATAACATGAATACTTTTCAGTTCAACTTGGATTTTTTATTTGGATTTTCCACAGTGTAGTGGAAAGGCTGATGAAATCCCATCTAATTGAGTGAACTGGAGGGGCAGAAAATATTCTGCAACCAAAAGTTTGTGCTCAAATATAAATGTTTTGGTCAAATTTCTTTTGATCTGCAAAGTACAGTCTTGTGATTTTGCTCCCCAGTTTCCTGAGAACCTTGGGCTCTGGCATGAAGCTTGGGGACAAGGAGCCTGGCAACGAAGTTCATGTCAGAAAGGAAACCCTGTGGTGTTCCTGCAGGTTTGGGGTGAGTGAAGTTGTTTCACCCCGTTGCATGTTTTCTCTGGCAGTAGGATGCTCTGTTTGACTCTCATCTTGTCCCTTCCTCCTCCAGCTGCCCAGTGCTCCCCCCTCCTCCTCCTTGCCTGTGTGTTGGTCCTGCCTGCCCCACAGCTCACCAAGAGCATCCAAAGCCCATCCCTCCTCAGTTAGTCTCTCCTGGGTATCCCTGTGCCTGCTCTGAAGTTGTTGGTAGGTACAGTTGTTGGTAGGAAGTGGATGTACAGGGAAGGTCCTCATCGGTGCCAGCAGGATGCGACCAGGACTACCCTAGATCAGGCTGCCGGGGAGTGCATTTCCCAACCTGGTGCCCCCCAAGCATCCCTCAAGAGAGGAACATGTCCCAGCATGAGTCACCTGCCCTTCCTCAGTGTGTGCACATGAGACATGGCAGTCATATGGGACAGGCATGTCTGCTCTCCTGTGTTGAAGGTTTGGGTTTTTGTCTCCTGTGGCCAGAGGGTTTGCTCTGATCTCTCTTGAAGCCAAGTCTGTTCCTCTCCACACATCCTTGCTCCACAGGGGAATGGTGGGTACAGTGGGAGGGATGCAGAAGAAAGGAAGGGTTCTCCTGACGGCAGCATCCCCAGCTATCGCACGTGTCCCATGATAAATAACTAGAAAAACAATCTTCTCCCATGAAATGTCCTTGTCTGGGAGGATCTTACTGGACCACACCATTCCCTGGCTCACCTTCAACCTCCCTCATGGGTTTCTCAGGCCCAGGAGGGGGCTGAGGGAACACAAGGCAAATCCATGCCCAGTCTCTGGGACAACACACTAAAAATAGTTAGAAATGAAGACTTTCAGACTACAAGGTTCCTTCCTCAACCAGGAGCACGATCAGATGTGTAAAGGCCTCAAATCTTACTGCCTGAACTCCACATCTAGAGCCAGCAAGTATCTCCTGATCTGGGCTCCAACTGTCTTTGGTGTCATCCTTTCACTACCAAATGTCCTCCCTGCTGTTGTGTTTCCCACTTCCAGGTCAGGTCTGGCTGGTGAATGGCTTCAACCAGTGCTTGGGATGGGTAGAGATTGGATACTGCAACACGTGGGAAGACAGTGTGTGATGACTCGTGGGACACGGCAGATACCTCTGCAGTGTGTAGGCAGCTTGGCTGTGGGAATGCAGTGTCAGCCCTGGGCAGTGCTTGTTTTGGGAGAGGATCTGGGGTTATCTGGCTGGATGATTAACTGCGATGGGACAGAGAGGCCCATCAGTGAGCGCTTGTCACAGGCTTGGGGAGAGCACAACTGTGGGCACAAGAAGGATGTGGGTGTTGTGTGCTCAGGTGCAGATGGGGTTTGCCTGGTTTGTGCTCCTTGGGCAGGCAGGGCTTGGTAATGTCTTGGTCTTGCAGAACCAGCCACAAGAGGTCTGTGGCCTGTGTCTTGGGCTTGTTCAGTCCTCTGTCCTGCCCCAGCTTGGCCCGGGGACTCCAGCGAGGTTCCTGCTGGCAACCACAGTGGCATCTACATCATCCAGCCCACGGGACTGCACCACATCATGCTGTCCTGTGAGATGAGTGTGGCAGATGGGGGCTGGACTGTCATCCAGAGGAACCATCATAGCTCGGAGATCTCCTGGGATGAGTCCTGGAGCACCTACAAGCATGGCTTTGGGAAGGTGCACACCAAGTTCTGGCTGGGCACCGAATACATCAACCAGATCACCAGGCAGAAGGTCTAACAAGTCAGGTTTGTCATCTGGGATGCTTCAAATAACATGAAGTTCGCAGACTACAATCTGTTCAGCCTGGACAATGAGTCCCAGGGCTACCAGCTGAGGCTGGGAGCATACTCGGGGACAGCAGAGGGTGCCATGGCCTCCAAGGGCACCACCACCATGCACAACAACATGAAGTTCTCTGCTAAAGATTGGGATCAGGACACTCACAGCGGCAACCGTGCTGCCAGCTATGGGGGTGCATGGTGGTACTCAGTGTGTTACTCTGTGTGGCTGAGCTTCAAGGGGGCCATGACATGGGGCAACCTGTGCCAGGGGAACTGCAGAGCCTCAGCCATCCCCATCAAACCCACGACCTACTGCTAGTTGCATTTTCATTTCCTTTCTGTTCAACCTGGCTCTCCAAAGAATTGGAACAAAGCAAAACCAAATGTGATGTCCCAGGGAGTCTTTGCAGAGGTTTAGTTACTGAAGAAAATAAGGTATTTTCCACTTTTTCTTTCTCCTGTAGATTCCCTCTACTCCTCAACTGTGCCTGTGTCCTCTAGTTCAGAGTCAGATCATTTTAATTTTGTTAATAATCAGAACAGTCTCTTGGAAACTCAAAAATTTCCAGATTGGTAGTGTGCTTCATATAAAATGTGAAATGGTCAACCCAGTAGACATCTATGGCTTTGTCAGTTAATCTACATCCTTAATTTAGGGAAAACTACCTAGTTTTCACTGAAGATCTCACTCAAGATACTAAAGTGCACAGTCAACTTGCCACTCTGAACCTTCTGCATTTAAGGCTTAATAGATGTTAAATAGTCAAGTAAATTAGTATTCAAAGAACTGTTTGAATTGTGAAAGTCTATTTCAGACCTTTGAAGTGCTCACAGAGGTTAATGCCTTAGAGGTTTCCCCCACTGCAGTTCAGCTTTTCCCTGAGGCAGGGGCACAATGCCTTCCCAGAGATGACAGTACAGAGGGGAGTCACTATCCTTTCTTTGCTATTTTGAAACTGAAAAAATATTTCAAAGTGCCATAAAATTTCAGTGTGGGAAGACCACCCAGATCCTGCTGTCCATCCCTCTGGATGTTTCTCACAGGTGGGGATTTGCTGCCATAAGGTTACCCCTGCACCGAGGGGCAGCAGGATGAGTCCGTTAGTGTCCAAATGTCCCCTTGCACAAGAATGTGAGCTGGGAGCCTGCAAGCATGCAAGGGAAGCACCTGCCCCCCAAAATCTCTGCATGACCCCTTGTTCCTGAGCCTGAGCTTTCTAACAGCACCCCTAAAATGCTCCCTGCACTTTCCAAGAACTTCAGCTCATCAAAGGCTAAGGCTTAACACAGCCAGGCTTAGCAGAGAAAAGGTGCAGACTTAGCAAAGGTCATGTGTTTCCAACAAGTCCCAGGTCCCAGAGAAGGTGGTATTTTGTGAGGTCTTTTATGCCTTTAGTGATTTTAAGACCATGTATGAAAGGTGTCATTTGAGAAGGATCGAGTCAGGTCTGAAACAGCAGGAAAGAACAAAGCCACGGAGCATGGGAAGGATTCAGAGAGCTCTGGCATGAGGCATCAGCAGGTAAGGGAACATCCCAGCCTTTTCAGGGATTTCTGTCAAGACTCAGCATTACAGCTCAGATCAGGCAGATGCCTTCAAGCAGGACCTGCCAGTTCTGCCAGGGTCAAGCCTATGGACACAATGGATCCATCAAACACCCCCACACAAGCAGCATTTTCCACAACAATCATGGCTTTACATCTTTCCTGAAAGGGTCAAGGGGAGGTTCAGGTTAGGTATTAGGAAAAATTTGTTCACTGAAAGAGTGGTTAAGCATTGGAACAGGCTGCCCAGGGCAGTGCTGGAGTCACCATCTGTGGAGGGGTTTAACAGATGTATGGATGTTGCACTTTGGGAACATGGGTTGGTTGGTGGCCTTGGCAGTGCTGGAAGAACAGTTGGACTTGATCTTAGAGGGCTTCTCCAACCCTAATGATTCTATGATACGTCCTCATCTCAGCAGTTGCTACCCAATCTAGCTTCCAACCTCCATGGTATTGATGTACTAAAATTGCCTTCAGTGGCATCTGAGTTCTGGAGTGCCTTTGGTTCAGGGAGATGAGAGCTGTTTCCTCATCAATACAGAGACATAAGCTAGAAATAGAAATTATGGAAAACAAATCTTTTATTACTTTGTTGTGCTTGTGAAGAATTTTTTACACCATGGTTTTACTGGATCTGCATGTCTGTCTGCCTTGAAATGTGGGATTTCTTTCGCTGCCTCCTACTGCCTCCTGCCCCTCTGCAATGAGTCATGAGGAGTAGGCATCTCGGAATAGAGACTAAAACCAGTGTAGGAGATAACCTAAACAAAATGTTCTTGTCTGTCAGACTTGGGACTTTCTTGTTGCATTTAGAAATCTTTTTAGTTTTTTTATTGACTAACTCTCTTGCCTTGAGAGACACTTGGAGATGTGTGATTAGAGGGACCCTCTGCTAATGCCTCTCTCCCATGCTGGGCATCCATCATGCACCCAGGTAGGATGAGAGACAGCTCAGGGTCAGTAGCACCCACCTTCCCTTCCATGGCAGGAAAGACAATTCCATTGGATATTCCACCTTCATGGTGAGTCTTCTTAGCAAGATGCAGAAAAGTCTCTTTTGCACTATGTCCCCTTGTTATCTTTAACCAGTGTGACTTTTGTCAAGTGGAGGGACCCATGTCCCCATCTGCCCTTGTGAGACCTCACCTGCAGAGCTGCCTTCAGCTGTGGAGTCCTCAGGACAGGAAAGATGTGGAGCTGTTGGAGCAAGTCCAGAGGAAGCTGCAGATATGCTCTGAAGGCTGGAGCCCCTCTGCTCTGGAGCCAGGCTGGGAGAGCTGGGGGCATTCACCTGGAGAAGAGAAGGGTCTGGGTAGGCGTCAGAGCCCCTTCCAGTGCCTAAAGGAGCTCTGGGAGAGCTGGAAAGGGACTTTGGAAAGGGATGAAGTGACAGGACAAGGGGGAATGGGTTCTCTCTGCCAGAGGGCAGGGTTAGGTGGTATACTGGGAAGGAATTGTTCCCTGGGAGGGTGGGGAGGCCCTGGCACAGGGTGCCCAGAGAAGCTGTGGCTACCCCATCCTTGGAAGCATCCAAGGCCAGGTGAGATGGGGCTTAGAGCAGCCTGGGATAGTGGAAAGTGGCTCTTCATTTCACCTTTGAGGTTGAAATGAAACATCTTTAAGGTCCCTTCCAACCCAAAACATTCTGTGACTCTTTAAAGTGATACTTCAATTTTCCTACAAGCTCCAGGGCTGCTGTGTGTCCTCAGGCCTCTCTTGCTCTCTCCAGGGAGGCTCAGCTGGTCCCCCAGTAAGAGAGGTGTGGTGTGGTGAGCCAGCCCTTCCCAGCAGGCTCCTCTTTCTGAGCAAAAAACCTGGCATGCATCACCGTCATGGAACCCACTTAAAATGCAACATCAATGTGAAAAGAAGTGATTTGAGAAGTGTAATCTCACCATTACATTTCTGCTGGCCCCAGAGGGTGCTCTTGCCCAGTGTTTGCCAGGCAGCTTCCCGTGGGAAGGAAGTCTGGCACATAAGGAGAGCCCAGAAATATTCCATAAGGAGTCTAGCTGCAGGCTGCAATTTTCTCCTCCATGTTTCTTGCTCTGTCTTGCTGCTGCATGGAGTGCTGAGATCCTGCCAGCACCTGCTGCTCACACAGGGAATGTGAGTGAGGCCATCCAAGGAAAAAAGCACCAAGAACCTCATTACAGAGATACAGAATCATGGACTCACAGAATGGTTTGGGATCTTAAAGCTCATCTGGTTCCATCCCCCTGCCATAGGCAGGGACATCTTCCACTAGACCAGCTTGCTCCAAACCCTATCCAACTTGGCCTTGAATATTTCCAGAGATGGGACTGCCACAGCTTCTCTGGGCAAGCAGAAGAGATAAAGCAAAAAATGTCTTTCCAGCCAGAGAGGATACAACATGTTTCCCCGAACTAGGATTTTCCATTTTTTCCCGAAGGATTTAATATGGGCTTCAGAATTGTCTCCTAGGGAATGTGGTGAGCTTGCACAAGGTATAATTTACTTCTTTTGCAGCCAAAGATGGAAAGTGCAAAGAGTTTCTTTGTCAATTCTTGCATGGGCCCAGGTGACTCTGAAAAGATGGGGATGCCTCTCACCCAAAGGGTCTGGAAGGTTTCACTCTGTGCCCAGCAACACCTGCCCGAGCAATGGGAGGCTGAAGGTGAACTTGTACCTGTGTCCTAAGTTCCCATCAGTCAGCTTTGCTTTGGACACACAGAGAATTTTAATAGTGCCAGTCCCCCATCAGTTTATCCAATTCCTTACTGAGTCTAATTAGACTTTTGGTTTCACAATATCCTGAGATGAACATGCCAGCCATTCCTTTGCCTAGTACCCCCAGAAATACAGAATCACAGAACAGTCAGGGTTGGAAGGCACCTCTGGAGATCATCCAGTCCAACCTCCAGCTGTGAAAAATGCTGAGTAACCACCTCTAACCATTCTCTGTTCCTACTGCACCCATGTCTACATCCCCAGTGCCTGTCATCTCATTCACGTCTTTCCTAACACAGTACTGATTTATTCAGCCTTTTCTTGCAGCGATGCCATTCTTACCTCTGACCACCCATTCTCGTCATCTCTGTGACCTTGTCCAGCTTTTCTCCATCTTTTCTGAGCCAGGCATCAAAGCCACACACACATGTTAGCACTCTCTGCTTTACAGAGGGGCAAATACTCCTTGAGTTCAGGCAGCCTTGGGACCATGACCACTGCCTTTCCCCCTTCCCTTTATTCATGGGTTCCCACAAATTCCATGTTTATTACTATCTCTTCAGTAGGTATAGAAATGAGACTTCTAATTTTGAGTACTGCATCCAGCTCTGGAGTCCTCAGCACAAGATACCCAGACCTGTTGGAGGTCCAAAGGAGGCCACAGAGATACTCCGAGGGCTGGAGCCCCTCTGCTCTGGAGCCAGGCTGGGAGAGCTGGGGGTGTTCACCTGGAGAAGTGAAGGCTCTGGGGAGACCTCAGAGCCCCTTCCAGGGCCTAAGGGGGTTCCAGGAGAGCTGGAGAGGGACTTGGGACAAGGCATGGAGGGGACAAGGGGAAATGGCTTCCCACTGCCAGAGGGCTGGGATAGATGGGATATTGGGAAGGAATTGTTCCCTGTGAGCATGGTGAGGCCCTGGCACAGGTTCCCCAGAGAATCCCTGGAAGTGTCCAAGGCCAGGTTGGATGGGGCTTGGAGCAACCTGCTCTAGTAGAAGGTGTTTGCATAGCAGGGGATTGGAACTGGATGAGCTGCTGTTTCCTGCTCCTTTTAATCTCCTTTTAACAATTTCTTCCCTGTTTCTACCCATACAGTCTCCCTGGTCTGCCTAACCGTGACATATTCAGGCTGCCAACTTTGCTGCTTGGTTGCTAATAAAGCTTTCATGATATATTTCTCCTCTCTACCTTATTCCTGGCAGCAGTGCTACAAGTTCCATTCCTAGTTCTTTTTTTTTAATTTAGCATTTCTAATTTTTAGGACTTCGCAGGTTTCTCATCATGTGGGAGCAGGCTGGGAGCTATGTGCTCCTCTGCATCTGTTGAACCCTCCATGTCTGAGCCAACCACCCCTATCCAGCACTGTTGTAACTGAACACACCAGTGCCCTCGTGCTGTCTGAATCACATGGAGATCTCCATGTTTGTGCATGTCCTATCCAATCCCAGTTTCTTCAGCTACTAATAAATCAAACCCCTCTGTATTCCCCTCCCAGGCAGCTGTTTCTCCCCACCGCTGTGCATGGTGTTGGGATGATTTTGGAGCACTGCTCTGGGGACTGATCTCTAACCCCCCATGTGACAGTGCACCTTTGGGACATTGTTAGGACAACTTTGGGGCATCCATCTTTCATTGCACTCTGGACCACATCACCATTGCCACACTCTCTCCAAGACTGTGTTGCATCCATATGACTGTACTTGGCATCACACATTTTAGGGTCCAAACAGCCTTTTACAAAATTCCTCAGCACTGCAGCCTGCCTGCGCCTGTGTAGAACCACTGCTTTGCTCTCTGGTTTACTGAGGATCCGTCATTCTCTTCCCTGAGCTGGATGCCCTTTGCCCATGGGATTTCCCTTCTCTGCAGCACAAGAGCTGCTGGACTGGGAATGAGGGAGTTGTGATGTCTGTAAAATCCTCACTGATGTATTTGTTTCCCTCAGACAGACGTTGTCCCAGAGGACTGAAGGTTGCCTGCAGCTGGTGAACAGATGGTAAATGGTATTTGTCAAAATGCTGGTAAGTCTCTTTTGCCCAGCATGAGGGGAATGTGCCCAGAAAGCCTCTGTATCTCTGACATGTTTGTTTCCTTGTGCCTTGCCTAATTCTTAGTTTCCCAGGACAATTGCATGCCCATTACTGCTTTAAAATGTACTCACACAGTACTTTTCAAATTACTTCTCTCTTCAGCACCTTGAAAGTCAGCTTGGGACAGGCTGAGGTGGTTGTAATGAATCACAAAGGGGGAAAAGAGCTACAGACCCATGGAAATCTGGCTGTAAAATGAAGGAATGGTTCCGAAGTGAAGAAATAGTCCCTAAGGGAGGTTTGCACCAACCGGTGTAAAAGCTGTCCAAACCAGCTCTTTGTGCATATTCTTCTTTCAGCTCTGGAAAATACCCTGGCTGGCTGCTGACCCTTCTTGGAAGCACCTGGGTGGTATGGAGACCGTTCAGCTCCATCTGCAAACTGGATTAGTGTTCATATGCCAGCAGCCATCTATGTCAAGTTTATCCCACCCATTTTTACTGGATTTCCATCATAGGTACCTAAGATCTGTGCCTGACTGCTCTCCTGCGTGGGAGATGCATGCTCCTGCCAGTATGTGGGGCTGGGGAAGAAGTTGCCAGAAACCAAAGAGAAAAAAGTTATTTAAGTCTGAAGTTATATCCTCTGTGTCTCTCCGTGGCTTGGGTCAGTAGGCAGATCCTTGTGACACAGGTCTGGTTGGGATGGCACATGTTAAATCCTGTTATTTATCCAAGATCCACTGTCATGGAGCGGGGGAGGGTACTGGTGCATCAAGCCCTGCCTGCCTGCATCTCTCAGGACACATCAGAGGTGAAGGTGATCCAGGGTGGATTTATATTGGGTATTAGGAAAAAATTCTTCCATGTGAGGGTGGTGAAGTCCCGGCACAGGTTGCCGAGAGAAGCTGTGGCTGCCCCATTGCTGGAAGTGTTCCAGGCCAGGTTGGACAGGGCTTGGAGCAATCTGATCTAGTGGAAGGTGTCCCTGCCTCACAGGGTGTGGAATGAGGTGAGCTTTAAGGTCCCTTCCAACCCAAACCGTTCTAGGATTTGATGATTCTGTGATTTTAAGGACTGCATGACCATGAGGTGTCAAATTCCACCATACCCGAGCTCATAGCTCTTCTCTCTCACATTTGGCCTTTGCATCCCTTTGTGGCAACTGAGAAGAACGAGTCAGCATTGGATGCAACACTAACTTTATTGTCTAGATTAGTTCTTTTGTATGGGTACACAAGCAGATCTGACTATGCAGCCAAACAAGATATAACACATTCGTGCTCATTCACATGCAGACTGATCTTCCAAGCTGGCACATATATACATTCCTTAGTGGGGGTCTTCCAGCCCAAGGACACACACTTCCTTACCAACATCTTGTTCAGCTGGTCAGGATCTGTACAAAAGATGCAATAATAATTAATTTAGTCCAGCAGGCTGGTGCTTCCAGTCCAGCTGCTCCCACATTCCCTCTCCTGCTGGGTTCATGCCTCGGAGCAGGTTTTCCTGGGGCTGTTTCTCAGCTCAGCGCTTGGCTCAGTGCCTCCGCCTGCTTTGTGCTGAGCTGGGTGCCCGTTGCTATAATTTTACCTGTTTGTGTCCCTTAATCTGTATTTGTTCCCTTGTAAGTGCAGGGAGATCCATTAAGGCAGACACACTGGGTAAATACCGCCCTCTCCTCACCCCACCAGAGCCTGGGATCAGCAATTAACTCCAGGTAAACAGAGTCGACTGACAGCCAACTCTCGGCCAGCAAGGGGAGACAGGGGACCCGCAGTGCTCCTCCCTGGGTGTGTGGGGGACATAAAAGCTGGGGGTTGCCAGGGACACTGCTGGAGCAGGACGGTGGCTTGGAAATGAAGCTCTGGTGGCTGGTGCCCAGTGGCCGTTGGCCGTGTCCTGCTGACGGTGCGCCATGGGCGGGATCAGCCACCACTACTATAAATAGGGCTGGCAGCAAATCCGCCCTGGCCAACCAACCGCTGAACCCTGGAGTGTGGAACAGACTGTGGGCTGGGTGGAGGAGGTGCCCAGGAGGAAGCGTGGTGCAGGTGTCCTGTGCTGGGGAGCCCAAGAGCATGTGCTCGGTGCCAACGCAGTGCCTGTAGGGCTCTGGCACAACCAGGACATGGATCACAGCACTGGGGCAGATCCATAAGGACTCCCCAGTAGGCATTGGGAATGGCAGGACCTCAGGTGGGGCTCCCGGGACCTTTCCCAGAGCCTCCAGTTGGGCCTTGCCCCGTCTCCGATTCTGACTCCGACTCTGAGGATGCAGCTGTGGGTGGCACAGGACCCAGCAGTGGGGCACAGAACCCATCCCAGGTCATCCACAGTGGCCACTTCATGGTGTCATCCCCACACAGCGACTCACTGCCCCGGCGACGGCACCACCGTGCCGAGCCCGATCCGGCTGATCCCCGGAGTATCGACCCGACCCTCACCCGGCTGTTCGAGTGCATGAGCCTGGAGTACAGGTGAGTCCCAGAACCCTTGCATATGTCTCATGGACCCTCAGCTTGCTGAAGGCAGGAGGTTGGCTGAGCCCTGATGCCCAGACAGGAATTTATTTCTATTCTCCTCTTCTCCATGGGCTGTGGATGTGCCATATGCTCAGAAACTGTCATCCTGGAAAGTTTCAGGGAGAAAGAGCTGATGTTGGGTTGTTGGCTATGAAACCAGGTGAGAAGTTTCTCCTCTCAACATGTAGCTTCACTCTCCTCCATTTTCCCATGAGATCTAGTGTCACTGTACCCAGCTGTAGCTCCCTCATGGCTAGATCCAGAGCACTCTGTAGAGCAGCAGTGACCCTGTCAACAGCTAACACTCAGTCTTTGGCAATCCAGCCCAGAGCAGGAGTCCTGCCTTCTGTCCTTGACTCTGTCCACATATCCTGAGGTTATTCCATGACATGTAGCAGCACTCAGGACTGGATGGCTGTATGGGTTTTGTCCAAGGTCTCCTGAAAGCTTTTCTCCTTCTCTCCTGCAAAATCAGATGGGGGACTGCATAATTCCCCTGGCACACAATCACCCAAGCCCAGTGACAGCTCCTTGGTGACAGCAGGACAGACTGCAACGTCTTCTACTTCCACGGTCCACACTCTTGGATGCAGGTCCACTCCTTTGCCAAGCCCCAAGGTTTTGAGTTCTCTCCAGCGTGGCATCAGTGTGACTTGCTCTACTGAAGTCAGTGCAAAACTGCTTGCATAACTTTCCCAAAATGTCTGAATGTAAAAACCTGGAATGATGATGTCCTTCCAGTGGCTGAGCTCTCAGATTTGCCTTGGAGTCCTTGAGTACTTGATGCAATAGGGAATATGTGGTCATTGCCAGAGCATCCCTGGGGATACCAGGCATAGGGACAACATTCCAAGGGTACCAGTTCCAACCTAGCTGTGCACATCTGACCCATCACCATACCCCAGATGGTGGATGGGATCATCCCAGTTTTCTGGCAGCCAGCATGGCACAGCTCGGCTCCAAGGGGCTGGGGAAGCTGGTGCTCTGCAGGAGCACAAGGAGCTTCAGCATGGGATGACCCCGGTAAGGATCATGCTTCCTGGTCAGGCAGATCACGCCTGAGTGCCACAAACAGGGGACGTAGAGACAGTGGTGGTCTCATTCTCTTTTCTTATCCCAGCCCCATTCTTTCCACATCCAACCCCTGCAGCTTTGGGACTGGAGGAGCTGACACTGTCATACCAGGATGCTCAAATTCTTGACTCATGAGGTGCAGGGCAGCTTCAGTGTGCCCCTGGGCTCTGGAATTCCCAGGCAGAGTGTAAAGGGACAGGGTACAAGGGCTTTGGCTGTTGGAGAAGCTGTGTGTGACCCAGGGCTGGCCATTCTGCTGCAGTCAGGGCTCCATCACTCCGGTTCTCCCTACCCCTTGGACTCTCATTGGCTTATTTTCTTCCTGCACTAAGCATCACAGTGTAGACACTGGGTCCACTGCAGTGGGACCCTCATCCAAGCCCCATCCAACCTGGTCTGGAACACTTCCAGGGATGAGGCAGACACAGCTTCTCTGGGCAACCTGTGCCAGGGCCTCACCACCCTCACAGCCAAGAATTTCTTCTCAATACCCAATCTAACCCTGCCCTTTGGCAGTGGGAAGCTATTTCCACTGTCACTCCAGGCCCTTGTCCAAAGTCCCTCTCCACTCTCCTGGAGCCCCTTTAGGCAATGCAAGGGGCTCTAAGGTCTCCCTAGAGCCTTCTCTTCTCCAGGCTGGACAACCCCAGCTCTCTCAGCCTTTCTGTTGATAATACATTATTGACACACTTTTAGGCAGCAGATGGAGAAAGGTATCGGGGTGGGAAAATGGAGTTTAAAGGTTCTTGGTGCATCTCTACATTTAGTCTTGTCTGATTTGATACTTCTCTACATCACCTGCCATTTCACACCTTCCCTCCCAGCCAGCTTCCCAGAGGCAGCATGGCCTGGAGTCACCAGCCCAATATCCTCCAATCCTCAGGAGAGCATCCACAGTTAAGCTCAGACTAACTCCCTAACCAAGGAGAAACTACTGGAAGGTGTCAGCTGGGAGGTACCTCTGGAGTTCCTCATACAACCCTCATGCAGGGCAGGGCTAGATCCAAAGCAAGGTCAGGTTGCTCAGGGCCATCACACTGACTGAAGGATGGAGCCCTAGGATGTGAGCCTACCACCTGTCCAGCCTGCCCAGGGCTTCACGTGTCCCACAGGGAATTGCTGTCCATGGCTCTAGTTTGGAGTTTACCTGTTCCAACTCTCCTGTCCATTGCCCCTTGGCCTTTCTCAGTGTGTGTTTGAGAACCGTCCAGCTCCGCCTCCTTTGGTCAGTTGATGGCAGTAAGTAAATTCTCTATTCATGTTCTTCAGGCTGAACAAATCCACCCCTCACCCTCTTCTTCTGTCATGCACATTAGTCCCCAACCATCTTGATATCCTCCAGGATCACTCAGTTTGTGAACTTCCCTCTTTGTCCATTGAACACAATGTCCAGACTTGGCCATCACAGTGTGGAGCAGAGGGGAAAACTATCCTGTCTCTCTGAGCTGTGACTGCTGCAGCCACCCATCCCTTGCTGTCTGGGCTCACACCATTTCAAAGGCAAATCACTAAACTTTCCCTACATATTTTTCAATGGCTATGGTTGGAATTCCTCCCATCTCCAGCATTCCTCCTGGGCATTTCACAGACATTATGGCAGTCTTGTGTCAGCCTGAGCATTAGCCACAGGGATACAACTAATTTTCCCTCCATGGGCAGCACTGTGCATCGCCCCTTGCTGGGAAAGGAATGCTCTCTCCACATCAACGTTTGCTTCTAGCAGTAACTTGTTCCCTCAGACCCCTCAAAGAGAGGCAACTCCCCTCTCTGAGGTCTTCCTTCTGAGGCTGGGCTGAAGCAGCCCCTTTTGACCTATATTCCAGGACATTTAGAGCAGCTTACTGCTTAATGATTCTTTTCCACTCCTTCTCCTGCAACATCCTGCATTCCTTGAATCCTTTATTGGAATGGTGTTTCTCCCTGCAGCCCATCTGTCTGCCCCTCATCCCCCAAAAAGCTGAGGGTGGAGCTGAGCTCCTTCAGGAGCTGCTCACACTTTGGCCTTAGCATGAGAAGGCTCATCCTCCCCATCACCACAGTGTGACTCTCCCAGTGTCCTGGCTGGGCTCATACCCCTTCCTGTGACCTGTTGTCGGGAATCACTGACCTGGGGAACATCCTCCTGAAGGGAGGAGAACTGGGAGCAAATTGGGAGCTGCAAACTGCAGCCAGTCATGGTCTTACCTGGCAACATCTGTCTCATGCACCAGAAGCAGCTTCCCAAAACTGTTCCCAGAGTGTGGTGTAGATTAATGTCCTCTTCCCCCTGCAAGTACCGAGAAGGAAGGTTTGACAGGCAGGGATGTCAGACTGGGAAGTGACTTGAAGTATCCACTCAGCCCCTCTTATGGTTTAAAACAAAGCATCTTTTGCACCAATTTACTACTAATTCATCGTCTTGGCAGGCTGTGTCTCCCCTGGGAGAGGTGGAATTGCTGCTATTGGTTCTCAATTCACAGTCCTTAAATGCACACACAGAGGCAATGAACATCAGGCAGAGACCCCGGGGATGCACTCACTGGAGTTCATCATGCAACCCCATATTTTTCTGACAATAGACACCTGTTCTAGGGGGTACAATGAGTGGGAAAGGCTCATGCTCAGGCTAAATCCATCCATGCTGCGCTGTGGCTCTGCTGTCATTAGTGGCAGATAGTTGCACTCCTTTCTTCTCTCATTTGCCAAGGTTTTGGGGCTGATCCTGTGCAAGGGTTGTGCAGAGGGGCTGGGCTGGTGTGCTGGTGTTCCCATGCTGATGCACAGGGGTGTCATACCTCCAGAAACTACCAAAATAACTGGCTATGGAGGTGTAGCTTGGCTTGCAGCTCTCTCTGGCTCCCCAGGCGACTCTTTGCAAGGAGATTTCAGTGCCTTCCCTTCTCATCTGGGGCACTTCACATTGGCTTTGCATGGAGGAAGATAAATGTCTGTCCCAGAGGCAGGGCATTCCTGCTGGGAGTACACACACAGAGGGTCCCTCTTCCAGCACAGTCTATCAACACCGTTGTTCAACACCATCCCCAAATAACCCCGGGGCTGAGCTCGCTCCCACTGTAGGCAGCTGAGCTGGAGCAGTGTCTGTTTCATCCGGGGTGAAAATCCATTTAGACAGTGGAGTTTGAAGGTGGATTTGAACAGAGCCTTTTTTTCACTTAAGGGGCACTTTAACGGAAAACCATGGTCAGATGTTTAACTTTCTTTGTCAGACTCTGGATTTCAAAACATAAAAATTGAAGAAAAGGTATGATTTTGGCAGTAAAATTTGTGAGAAATGGAAGATGAATGTTCAGGACTTGCAGGGAACAAGCAAGAGGTGTGTCCCACAGCCCAGGGAATGAATCGGGTTCTGATGGCCCCCACGGGGATCCTACTCCTTGGAAGGGATGAGCAGGGTTATCCCTGACAAGGGACCCTAGCTTAGCTGTTTCCCTCCTGCTGCTGCCCATTTCTCTTTGTGCAGCCTTGCATCTCTCCAAATCAGTCCTCTCTGCCCTGCTCCTCTTGCTGCTGATGAAGAGGAAAGTACTCACGTTGCCATGAAATCAGGGACTGCAACACCTGAAACTGCTGGATGGGTAAATGACTCACAGAGCAAACAAAGTGCTGCTGGACCCATGCCGGTGTTGGATGTAGGCTGAGCCCTACTCCCACCTCACCGCATCCCACAAACACCCTGTACCCATTGGTGGGATCTGTGTCCCCCTCCCTCTGACAGTGTAGGGCAACAGGCCCCGCAACCTGTTTGGGGCACCATATACCCTTCCCACATCCATCTCCCTAAGGAAGATAATTTCAGGGAAGGGTGGGGCTTTTTCAGGGCAAAGCAGGGAGCAAAGATCAACCTGGTAAGCGCCAAAACTGAAAGGATAATTAAGGGGGAAAAAAGGTATGTGAAGGCAAAGCCCAAAGGCATCTCCTTGCTGCCTCCAGGCCCTACAGCAGCTTCCTGGCCACAGACCCACTGGCCTCATGCGTGGCCACGGTGTCTGCCTGTGTCCCATGGACTCAGGCTGCTCCCCTCAGCTGGCTGTAAGTGAGGAACATGGCCTTGACCAGCAGGATCTGGCCATGTGCCCAGGAATCCTGTCCTTTCCATTGGCTCCTCCACTTGGCACCATCTTGATGTTTGCCTTGTGCGGCTGGGGAAAGTTCAAAATCCTGGTAATAGTGGAGTGGCCAGTGTGTAGCTGAGTCCTTAACTCTCTGCAGGCCAGAGCCATGGGTACATGGCTCCTACCCCAGCTTCTAGGGTCGTGCATCAGGCTAGGTCTCCCTGGGGAGACCATCTCCATCCATTCCTGCACCTGCTCCCAGACACATCCCTGCATCAGGCTCTAAGGTTGTAGGGGTCCCCAGTCCTCCCCCTCTGCCAGAGGCAGATTTCAAGGCAGCTCAAAGCAGAACCCACCAAAATCATTATCTGAGAGCACTTAGAGCTTTCACAAGCTTAAATAAAGGAGTCAGGGACTTTACACCACTCTCATCCCCAGCACCTTCCTGGGTACATGGTCTGGTGGCACCTGGAGAGTCTGGGAACAGGGAATACAGCACCCTGACACCAGCTCAGCCTCCACTTTTCCTAGTCCTGGCACGTGCCAAGGAAAAGTGGGAGTCAAAGCAGCACCAAGATCTTCAGAGTACAAACTCTCTGCTGCAGAGAGACATGGCTTCCCAGGCAGAGATGCCAGGCAGCCTGCAGCTGGCTGTCAAAGGGACCCCTGGAGCAGCTGGCATTGCCCTGAGGCCATGACATTTTGTTGGGAGAGCTGGAGAGGTGAAATGGACCCCAAAGGAAGGCAGAGGGGCCCCGGCCTCCCCCCTAGAGCTCCTGGGGCAGCAGGACACTCAGGACCTCTTCAGTGGCTGCACACGAGGATTTGTGTCCCTTGGCTGGATGGAAACAAGATAATGAGTGCAAGGAGGCTTCCTGCACTGCAGGTGCAATCGGGGACATCACCACAACCACGATGAACTGCAGAACAAACACAGTTGCCTCTGGGAACCGGGAAATGGGAAGCAGGGAGCCGACTGTGGGCTGTGGGGGCAGGTTTGCAGGGATGGGTGTGGAGAAGAGTCCAAGGCAGCTCTGGCTGAGGGCAGGGCTGGTCTCGCTCTCTGTCTGGCTTGGGGCACAGGCAAGTGTCCTTTAATGTCCTGAACATCCTCCAGTGTTATCCTGCCTTCTCAGACCTGGCGAGATGGCTGCCTCTGCCTGCCCCAGCTGAAGACTGCACTTCCAAACCTTGCCTGGTGTTAAAGAGAGGGTCAGAAATAGCTGCCCAAACACTCTGATGAGGCAAGAGCCACCACAGCACTCGTCCCCAGGCATCTCACCTCAGCAGGAGATTTCCCTGACTGTCCCCCAGGGCCAGGACACAGTTTGGTGAGGGGCAGTGGAATCCCACCTCGGAGTTGGGGTTCAAACCTCAAGGAATCAATTCATCAGTGTGCCTTGCTTTAATCCAGGGCTTTGAGAAGCCTCCTGTGGATCTGTAAAGCTCAGGGTTTACGTCTGTGCTGCTCCCAGGGTGCATGAAGCTTGGAATGCTCCTGTGGGTGCTCCCACTGGAGCCTGACAAGCACCTGCAGTGGAGCCATGCTGCTGTGTCTGCTCCTGACTTGTCACCAGGCTGGTAACCCCTGGGCATCTTTCGAGGTCGTGCCCCTCAGCCTCCCCTTTGGTTGGTGTTTCAGTGGGAAGCTGGTGTCTCCAAAGTGGAAGAATTTCAAGGGGCTGCGACTGCTTTGCTGGGATAAAATTCGACTCAACAATGCAATCTGGAGAGCATGGTACATCCAGTGTGAGTATGGGCCAGACCCCACTCTGTTTGCCAGGTGCCAGGCTGGGCCAGTGGGATCGGGCTGGCACCGAAATGACCATGTACAGGTGCAGAGATAGGGATGGGGCATGGATACAGCCAGCTGTGCTCTCCCCTGTGCAGATGTGCAGCGGAGGAAAAATCCCGTGTGTGGCTTCATCACCCCTCTGGAGGGCTTGGAGGCTGATGAGCATCGAAAACCAGAGGTAGGGCAGGGTCCCTTGCTGCTCTCTGGGGCAGCAGCAGGTCTGGGTGGCACACTGGGGAATTTGGGACAGTTGCATTTCATAGATTTGCTGGAAAAGTGTTTCTGACATGGCACAAGGAAAGCAGCCCTGGCTGAGGGTGCTGGTGCTGGGGGACCTAGCCATGACCCTCTGTCCTGCCCCTAAGGCCGTCGTGCTTGAGGGCAACTACTGGAAACGCCGCATCGAGGTGGTGATGAGGGAGTACCACAAGTGGAGGATCTACTATAAGAAGCGGGTGAGTAGCTCTGCCCATGCTGCTCCCCATCCTGTGGCAGTGCCAGTAGTGAGATGGAACACCAGTGTGCCTAACCTGGAGCTGTGGCTGACAGAGCAGGATATGACAGGCTCTTGCCAGCATGGGAGGGGAATGCTGTCTGCCCCCCGAGCACTGCCCCCTTTGCCCTGCCCCAGACCATGCCCACCCTGCCTGGGGGGTGACACAGGCTGTCTTCTCTTTCAGCTCCGAAAGTCCACCCGGGAGGGAGAGATCTCCAGTCCAAAGCAGGTGAGTCTGCTGAGAAAGGGTGGGGAGTGGGAGAAAGGGGAGAACAATGTGGACCCCTGCACTGGACAGAGAGGCAGAGAAAAGCCCCATGGCATGATAAGCCCATTGGAATAGGATTCCAAGCATTTGGGATGCTGGATTCATCCTCTGGAAGCAGCAGGTATCAAGTGCCAGGTATTAAGGTTTGGAGGGAGCAAACACTGCAGGGAGCATGGGAGCTGCTGGAGGAGCAGCCAGGGAGCCAGACATCAACTCTACCCATGAGAGGTGGCCACCTGGCTCCTTTGCTCCACCTCACATAGGACGAAGATGTCTGGAGGCCAACGGAGAAATGGTGCAACCAGCTCTTCTGCAATGTAGTGCCCATGCTGCTCGGGGATGAGGAGGAGGAGCCCGGAAGCAGGCAGCACTTTGACCTGGACACCTTCCTCTCAGACATATCTGACACCCTCTTCACCATGACACAGATGCCCAGCACCCATCAGGCACTCCCTGAGGACAGTAGGTTCCCCAGACCACGCTTCAGCAGGATGCAGAGGAGGAATCTGGATTCTGCCTCTTGGCTTAGCCCCTGAATACTGCCAACCATGTCCTTTTGGGCAGGCAGGGTCCCCTGGAATCTGCCCTGCTGGGTCAGAAGGAAAAGATATTCCTGTCCTGCCCAAAGAGGAGTCATCAGAGGAGGGGATGCTCAAACAGTGTTTGAGCAAGGTGGGATCATTCCCTTCTCCCATGGCTCCCTGTGGACCAGCATGAGCTGTCCCAGATGGGATGGGCTGAGCTCCCCAGGGACCACTGGCACCATGAACGACTTTGCCCCAGCCCCCTGTGCAGGTCCTACTTTCATGGCCACTCTGCTGTCCCTATCTGGCCATGTCCCTGGGGCATCTGCAGCTCCAGACAGGTCCTGTGCCAAGGATCAGCCTTTCACTGGGGGTTCCTGGGCACTGTATGAGGTCCTAGAGGTGCTGATGGACAGAGTGGTAGGATGGGATGGCCCTGGCTCTCCACAGAGTGGGCAATTATCTTCCTGCCCGGGGCCCAGTGACACAGGGTGACTCTGGGGTGACACAGAGGGGTGGCAGCTGGGCAGGTGTCAGGGCAGTGGTGGGAGCAGCCCTCAAGGTGGGTCTTGGGAGGGCAGTGGCTGGGCCTTGATATTCCAGCTCTGCCCTCTTCCAGTGTATGTGGGGAATGCTGACATGATACAGCCAGATTTGGCACCCCTGCAGCCCAGCCTGGACGACATGGACATATCAGGTAAGAGCCAGCCTGGATGTGGTACCACATCCCACACAGCCCTGCACCCTGTGACTACCCAAAATGGGGGGGTCACAGGTTTGGTCAGGCAGCAGCAGGAGCTGCTGAGGCAGGTGGAAAGCACTGTACATCCAATGCCATGGGAAAAACAGCATGGATGGGCAGGGGCTGAGGGCAGAGGCTTGATGTGCCTGCCTTCCCCTGGGCAGAGCGATGGAGGGTCAGGAAGGGCTTGGCCAGGAGCTGTGGGAGGGGATTTCTACAAAAAGAGGGTATTTCCAGGAGTGCCAAAGTCCCTCATTTTGGCTGCAGACAGAGGAAGGACAATTGTCCCCCACAGGAAGAGGAAACCTCTAGAGAGTAGGTCCTGCTGTGTTCCCTCCTCACCCCACTTCCCAGCCAGTCTGGGGAGCTGGCTTGGAGCTGGGACCCCACACTGGGCTGTGCTACATCCCCTGGGGACAAATCACTGTCCCTGCCAGGCTGCCCAGAGACAAACCTGGCACTGGTGTCCACCTGGGGCAGGGTGCTGCTGAGGGCGTACCGGGAAGTGAGCAGTGGCAAAATCCCCCATGCTGTCATGCAGGCTCTGAGCTGTGAGTGTCCATGCAGTCAGCTGGGACATGTCCTGGTACCAGCAGTGTCCGCTTATGCCGGGGCAAGGCACCACTGGGGACCAGCTTTGCCCTCAAACATGCCACAGCTGTGGCCTGGGCACACTGTGCAGGGTGGGAGCCAGTGGGGGTTGGTAGGTAGCTGGTGGCCTCAGGCAGAACCAGCATCTCCAGACCCCTCTGTGAGCACCCTGGAGTTCTATGGCCCGTCTCTACTTCCTCTGGGAGCAGGAAACAAGGGTACTTGCGCCATACAGCCATGGGGTGATGTAAGACCAGATGCTGGCAGGGAGCAGGCTGGACACTCTACATGCCAGGGCAGGTGGTGGGATGCCCTGGGGATGGAAGAGGTGGGAAGTCTCCTGCCAGCACCCCCTCATTCCATCCAGAGATCCCATCAGGGTGAGTCATGCTGGGAAGAGGGTCTGTCCCCATGGGTGGTGCTTCGCCTCCTGTCCCCTGGTGTCCCATGTGGGCATCAGTTGCTGGAAGGTGTGACAGTTCCAGGTGGGTCAAACTGACATTTGACAAGTGTCCCTTATCCTGAGAAGTGCTGTATGGTGTCACAGCAGTAGCTCCAGCACCTCTCTGAGGGCCCAGCATGGAGATGGCAGGAATATGGTGGTGCCCCACCAAACCAATGTATCAGTAAGGTTGGCTTTTTTCCTGGGAAAAGGCCTGCATTGTGCTCCAGGGTGCTTCTTGGCAACGGGATGGGTCTTACTGCAGGCCACTACATCACAAGGAAACATCCCTTCCTGCTCTGCTGGTGTCCAACGCCTTGGCCGCAGGACACTGCTGGGGCTCAGGAGGGTCCCAAGTCCAGCTGTGGCTCCTGGTCTGTCAGGCTGGTGTGTCCTGGGACAGAGCAGCATCCTGTGGGGTGCTTGAAGGCATGTGGGTGGGAGTTTTGTCCTGGACATGGAACATATCCT
This sequence comes from Climacteris rufus, assembly GCA_013398175.1. Lineage (NCBI taxonomy): Eukaryota > Metazoa > Chordata > Aves > Passeriformes > Climacteridae > Climacteris > Climacteris rufus. The sequence continues at coordinate 147,045 of VZRZ01002853.1, forward strand.
GGGATGCTGCTTGGAGCAGCTCCCTGGATGATGTGTTATAGCTGAGCACCATGTGAGCCATGTGCTCAGGAGGCTGTGGGGAGAGTGGGGAGAGGAGATGGGGTGAGATGGGTGCTGGGTGCCAGTCAACCCAATAATGTCCCAAAAGGCCACTTTTCCAGCAGGGCAGGCAATGGCTTTTCGTGGCTTGTGAGCAAGGATTGCCCAGCAGCCTCGTGCAGAACTATGCAGGGCAGGCATGGCGGGGTGGGTACCGTGGGATCACAGGGCTGTCACTGTGTCAGTGAGGTGGCAGAGCTCAGCGCCTGTCAGTCAGTGCCTGCAAACCAATCCCCAAATGAGGAAGCATCTCATGTCTGTGGCGGGTGCTGGAACGCAGTGCGAGGCGGATGGAGAAGTCCTGATGGCAGAGGCGAGGGATCGGCCCAGCTCTGTGCCCTGCTGGCACCGTGCTCCAGGTAGGATCCATGCTCGGCACTGGGTCTGGGCTGTCCGTCCCATGGTGTGGCATTGCCTGCTGCACTGCAGGGATGTCCCCAAGCCTGGGACCAGTGCTGGAGGGTTCTTGGGTTGAGAAGGCCCAATCCTATTGGAGAGCATCCCTAGGTTTGAGCGTGATACCAATGGTGTGGTTTGCCGACCATGTGGCCTCTTCTCCCTTGATCAGGGCTGTGCCCTGGTCATGCTGTGCTGCCTGGAGCAAAGCAGAACAATGTGACAGTGAGGAGAAGGGGCAAGAGCTGTGGGGTGGGGAAGGGGCAGGAGAAAGGGAGGATAGGGCTCCCAGGGACTGCTAGCCACCTTCCATCCCTGTAGCACAGCAAGAGGCACAAGAGGAATCGAAATCTGACAAGCTGGGCACCACAAATGCCTGCAGAACTTTGGTGTCAGTGGCAGGGACAGCCTGGTGTGGGCACAGCCGAAGTGGGGGCAACGTGAGGCTGGACTGCATCCTGGGAAGGCCAAACTCCTGCCAGGCAGCACTGCGGCACACACTGAGTGCTGGCATGTGGAAGGGCAGGGATGGCCCTGCCATGCTCCCAGAGATTCACCATGGCCCTGGCAGGGAAAGGAGCAGTCTGAGGGCTGACTGAGGCAGCTCAGCAATGGCTCTGTCCTGTCTCTCATCAGTGTTCCCCTGGGATGGCAGCATATGGTACACTGGAATCATCACCATGCCCAGTCCTGTGGCATCCCACAGTGCTGGCAGGTTTCTCCTCTGGTGTAGATTCAGCAAGGCCTCAGGCCTTTGTGGGTCCCAGCCAGGGCACCCTGGGTGCTGGAGCCTGGACCACACCCAGTACCCCAGGCATGGCTGCTCACACTGGGCAGGCAGATCTGGCAGCAGGGCCTGGAGGTGGCACTGTCAGTGCCAGCCAAGGGCTAGAGAGCACAGCTGGGTGCTCCCCGGAGGTGATGCGAGTGCCTGTCCTTGGTGGACGCTTAGGCACTGAGCCTGTGCCAGGGGCTGCCAGGCAGCAAACCCAGTGAACCCTCCTGCTCCATCCTACAGGAGGGCATCCAGCAGTGCCATCCCTGTCCCACAGTCATCCTCTCCATGAAAAACTCTCCTTGTGGCTATGCCAGAGCCAGCACTGACATGGATATTGAGCCAAGGCATTCATGGGGGTGATGTGCCCAGGGAAGTGGCTGCCTAAAGTGTGGGGACAGCCCTCTATGCTGTGGTGTCTGGGCCTGCGGAAGGAGCAGGGTTGTGGAAAGAAGAGAGGAAGGGAGCGTGAGTCGCAACAGGGTCACACGGCTTGGCTTCAGGAAGGCCATGGGATGTGGTTAGCCACAGGCTGCACACACAACAGTGCTGGGGTGGGCAGCACAGAACTTGCCACCACTCCAGGGGATCATCCCCATGGCTTGGGAATGCTATGACCTGATTGTCCAGACCCCCTCGCTGTGGCTGTTCCCCAGCCTGGATGTCATAGTCCCTGCCCCAGCCTGGGGCTGATACAGCCCTGCACTCCCCTGGGAATAGCTCTGGGGCTGGAGCATGTGGAACTCAGTTGGGGATAGGGTCCCCACCCTTGGCTGGCATTCCAGGCTGGTTTTCCTGTCCGAGTGCATGTGGCAAGGCTGGCCCTGGGTACTAAATGTTCTGGAGCTGCCCTGGCCCCAAAAAGTGAAGAGTGCCAGTAACAGGGTATGGCTCCACCCCTCGTGCCCCAGGGTATTCCCCCTCTCTGGGCAGGTCCGCTCATGCTGGTCACTGTCTCCACTTGGCCCTGCAGAAATCTTCACTGGCCACCGGCCACCCCCATCGCAGACACAACCAGGCTACCAGGAGCCATCTTGCTTCTTGCCCATGGCCGAACCCCTGTTCAGCAGTGGGGGTTCCCTGGTGGCTTCTCGGACTCTGCCTGCCAGCCCTGAGGTCCCACTCCTATCTGGTACCCTCCTCCAGGTGAGATGGATCCCAGCCTGCAGCCTGCAGCTACTGGTGTCCCAGTCACCCACCTTGACCCTGCCATGTCTTCCACAGCCCAGTGGTGCCTCCCAGCTCAGCCTCCACAGCACCCTTCTGGGCTCTGAGCTGCGCCCAGCACCCCTGCCTCCTGAGTCCCCTGATGTGGCACCCAGCAGCCTCAGCCCCCAGCTCCAACACAAGCCCCCACTGCAGTATGACCTCCCTGGCAAGTGCCTCAGCCTGGAGCCACCAACACCCCACTACGTCCCCCCCATCCTATCCCGCCAGGCACCGCTGCTAAGCCCAGACCCTCTGTTTTCCTCTGCCTCAGTCCCCTGCTCTAAGTTCCCCTACACCAGCTCACCTGACCCCTCACTTGCCATCCACCCTGCATCCCCTCTCTCAACCCCCTGCTTTGCCCCCTACACCCCAGGGCTGGGCTATGCCATGGGCATGGTGACCCAGGGATACCTCGGCCCTGCTGCCTCCCAGCTCCCGCCCCCCACCCTGCTGGGCGACCCCAGGTTTGCACCCCCCAGGGGGCCACCCCAGGGTGGTGGTGGGCGATCCAAGGCAAAGCCCAGTGCCACCAAGGCAAGGAAGCTACCAGGACCTTCCCTGTCCCACCTGCCCGAGCCCAACCCCTGCCTGAGCCAGCTGTTGACTGCAGGTAATGGGGCTGGGGGTCTGTGGGGGGACACAGGGCCAAGCTGGGGGCATGCTGTTGGGGGAATCAGAGAGGAGACCCCATTTCTCCCCGGTGTTGGAACACTGGGAATACTGGGCAGGGCATGGTGGTCCCCATGGTGAGGCAGTTCCAAACCCAGGGGTGAAGCCATGCCTGGGGGATTGCCCTGGCTTCAGCAGCTTCAGAGGGAGATGAGGCCCAGGCCCAGGACTTGGCTACAGGCACTGCTGGGAAGTCCGTGTGTCCTCAGTCTGGTCTCTGTGGCCCTGTTGGCACAACGGGCTGGGGGGTCACTGGTATCCTGTCTGATTTGCTGCCCATGGGTGTGATAGGACAGATCCCTTGGGCACTGTCATATCCCTTTGTTTGGCTGAGGAGGGGCTGGGCGTCCCTGCCTGCACAAGGCTCCTTGAGAAAATCCCTGTTGTGAAGAGAACAGGTACCCCCTCCAGAGATGCATCTCTGTTCTCTGGGGCAATCCAGCAGGGAAGGGGCTGCAGCAGTTCTGGTGCAGGAAGTGGGGGAGGGGGCAGCTGGCTGTCTCCTGGGGCAGGGAAGGTCACCCCAGCCCCAACAGCCCCACACAGTAGCATCCATCTGCTCCCTGCCCCATTAGCCAAGCAGGACCTGGATACTCCTTGCCTGATGGGTGCAGGACTCATGCCCATGGCCCCTGTCTCCTTGGTAAGCACTCACTAACCCCCCAGGGAGTCAATTGCCCCTGCCTCCCAGGGTGAAAATTGCCTTCTTCTGGCTGCTGGGGAAAGGGTGGAGAAGGGTTCTTGGGGTCACACTTTGCTGTGGGCTGGACAGACATGGGGGGAAGGAGGGGGCATGTGGCTGGGAGTGGCAGGAGTTGCCCAATTTTCTTCTGTAAAACAACCGGGGCAGAGGTGAGAGATATCCCACTTGCAGGGCCCCTTTCCTGGGGCCCTGGGGCTGGGGCTGCCCCTGAAGATGGTGGGATGGGGCTGCACCATCCCGCCTTCCCATCCTCTCCTGATGATTTGGCTGCCAGTGCCCAGGCAATGACTGACCTGGTGTGTGTGGAGTGCTGACCCCCCAACTCCCCTTCCCTCTGCCTTCTCCCAGCAGCAGAGCACTGTCCCCAAAGTTCCTGCCACCTGCCTCTCCAGAATGGCCCAGTTGAGCCCTGGACTGGCCTCTGGCTCCAGCCCTTCCCATGTGGTGCTGCACACAGAGGGCACACAGGCGGGCCCATTGCGAGTCCTCAAGGCAGAGCAGCCATCCCCCACCTCCACTTGTGGTGAGTCTGGAGCACCCCAAGAAGCTCCACAGGGCACTGTGGTTCCTGCAGAGATCTTGAACCAAATGTTGTGGGAATATTCATTTTGACTTCAGTCCCAGGTATTTCCATTTACCCAGCTGGAGGGTTCCTTCTGTGCTCCTTCACCTGCCTCTTTCTCCAGTGGCAAAAGCAGAAATAGGAAAAGACAAAAATGGAGCAAAATGTCAGACTGTGGTTTTGAAACCCCAGAGCTTGGTTTTGGAGCAAGAAGCATCCGCTTTCACCCGCAGAAACCAGTGCAGCCGCTGGAAACCAGGCTCTGGTGTTGTTCCTAGTTCAGTCTGATGCTGCACACCACAACCTTGCTGCCCTCAGGACTCTTTCCGGGCGATTTCCATCCCAAGAAATGCTGGAAATTTAAAATGTTAAATCCCAGATGTTCCCATTTCTGAGCAGTTGTAAAATGAGTGGGATTTGGGATAACGCATGGTTGGAGGCTGAAGTCCAACATACCCATCATCTTACTGGGGTGGCTGTTCCATGGTGGGGGCAGTGCTATGGGATGCCCCTCTCTGCCCAACCCAACGTGGGACCTTGGTGTCACTTTGTCATGAGTGCTGTTGCCATCCCTCTCCCCATAGCAGCACCTTCTCTTTTTCAGGCAGCGACTGGCCCAAGCCCAGCCAGGCATCCCTGGGATCCACCGCAGGGTTTGGCACTGGCATCTCTCTGCACCAGCCCGCGTCCCGTCAGGGTAGGCCTGAGTCCAGCAAGGTATGGCAGGAGCTGCCAGTTCCATATACACCCCTCTTTCCTCCTCCCCCCGAGACACCATTCATCCTCGCTGCAAGCTGTGGGCCAGCCTGTCCCCGGTGGGGCTGGTGGCCCATGGCTGTGCCCACTGCTGGGAAGTGCCTGACGGTGCTGACCTACAGCTGGAGAGCCGCCGCATCACACACATCTCTGCTGAGCAGAAGAGACGCTTCAATATCAAGCTGGGCTTCACCACGCTGCACAGCCTGGTGAGCACACTGAGTGCTCAGCCCAGCATAAAGGTAAGAATCCAGGGCCAGCCCTGGGCACGCAGGGACACAGCATGTCAGCTGGAGATGCTGCATCCCTGCTGTGACCCACAGCATGGAGCTCCTGCCCTGTGCCCCAGCCTGTAGTGTGAAAGGCTGGAGCACACAGCAGGCACGTGGAGATCCACAGGCTGCAGCTGTGCCAGGATGGTCTGGGCCCCCTTCCCCTCTCAACCCATGGTCTCCCAGGTCAGCAAGGCCACCACCCTGCAGAAGACAGCTGAGTACATCTGCAAGCTGCAGCAGGAACGGGTGGCTCTGCAGGACGAGGCACAGCGTCTGCGGGAGCAGATCGAGGAGCTCAATGGCTCCATCAAGTAAGGGCAGCATGGCTGGGGGAGATGGTGAGGCACTGCCTGCTTTGGGGTAGCCAAGCAAGGCAAGCAGCAGTGCCAGGACAGCAGCAGGACATGGCAGGTCTCCCTGGAGCACCTCCCAGTTGACTGTCCCTCCTCAAACCCTATTTGGTGGAGGGCTGATGCTCAAGAGGCAGAATTGAGTGTGGTCAGGTCCCACACCTGCTCTGGGATGGGGGACACTGGCTGGCAACTCCTGCTGAGCCTCCAAGAACATGGCCCCACAACACTAGTTGTGCTCCACAGCCTGTGCCAGGAGCAGCTGCCGGCCACAGGGGTGCCCATCACACGCCAGCGCTTTGACCACATGCGCAGCATGTTTGATGAGTACGTCCGCTCCTCCACGCTGCAGAACTGGAAGTTCTGGATTGTATCCTTTGGGGCCAGTGCCTGCTGCTCCCTGACTCTCCACCAGACACCAGGTGCTCTGGTTCATCTGCTGCTGCTTGGTTTGTGGGGTCCCTCTGGCTCGAGAGGCTTTGGGGACCACAGGGAGATGTTTCCCAGCCAAGGGCATGTGGTGGGAACACACTGTCGTGCTGTGGTTAGGAGGGATATTCTGCTACAAGGGATCAAAACCAGTTGGATAAATGGTCCTCAGGGAGAAGGAAAGTGGAGCTAAGCTTATGCAGGGAATTGCTCCTAGTGACATGGGAACTGGCTGTGAGAGGCAGCAATGGATCAGGAAATGTCCAGACACAAAGCTGGGGACCTGATGGCTTGGTCTTGGTGGTTGCGTGGCATACCCCGGAAACAGAGGAATGGAGAGGACCAAGGTCCAAGGAACCTCTGGGCAAGCAGCTGGATCTACTCCTCTGTGAGCAGGGATTAGACATACTGGGACCATTAAACTGGCAGAGCCTGTGAGGTCTGTGAAATCTCGAATTGCAGAGGGATGATATGATAGGCACTGCTGCCCATGGTCCCATCCAGCACAGGGCATCTGGGCAAGGCAGAGGTGACTCCTAATGCAGAGCTGGAGAGCTCCTTCCTCAGGACATGGGGTATAGTAAAGCCAACATTGGCTCCAGGACATGCTTGTGGTGGAGGTACCTGTGTGGATTACTGCCTGCACAAAATCAGCAGTCCCTGGTCCCTGAAGGCTGAGAGCACCAGGGGAGCTCACTGGACACACTGGTGTCCTGCCCTGCCCCTTGGCACTTTGTTAGCTGGTTCCCTGACCAGCTCTAGAAAAGAAGCAACTTGTGTCTCAGCAACCTTTTCTGACAGCCCCAGCCATGACAGGGGTTTCACAGCTCTCCCACTGCCTACCCAACTGACACTCTAGCCATCACCCCAGCAGTTCGGGCTAGTGCCCAGTGTGGTGCTGCGCTGGAAGGCACCCAGCAGGTCTGTTCCATGGCCTGTCCTGCTGCCCCAGCAGTTCTGCTCCATGTCCAGCCAAGTCTGTCCTGCTGCCATAGGAGGGTGATGCCCACATCTGCGAGGTGGGAGACCATGCTCGTGGCAAAGCCAGTCCTTAACTCCTCTGCTCTCAACAGTTCAGTATCATCATCCGGCCCCTCTTCGAGTCTTTCAATGGCATGGTGTCCACAGCCAGCATGGAGAGCCTCACCCAGACATCCCTTGCCTGGCTGGACCAGCACTGCTCCCTCCCAGTGCTTCGCCCGAGTAGGTGGTCCTGTGCCTAGCTGTGGCACCCTGAGCAAGTTGAGCTGGACTGAGGGAAAGGCAGAGCAGGAAAGGACAGGGGTGTCCTGGGGGATGGCGGGGCTGATCCATGGCGTGTCCTGGGGCTCGTGCTCAGTCCTTTCCCGTGCTTCTGTCACAGCCACGCCCCAGCTGAGCCGGCTGTGCCCTTACCCCCTGTCCTGGCAGGGCAGGTTCAGCCCTCCCCAAAGCCCCGCAGAATGGGTTTCCCTGCAGCGCGTCTGCTGGGGCTGCGGCAGGGACCTGTCCCACTGTTTCGGGGGCTGGAGCAGGGCTGGGCAGCGCCCTATCCCCCAGGATGGGTCACCCCTTCCAGCTCCCGAAAGGTGCTGGGCAGTGACCTGTCCCCTGTCCCTGCAGCCGTTCTGAGTTCCCTGCGGCAGCTGAGCATCTCCACCACCATCCTCAGCGACCCGGCCCGTGTCCCCGAGCAGGCGGCGCGAGCGGTGGCGGCGCTGGGACGCCCCGGCGCCTCCTCCTCCTCCTCCTGACTCGAGGGGCGGTCCGGGGGGGGCGTCTCACGGGCACCGGCGTGGGGAGCGGGGGCTGCCCCCGCCCCGCGATAAAGGACTTTCTTGTGCCACGGACGCCGCGTGGTTCTTCAGCCCCGGGGCTGCTCTGGGCGCGGCCGGGAAGTGCAGGGGGCACCGGGGCTTGAAGGGGGGTGAGACCGGAGGGGGTGAGAGCTGGGGCCGGGACCAGGGGCTGGGAGAAACCACGGTTGGGGGGGCGAGTGAGGACTAGGGACTGTGGGGGAATGGTCCGGGGCTGGGCGGGTCCGGAGATGTGTGTGGGGGGAAGGGATGAACGGAGCCGGGGCTGGTGGGAGGGTGC